>LPNX010312422.1:336153-361290 GCA_001517045.1 Pseudotsuga menziesii | reverse complement strand
TTGTAATGGAGCCTAGTGATTATTTGAGAGCTGGAAATTCAATCTTATGCACCATTTTATCATTCTGAACAATCAATTTCTGCAAATCACCTAGAAACCAATAAAAACCCAAATTTTAGCTAGAGGGCTTTGCAGCGCTGTACATACCAAAATGATTTAAATCCCGTGGCTTAAAGCTTCAGTTTGCAGTGGCAACGGTCTTTTCTCAGATACACAACTGCCTCCAGCTCGTCTCCTCAACCGTAATTGGAAGAAACCACTTGCCCTAATTTACTGAACGCTGTCTTTTCTCTATGGGAACACTACCCGGTTTTTTAGTGCCTTAGTTCTCCTCCATGAACTCGTATCCCCTACAATAATGCATATGGAATGAAAAATTCGACGGTTAAGCCAAGATTTGCTCGTCTTCTCAACTGCTCCCACGATTTTAGCAATGATGGATTTTGGCTCGTATGCGTGATTGAAATCTGCTAAAGACACGTCTAATCTGCCACCACACATGTTAAATCATACTGCAAAATACCATTAATCATTACTAACTGACACCCATGACGCAAATTTGTCCAAAAATTTGAAGTAATGAGAAGCGCGATTTTCTTGTAGCGCTGTCTTCATTAATTTTCCTGTCAGCGCTACAAGAATCTGTCTGTGCCTTTTTATCGCACTTTTACAGCTTTTGAACAAACTGTCGGATGTTTAGAGGATTTTTAGGGTCATTAACAAGTGTATTTTGCTCTCTAAACATGTCACTGAATCAACTTTGGAAATAGACCTTCTTTACCCCTTTCAAAAAAAATCAAAAGGCTATAAAAAGACAAATAAAGTCTAAAGAAAAAATGCTCAAAAACTATTAAAACTAATAAATCATCAATAAAATCTTCAAAAAGACCAAAACTGAGAAGTGATCAAACCTATGATTGAAAGTGAAAAAACAAACCAAAATGGAGAGAAAAATTACTGACATAACAGTGTCCAGGGAGGAAGCCGAAGGGTGGATCTCCTCAAGAACAGTAATATCAGACTAGCAGGAGTGCATGTGAAGGTCACTGAGAAGTGACCAGTAATCAAGAATTTTTGGGAAATGGTGTGAATAATGACCATATAGGCTGCAAACTACACAAGGGTGATTAGTTTGCAATGACTTATTCTTAACCATTGGTGGATCTAGGATAGTGAATACTAGGGCATCGTCAGTATCATCTATAGTGTCCATGTGGGTCCGAAGGAGAGGAAACGCAGGACAGTTTTGTGTCGCATGGACGTGAACATCACAAAAAGCACAAATAGGAGTCGGAGGTGGTTATGTCATGGATTTGGCTATCGTGTCCCCAACCTTCTTTGGAGGAGCAGGGGCAGGAGTTGAGACATGAGTAGTCTTTGGTGGAGCGGGAGGTGGGTATGACATCATCTCAATAGGTTGGATGGGAGTCAACATGACCCGGGGGGTTAGAGGTGGAGTAGGTGGCTCGAGGTGCCACACATGAATTCCCAACATGAAATTAGGAAAATTGAGAGTAGCCATGATAGGCTTGATCACAATGGCAGATGGTGGAAAAAGGAAGGGAATTGTATGAATCGGGAATGAACACCAATAATTCCCAGAGGATTGTGGTTGATTTTGTGACTTAGGTTGTGAAGAGGTCAGAACGTTACTGGATTTGATAGTGCATAGATACAATATATCAATCGATGAAGGTGAAGGTGGTAAGGACAAAAAGGTGTCCATCATAGGAGCGTCAGAAAACAAGCTCAAGCCAATGACAGACATGGATGGAATGGATACGTTGTTGATGGTAGTGTCGATAGTGGTAAGGAAGTGTTCCAGTGTGGCCGACCCCTTCGGATCATAGTACATTAGTTGGTCGATGGTCACAATATTCCCATAATGAGGGGACATCAATATTTGAAAGATGATAGAGGAAATGGCTCTCATTGCATACATGTAACTACGTCCTAGGAGGCAGTTGTAATCGAGTTGGGCATTGACAACCTCAATGTCAATCAACACTATTTTTCCAGATAACTCAAAATGGATGTTCGTGAGAACACCTTGGGGCTGAGCAGAGCGACCATCATAGGCGTGAAGGGCTGTTGGCAAGAATTTTTTGGGTAAGATAGTTGGACAACATCGCAGATGTTGCGTAAGGTCAAACATACCATGCAAGGTGGAAAACGTCAGAGTTAGAATATTTTATGCATATTTTGTCATATTCTATAGTTTGGACCATATTTTTTGGATAGTGGTTAGTATTTTGTAGAATCTAGTAAGAATTAGTTAGGAAGTTAGTTAAGTGGACCACCAATGTAAAGGCACAAGCATATAAGTATATGTAGAATTGCAAATGTTAAATCTTCTGAGCGGGTTCTTAGCTTCTTCTTGGAACACTTCTAAGTACAAGTTCTTGAATGTTTTTTGGGTACATGTTGGATTAGCGCATGTGATTGAAGAACTATTTTTAGAACTCAAGTTTTGATATGGAAGTTAATATGACATGATGGAGGTTGAGCATAATTACCGTGTATTTTACTGTCTTTTTATTTTTCTATTTTCTACAGTCCAAATGTGACTGTAATGTGTATCCGTGACATGGATATGTGATTGATGCGATGTATTTCTTCTTTAGATGATGATATACTACACAATATATCTGTGCATCAATGTTTTGCTTTGATTTGGTTATGTTATTGCGATCTGTTGAATGATAACACAATTATGTTAATGCATAATGTGAATGATTAGATTTGTGGAATAATGTTGTGCTAAGTCATTAAGTAGACATATGGTCCTCCTCCATATTGTGAAAACTTGGTTCCGCCAGCTCTCCCTTGAACATCTCGGGTGAGACTTCATCTTCTCTATATGTGTTTCCAGACGAGGTAAAACCTGTCTGGGCCAGTGCTCAGGAAGATAGCGGTGGTTTAGGTGTCGATAGAGAGCGAACCCCTATTGACTGAGTTTGTGTAAAAAAAAAAGAATGTGTGTTTAAGATGCTAGTTAGGGGGATGGTACACCAAGAGGAAGGGGGTGCACACGTAGTAGAGTTAGTATCGCAGTTAGGAAGTCATGCTGCAACAGCCATAGGGTTGTGACATAGTCAAATCTATAATAAATGTAGATAGTTAAAGCAGTTACCCGGTGGCACTTGTTGAAGCAACGTGTATTTATGGTTGATCCGAGCGTTGGATTGACAGGATCATCAGCATATTCGGGTGATTAATGCATGATTTGGTCGAAATGATTAAAGATGATTTAGTCATGATTGGGATTCTATCGACTTGGTGCTATAAGAAATGGTAGAATGTGGTCGAAATTCACCATTATGCAAGAGTGAGATTTGACAGAGTTTCATAGTTGTTGTAGATAGTTGTGTTGATTGAGTTGCTGAGTTGCAAAGTGCAGTAAGTAGTTGAGTTGTTAAGCAGCGTAAGGGTCTAGTGTCCATTGCAAACTTGGGGCACTAGTGTGGCATACTACATGAGCAAGTCACTGTCAAGATTTATAGCTAGAGGGATTCACCAGTCATCGGAGTCACCATTGAAGAGGAAGTTTCTAGTATTCTAGTGGGATCCTCCTTGGTTTTGAAGAAGAAGAGAGGGGCACACCCGCCCATCTATCCAGTACCAAATAAATGACATACTAGAACATCTGTGTGGGCACAACGGGAGGCACCATCGCAGACAGGTCCCTTGACGTCGGGGTCCATGGAATCATCAGTCCGCGCAAGTGTGTCCACTACGAACATCCTTGGGTATGTGCCTCCCACATGACCTAATGCGAAACCAATAAAGATAACAAAGAACCAAAATTACCCAGTGAAGATGCCGACAATTCTGCAAGGCATGGTCTGCATAGGGGACATCATGCCTGCGCTGATGTAAATGAGGTATGTTGATCACAACATGCTTGCATCGAAAGAGATCATGAAGGGTCCCTATGAACCTATGGTAATGATTAGAGGTGGTCCAATAGTATGTATTCCAATGGACTGGGTGCGAGGTTTACAAATATTCGGGTTGTTGGATTTTATAAACATGCAGCACTTTGGGAGTTCAACGAATCAAAAGCATGCACGAAGCAGCCCTTGGCATGCTTTCATGGTGGGATTTTGTGGCTGGACCTGCCAGTCATTGTCACTGTGGCGATCATTTCATAGATTACAGGGTTTCCAAAGGACGGGCCCAACCCTTCGCAATATTTCAAGGGGAGAGAAAATGATAGGCAGTTGGCGCAAGGCTAAAAATGAAATATGGTTTGCAGTGTGATGGACGGGCGTATCGTGTCAACAACATCAATGATTCGGTTGTCCACATTGGATCATGCATTTTGGCTAGTAATATTGTGAGGATGAACAGACCTAACCAGTCCAATTCAGGGGTTATTGCATATGTAGAGATGTGTGCACAAGGAATACAAATGAATTGGTCGCTATTCTTAATTAACCATTTGACAGATGACACATTGGCAGTCCATGCGGGGTAGTGACCATTTGCATATAGCTAGCTGTTGATTTTTATTGCACTCATGGAGTGGATGGAACCAGAAGATTACCAAGGAATGGATGTGGATGCAGTAAAAGTGTGCAAGGGAGAAAACTACCAGAATCACTGTTTAGCTCTAGATTTATTGGGAAGCGCTGTAGGATGGAGTTGTAAAAGTTCCATGACTGCCTGAGGAGGCTGTGACGAAATTTCAAAGGATTTCTTGGTTTGTGATTGGCCCACACACCATTCATGTGCAAGTGTGGTGTGACCCAAAGAAGTAGTGGTTTCTGACACCATACAAATTATTTGATGCAGAGCTAGAGACCATTATTGATAATTGGCCTGCAACATGGAGAGAACCTGTCATCCTAGATAAAATATCAATGGGTCCACCAGTGCATGCACTAGTTGATCCTGTACAAGAGACTGATCAGTAGAGTCACCATGATTTAGATGAAGATTCATCACAGACCCCCACTGACTAAGAGACAGAGCGTGCATTTAAAGAATCAAGAATGAAGAAGCGACAGGAGCAGGGTGTGACAAGTTGTGCAACCCCATGGATTGAGACACAGTTGACCCAACTCGTTGTATTCATTAGAACCAAAACGAATGCGAAAGCTGAAGAGATGAAGAAATAAGTGCAAGATGTATTTGGTGAGGTAAGAACTCACCTTGACTCATTATTTGATATAGTTGGGAAGAACTCCCTCAAGGCAGCACCTATACAGATCCTTTACTCAATCAACACTGGGACACAGATTCAGAATGTGCAAATTTTGCCGCATGTGGTTGAGACCAACAATGAGGATCTTAATGCCTCATGTTTCTGCCTTTCACACACCTGGGGGGAACATGGCAGAAATATTCAAGCTACTCAGTGTGTCCTTGAGGGAAAGTCTTGAGTCAAGGTTGTCACCTTGTTCTTGACTCCTCCGTTTAGGCTCAACTCCTAACGAATCCAAGGGGGGTAGCCCTTATTAAGTTACTAAGGAAAATTACTTTAGTATGATGATGTTAAATTGAGATAGTTTCTTAGGAGTTTGAAATTAACCATAAATAACCATATATGACAACATAAAAAATGAACACAATAAAGCACAATGCTGACACACAATATATATATATATATATCAAAAGATTTAAACACAGGATCAGTGCCTTAAAAATGGAGTCATAAAATAATCAAATGTTCTTGCATGTGCTTGGAGTGAATGTTTTGCAATTGCCTCTTGGTACGTTTTAAGTTAATATGGAATATGAGTGGATTAAATTAGGCGAGGGGGGACTCCAGATATACTTGAGGGGTACTTGGAGTATGTCCAAAAATAAACCTTCATGGCTACCTGCAAGGAATGTGTGGGTTGAATGGAGTCTCTGAGACTGTGTTTAAAATACGCACAAAGGTGTAACAGAGATCGACGCCTTGAGGTCTCTATCTAGGAGTTCCCACTTCCTTTGGGTATTTTGCCACAATTTACGGTTTGATCGAGGCGTTGGATTTTCGCCTGATGGTGGTTAATTGGGGAAGGTGAAACCTAATTAATCTAGTCATTCACGTTGTTTTTTATGTAGCTTGACTGATCAGACAAATCATAGCCAAACACAAAGCATACACACTAGATTCTTTGTGAATTTTAGTAATTTTTTAAAGGATGTGTTTTTAGAAAGAAAAACCATCCAGGAACCTCTTTCGGTCCAAGTGGACCTCAATAGGGGAATAAAGGAGGGGGTTGATTTTAGAATATTGTTTGCAGAAATTAATGACAAGAAGAAAAAAAAGAAGAATCAAATCACAGGTTTTCTAATTAGTCCTACCACGCATCTCTTTCCCCTTTCGAGTTAAAACATAGGTGTTGCTGGAAAAGGACAATTAGAAAGCATGCAATTAAACTTAAAATACATGCAACTCCAAGATATATGAAACAAGTGAACAGTAAGAGAATAAATCAAACTAGAATGATCTCTTACCCTAACAAGAGGGAGATCTCTCCTTCAAGGCCAACAATTAACCAGCAAAAAGCAAAGATCAATAATACAGATTATACCTCATAAGCACTTGACAATCACCATCCACACATGAAAAGCATTACACCATAGATCTTGCCTCCAAAGCTTCTTTATTCCAAAATAGTACATAATACAATAGCAATAGCTCTTCAATCCATCTCTAACTATCTTGGAAGAGGAAATGGTTGCTTTATTTATAACGAAAATTGGAAATCTAGCCCAAGGGGGCGCAATTCCCAAGGAAAGAGAGACTACAATTGCATGTGGAGTCAATTTGGGCCCGATCTATGTCTAACTGAGCTTGATCTGAGTCTCACTGAGTGAAAATGTTAATCAAAGAGCTGATCAAACTGACACCTCAACCTACTAACTAAATCATCCACCAAAACTCATCTAGATGGGCCCACACGCGTGGAGGAGAGAGAGAGGGCACAATTCCCAAGATTGCATGTTGTGGTGCACTCCCAATTCAGCCCAGATCACCTCCTTCTGTCAAGTAATGCTCAACTCCAGTAAATCTCAAGCTGATGAGACTGATTTTAGTCAAATCGGAACAAATCCCATTGATTTAGGATTTGGGGTTTTCTCCATTATTTAATTATTTTATTAATTAAAATAATCAATATTTGATTTTTAGGGTTTTTTGACCTGAGTGATGGGAGAATCACTCAAAACTTAGGAAAAGTGGGTTTATGGGTTTACATGGTGCTTTGAGCTTGAAAATGAGCACCCCCGTGACTTAAACTGATTTATGAGCCCACTTATATTACAAAACCAATTTTTCCAATTAGACTATTAAAAAATAGCCTAAGTTTTGTGGAAAAATTAAAATTAAAAAAACTTAAAAAATAAAAATAAAAATTAAAACCTAGGGGGACTTAGACATGTTCATATGACTCAACCATAATGCCTAGCATGTTTATACATTGACACATAGACTCTAATAACCTCAATAGGCCTAAATGACGAGCTGACCACCCTAACTTTGGAGGTATTGAGTGAAAAACTCAGAAATTATCAGTTGTTTATTCAACAACCAATAATAAGCAAGGGAAAAAACACCCTGGGCTGATTGGATTGACAAATAAAGTCTAAGAGACCGATTATTTTATAGACATTATCATGCTAGAACATTTTATTACAACTCCCCTATGGGGTATGAACATGTGAGATAGTACAACAAGCACTTCCGAAGGTCTTCTAAAGTTCGAACAAATCATCTTTGTTCGGTTCACTAGACTCACTTGATAAAAAAACCACTAAGTACAACTTAGGTGGTAACACCTCCCTGTAGCAGTTATAATATTTTTCCATAGAAATCAAAGTGTTTTCCACGCAAGCATTGGTGCATCTGCAGAGGGTCGCCAATCAGGAGTTGGCAGACCGAGAACAAAGCATCAGCGGTCAATTCTTACGATCAAAAGAGAAAGAGGTGGAAGCGCGAAGAGAGATTGAAGTTTTGAAGAAGGAACAAGAGAAGTTGATGGCCAAGAGCGCCAAGGAAATTGAGGAGTTTAAAAAGGAATAAGATCGACTAGTGGTCAAGAAAGCACATCTCTGGTACAACATAGTGCAATTGGAAGAGGCAGTTATGGATGTGTGTCAATAGGTATACGAGAGAACAACATAGTTAGATGCAGTGGAGAAAGCAACACAACTTGGAGTGGTTATTGCATAGTTGCAGTGCGACAATGTGGAGTTGTAGGAACTAGTACATTCAGACACACCACTGAAACAAGCAGCAGACCGAAAGAGTTCCATGGAGTACCTAGCAACATAGTTAGAAGAGATGGAATAAGAAGCCAATAATGTGACTGACGCAAATACACAATTTTGGGGTATTGTAGTCGAGGACGAGCAAATGGAGCAATTGAAAACACAGTTACAGGAGTCCGAGAGGCATCTAGTGACATTGAAGACATCACTGAGAGCGTTGCCACTCATTTTTCAGATCACCAAGTCTGCGGAGCTGAAGGAGTTACAGCATCGCGTTTTCAAAGCAAGGGAGCATCAGCAGAGGCATAACACACAGTTGGATGAGTTCCAAGAAATGGGAGCGCCACTTTTGGTTAAGGCAATTTCTGCACTGCAGGTTGTTGAGCATCCATTACCGCATGATATGACAGGAAGTCGAGATATTGTTGAGAATTCAAAGAACAGGTGAAGGATATCACTCAGCAGTAGGAGGAATTCAAGCAAAATATTAGTGAATACACCATGTCCAGCTAACGTGCCTCGATGGCGAGCCACAAGATTGTGTTGGGGGGATGTTGGAAGGAATGGTTGGGGTAAGATAGTTGTGCAACATTGTGGATGCTGCGCAAGGTCAAAGATACCGCACAAGTTGGAAAATGGCGCCCAAGTTGGAGTTATAATATTTTATGATTTTTTTCATATTTTGTAGTTTGGACTGCATTTTGTGGATAGTGCTCACTATTTTGTAGAATTTGGTAAGAATTAGTTAGGAAGTTAGTTAAGTGGACCACTGATGTAAAGGCGCAAGCCTATAAGTAGATGTAGAATTGAAAATGTTAAATCTTCCAAGCGCGTTCTTAGCTTCTTCTTGGAACACTTCTGAGTACAAGTTGTTGAATGTTTTTTGGGTACCTTTTGGATCAACGCATGTGATTGAAGAACTATTTTGAGAACTCATGTTTTGCTACGAAATTTAATATGACATGACGGAGGTTGAGCAGAATTACTGTCTTTTTTTGTCTTTCTATTTTACTGTTTTTAGCGATCCAAATGTCACTGTAATGTGTATCTACGACATGCATCTGTGATTGATGCAATGTCTTTCTACTTTAGATGAGGATATACTGCTCGATCTGTCTATGCATCAATGTTTTTATTTGATTCAATTATGTTATTGCGATCTCTTGAATGATAACACAATTCTGTTAATGCATAATATGAATGATTATATCTATGGAATAATGTTACGCTAAGTCATTAAGTAGACATGTGGTCCTCCTCCATACTACAGAAACTTGGTTTTGTCACCTCCCTCAAACATCTCAGGTGAGACTTCATTTATTCTGTAGGTGTTTCTGGATAGGGTAAAACCTGTCTGGGCTGGTGCTCAGGGAGATCATGGTGGTTTGGGTCTCAACAGAGAGTGAATGTATTTCGAATGAGTTTGTGTCAACAAGGGTGATGGAGGAAGGTTGAAGGGTGGGAGATATAAGTTTCTTCCAAACAAAGGTTGACATAACATAGGTGGATGCCCCCTCATCAATAATGCATCGATGAAAAACCAAATTCTGAATCGTGACTGGAACTTGGAAAGTGACGGATGATGGCATCTTGGGTTCTCCTTGATCTCGATCGAAGGTGATAAACCTAGAGTTAGAGGGATTAACGACACCTAGAACATATAAAAAATCCTTTATGTTGCAAAGGAAAGGTTTTGAGCACTTCCAGAGAAGACATGGATGTGGGAGATTGGGCCAAGTCATCAACAATGCTAGAGTTGAGTGCAATTCTGGTATTGGCATTGTTCACGATGCAATGCAAAGGGAACCATGGGACTTTGGTAGTACCATCCATAGGGGGTCTCAGAAAATGAAAAGACATGTCAGGAGTGGTGGAGGTAGATGTTGCATATGGGTCAACATTTTTTGTGGTGGAAACATACTGGTTTCATAAATTCTGGAGGTTGACATCAAACAATAATGTCATGAGGTGATGGCCATCAGAATCAGTGGGCTGGGCCGCAGTAGTGGATGCAGGAACTTGTGGTTCCAAGGGCTAGGGTGCAAACATTTCATGGTGTGGTAGGGGTTTTTGGAGCACCATAGGTGGAGGACCCGGTGGTGCAAGGTTTAGTGGAGTTGGAGCAGTTGCATTGGGATCACGTTGACTATTGTTTTGGAGTAATTGGTTGACGCGATTCAAGTGAGGACACTGGTGAGTGTAGTGGCTGTAAGTATTACAGATGGCACATGATTATTTATTCCACAACTATGGGTTCTTCCTAGGTCAATCAGGATGCTGGGGATTCTATGGAGGAGGTTCAATGCCATTATTGTTTCAAGGATTGGCATTTTGGCCACCTCCTTGGGGCTGGTTGTTACCTTGATTCCCACCTCTCTTGTTCCTTCCCTGCCCTTTTTTTTATTGGGGGAGGATTGGTTAGGGAGGTTCTACTGTGCATAGACATATCCTATGGGAGTAGGAGGAGTCGGGGTTAGGGCCAGAGTGGGTTTCACGGGTGGTGCATAATAGACCGAAGTAACTGGTGGGGTTGCAAAGCTAGTCATTTGGCTAGTACACGAGTGTGTTGAATAAGTCAGTCCATGAACATAAGGGGTTTATGTGGGAGGTGCATAGGTAGAGGAGGATCTATATTGAGTCACTATGCATGAATAATTGGTGAATAACCTAGATACCCATAGGATGAAGTAGCTCTGTACTGATCCATCACACGTGAAATATCAAGGGCATAACCTAGTTGGGAAACAATATGGGTGTTACCAGGATGGGGTGGCATCATTGGAGAGGCTGGATAAAATTGAGGATGCTGGGTAATAGAGTAAATAAATTCATCAGCAGCATGAGATGCCCCCCATGATGTGAGGTGTCGATATGGGGAGCATCGAGTATAATGGTATACAAGTAATCGGACTACACATATATCATATCGAACTGCTTAGCCTTAAGGATGGATTCCTCCTTAGTTTGTGGTCGCTCAGATGCGATGTTCTAATTGACTATGGGGGAATAAGGTTTTAAGGAACCAATCTAGGAATATCCTACCATCTAATTTATCTTACACAAGCTACGACGATAGCGCCATTCATGGATATGATCTGTGATATGGGTAGTTGTGTTATGTTGACATGATAATAAGATTTCCACTCCCTCGTCATAACAGACGGGTAACTGGAAGTATTGAAGGAACATTGAAGTTGAGCAGGGGAAGTCAAGGTAGGTAGCATGAGGCAGCTTGATATACCACTTGGGCGCAACACTAGTGAGTGTGCATTGGAACAAACTAAATCAAATGGAATCATCCACTATGTTGTTAGATGAACACCATAGGTGGAATGACATAATGTGATTTTGAGGGCCCTCTCTCGCCTTACCCTCAAAATTAGGGATGTATAAGGGAAGCTTGTTAGGAAGAGGAGGCCATTATGGGAGATGATGAATGGGGTCATTGGTTAACCATGTCAAATCAGGAAGGTTGAGACGAGCCATAGAAGGTAAGATAGAGCTAATATTGGATCGAGAAGGACCAACAATGGTGTCGATGGTCGCAAGAATGTAGTTCCCATGCATGACTAGGGATGGATGAGGTTGACTCCCGATAGTATAAAAATTCATTAGTATGGTAGGAAGAGTCAAAACATACATGGAAGGGCCACTACCCCCAGGTATAAATGGTGGAATGGTAGTGACTACAGTAGTTGGAAGGGATACCTGTGATGATAGGTGGAATGTGCGTAAGCCCACTACTAACAATCCCCACTTGAAAGGGATCAGGATGTGCACCATCCATGGAGATAGATGGATCAGTGAACAAGGTGGGTTTAGACTGATATGAATCTGAATCTGACTCAGAGGTTGTTTGTGGATCCAAAGGTGGTGAACGAGGTCTAAAATGGCTCTAACAGTGACGTTCAAGTAACCGGACTGAGGGGTATACCCCCTAATCCTATGTGAGTAGTGTGGTGGAGATATGATGGCATGATGAAGTGTTGTGTAATGAATGAAAAATCAAGAGTATCAATCGTAGGATCAAAAACCCAACTACAACCGAGTGTGTAAAAGGATAGCGTATGAAATCAAGGCTCAAAGGTCGACAACAATCTCTAAAACTAAACTGCAATAGCGGGTCACAACAAGGAAAGCCTACAACAAAGTGGATAGAAATCCAACAAGAAACACTACCTAAAAAATAAAAATAACTCACTAACCTTTGGGGTATGAGTGCAAGCAAGATCCTAACTACAAGCTGGAAGCCCTCACAAATCGTATCCTCAGCAGGGTGATGGAATCCCATCTAGATAACACAAAATGGAATAAAAATATAGGATAAGAGAATCCACTACCAATAAGGACCTATGTGTAAAAGAGCCCTAAAATAATGGAAACTAGGCTACCTCATTCATGACACGTTGATTCGATTTACTAATGCTTCATCCCTTTAGCCCTCAACACCCAATATATGTTGGCATGCACGAGGAGGACTATGAATTTTTAGCCTTTAGTACAAGATGGAGAGCAATATTCAACCCTAAATTCTGGAACCCCTTCGTTGTGGCTTACTCCTACTGAGCAGGGGGTCTACCGAAAAACTGGTTGTGACTGTGTCAACAAGTACAAGAGGATTTTGGTCCTCTAATGGACAACAACTATGTCTCAAGTGTAAGTGATAGAGATTTTTTCACATCCTCTCCCCTCTTGTCGATCCAGCACAATGGAGAGGATGCGATGACTGCTATTGCTATCCAACCGAGCATATAGCCCCATGAACTTAAGGAAAATGCATTGAAGTAAAAGACATATGCAGATGCATAATGCACGAAAATACAGTTAAAGTAAAGAATTCAATACATTCAACTTAATTCTTAAAACAAATACATTGCGGAGTTAATACAAGAGAATAATTATCTTGAAATTGAGCTGCCCCGAGCAACTAGCTATGTCACTGCAACGTTCCACCCAACCATAGGCCAATTATGTTCATCAATCATAAAAAAAATTACCACCCCCTAGACGGGCATGATTTCTACAAGGAAAAGGGAACAACATGCTCACACATAGCCAAATACACACCAAGGTTCATCCAATCCAATCCACAATTGGGTTTATCAAGCTGCTAAGGAAGTGGAAAGGAATAATTGCTAAGCTAGTGAGCTCAACCATAGAGATATGGACACCTCTACAACATCTATCTAGTTTGGCCTTCACAATACCTACACACCCAACACAAGGAAGTATTCCCTTCACTGCTACATAGATCCTCAGGCCATACCTTCCCTTCCAGTGTTCTCCAAGGTGTGCATAGAAGAGTAGCCATCCCCTTTTGATCTTTTGTGAGTTTCCTCTCTTTAATAGGTTTATCAAGCCAATTCTAGCCCTCTTCCACTCTTAAGTCTCACTTAAAATTCATACCAAAACAAGGATGCACATAACAACAAAACACAAGTGCTAGGTATGAAGAAAAACATTTTTTCCAACCAAAAACGAAATGGTAAATGGGGAAATCAACCCTGGGAGAGAAAAATTGATTTCAAAAAACATTTATGGGTCTTTTAGGAGAATAAATGACCTATATAAACCCCCAAATCATGAATCTCTCCTTCCCATCAACTGTGCAACACAAAAATGGGTTTCCAACCATGGAAAAATGAAGGAAACTGTAGAAAATGTGAAGCAAACACTCCAACTAGCTCCAGCTGCATGAGGAAGTAAAAAATGTGGGTAAGGAATGGTTTGGGCACACATATCTGGGTATTTTCTTTCCCCATAAGAAAAAATATTATTTCCCATATTGATGGATTTCCCCAATACAAAATTGACTGCCATACCTCTCCATTCCCAATGCATTAACTGCCTCAACCAACTTCTTGAAGAATTAAATGATTGGATGCATAAGACAGAATGGGTAGTTGAGAGTTTATGATTTCTCTCATTAACACTTGGATTAGAACCATTGGCTCAAAGGTTTGAATAATTTCCCTCCCTATTCCTTATGAAAATCATGCCCCCATCTCTTGTTGCATCGCATAGCTAGTTGTGGGTATTTTATTAAATTGCATATTTACATGATGTCTCAATTTATAGTGTGTTTGGCTAACATGAGAACCATAGGTATCGATTTTAATTTCCAATACATAAAACACTAAATCGATGGTGGGGCCTTGGACTTGAGCTCCCCACCATGATTTAATAACTACATTTACATCATGTACAATTTTAATGCAATAGGGGTCAAAATTGAGATATTATAGGGGTGTTGTTTGGATGCCTATGCCCAAAGTCTTAACTTAGCTACAATATTGTTTTGTCCTCAAGAGAGGTTACAATGTTGGTTGTATTCAACTATTTTTAGGTATTTCTTGGGGTCATAAACCATTATTTTCACTTATATGGTGTGAAATGTGTGCAACTGGTGTGTATACAAAACCCAACAATCCACAACGAAGATGTCCCAATCTCATTGTCGAGATGCAAATATAATGCAGATAAAAAGCAGTAAAGAATAGTAAATATGCTGCAAAATAAACTTTTCTTCCAGAAATAAAATCTACTTGAAAAAAATCAGCAGTAAAAGGAACTAATCAAACGTAGGAAACATACATGGGGTCTCAACCACGAAGCTCAACTAGAACGGCTCACAACCAAGTAAGTGGGATCTCAAAACGTACCAAGGGGATGTAATCTGGACAGAAAATAGGTTGAAAGAGGGTTTGGGACAAACATGGGGCCTAGAAAAAGGAATCTGAAGCACAAACAAACTTAAAAAACTGTAGGTCACACATGTCAGCGAAACGAGCGCGATCGGGGTCGCATAGAACAAAGGAATAGTCGCGATCTAGGAAGAAAAATAGTCGACGGAATCAGGTCATGCAAAACAGAGGATTAAGCGCAATGGGTCGCATCAAACTGAGTCACAGTAGCGACCTAGGTCGCTCCGAAAGCTGGGACATGCGCGATCTGGATTGCTGAGCCAGATCATGCATATCTGGCTAAAAGGCGCGACCTAGGTCATGCTTATCAGACAAAAAGGAACGAATGGGCCATGGCTTTTGATCAGATAGGTGCGACTCAACCCAAACATTTTTTTTTAAATGGCTACTGGTTAGGGTTGGGTGGAAGGCACTGATGCAGTAATGGTTCGGATCTGCCACGACGGGGCCAGATCTCACCCAATTCTATGACGACGGTGGGTAAAAAATGAGAACAAACCAATAACAAACTTGTAAAAACAAAGATTTATATGGATCGACCGAGTGGAGTCGGAAAAACTGTAGTGGGGATTTCTCAATGACTACGTGCAAATGAATCAACCTTAGCTCATCCATAGCATAAGGAATAGTTCAACAACAAAAAAAACAAGATAGTAACAACAATTTTTTTAAGGTTTGTTACATATATATAAACTAACTAATGCAATAAATAAAATAAGCACACCTTTCTGAAAATGGGCCATCATAGCCATCCTAATTCTATGACTCCACAGTTTGGGTCTCCAATCTCTTCCACAATTGGTTTTCAAATGCGGGGAATCGATCCAAATGGGTACATAGTAAAATTAATGTACAACGTGGGAAATGGCATGGAAAAATATGGAAGGGAAAGTATGTGATGTGACTGATGGAAAATTGGAAAAAATGGATCCAAAAGTGTTTTGGAGGAGTCCTTCACAATGTATTTATAGTATGGTCCTAGGGTTTTTTGACATAAGGTAATGACCCATGGTATTTTATTGTCCATGGTATTTATCTATGGTTTTTTTACCCATTCTCTTTTTTAGGGTTTTTTACCCTTTTTGGGAGAGAGTGGGGATAAATAATAATAAATGCTCATCATCCCTTCATTTGTGGGAAGGAAAAATGATGTTTTGGACCATTTTTGTAGAAATACAATTGTGAAGGTAAAAATGGAGGAAATAATGGTGGGAATATGATGTATGTGTATGGTTTAGGCCATCGAGAGATAGGTGAACATTTTTTAGTGTTAACATAAATAAATAGAATAGTCCTTACCAATCAAAGTGCTCCAACCAAGTGCTTGCTTCAATGCCTTCTAGAAACTTGCTTCTCGTTGATTATAGGATTTGCAAGAGAAACCCTAATTTTCCAAATTTGAAATATTGGAAATATGATTTGAGAGAGTGATATGCACCTCAAGGAAAGTTGGAAATGTTCTTCTTATTTATAATTTGTAGACAGAAATGCCAAAATTATGATGCCCTAGTTTTCCCTACAATAGTGTTGGGGCCAAAATCGAAAATTATCGTATCTAAAATCTACCTTCACAAAAAGAGGTGCCTTCTAGGGGTGAGTTGATTTGACCTTATTTTTAAGCTTATTTGTGGAGGGAAGTACATGGAACAGGAAACCCTAGTTTCCAGTTTTCATCAATTACAATTGTACAATCACTTCTTTCGGGATGGATTTGATACCATGTTAGAATTTTAGACTTTAATAATGATTATATTACATATTCAAATCATTTTCACTATAATACTATAACCATATGCATTAGGATCACTAAAAGAGAGACAAGTAAAACAAAACAAAATCACACAAAGATTTCTTCTCTAGGAAATCCTAACATGGAAAAAAACAACAAACTGCTTTAGTATAGATTCATCAGTAAATGCAATGTATTATAGTACAATCCAAGAACTAAAGGCTTTTCCACACAAATATCTTGAGAATAAGATAAGATTGAAAATCCAAGAATAAGATGTCTTCACAAAGCAACTATTCTTCTCTCTCTAGCAAACTTGCTTGGGTGAGTGATGTGTCCAAATTGTTGATTAAGTTTCCATTGATGAAAATGGTGCCTGGTCATTGATGCCAATTGTTGATTCTTGGTGCCCCTTATGGATCCCCTGAGGGTTAGTGTTTAGTTTTTGGTTGTTTGTGTCAAAGGAGCCATTTTGAACTTGTCCAAGCCCAATATTGAAGCCCTTATAGGCCTTGGGACAATGGAAAAATCCCTAGTTACCAATTGACATTTTCAAGTGCCCCTCAGTTGTATCTTGGTCCCATTTGAGTCCATTGTTGTATCCCTTGATCTTGGTTGTCCTTTGGTTGATGGTCTCTATGTTCCTTGTAATTGATATGGTCTCCTTATTTGTTGTTGGATGAATGATGTGGCAGTTTGATTCTTGGATCCCGCACACTTTCACATGTTGAATCTTGGTCGATGATTATATCCTTAGGTCTTGAACTCACACTTGATGGTTCTTGGAATTAGATGTCATATGTTGATGTTGAATTCCATGTTTTTGACAAGTACAAATGACCCATTCTATGGTTATTTGTTGAAAAATATATAATTCATATTCCCTTTATTGAAGAACATTGAGGCTCCTTTATTATCTTGCGTAAGAAGTCTTGGGACCCACATCCATAATATATTTGGTCAACAAATTCCTTGAACACGCTTGAAATTGTTGAAGAACTTGTTTGATGAATATTGATTGGTGGTTGTGGTAATTATCCCAATGGAGACTTTGGCATAGCCCATAAAACCTTCTTGTTTGATCTTGATGAAGCCCTTGGTCAAAATAAATGAATCCCTTAAGCCCTTGACCCTCATATTAGGCATAAGCCCACATGGTTGTTGAAGAAGCCCTTGCTTGATGGTGATAAGCCCACAAGAATGTTGATGAAACCCTTGCTCATGTTACATGAAGGCATTGCACACCATAATATTTCTTATGGAATCCTTAAATGTTGATGAAGCCTTTGATATCTTGAAAAATCCCTTGTTAATGATGATGAAGCACTTGCATTACATAGGCATTGAACAAGGAGGATGCCCTTGATTGGTGATGTAGCTCGTGGTGCCATTAAAATACTTGAAGAAGCCATTAAGAAGATTTCAAATCAATTTTTGATGTCCTAAACAAATTGAATAAAATAATGGTAAAGGACCATGTTATTGAAAAGAATAACCTCATAGGGAGGTAGTCATTTTCAAGCCCTTTCTGTTTATATGTGGAGTGTCCACTAACTCCTCACGATTAAAGAGATATGAATTTTCGAAGTTAGTATGGAAAAATTACCCCAACACATGAGGTCGGACAGCCTAATTAAATGTTTTTTTATTATCATTTTTAATTTATATTGCAAGGTTGGCCAACATAAAATTAACCCTCACGACTTGTATAAATTACAAGTTTCTCCACTCCAAGAGGGACGTAAAGATTGAAGTTTAAGTTCTAGGAATTTGGGTATATAACAAAGGAGATTGAGGAAGACGCAATAGTAAATCATCTTTTATCTCTATCAAATTTTTAAGGCTTACAAAGGCAGTTATTGTTTCTTTTATTTTGGATATCTTATTGGGGAAGCTATAGTTAACAGAGGTAGAAAAATACAATCAACAAGTTTGAGTTTCTTTTGACATAAATTCTAAAAGTGAACTGAGATAGCCATAGTAGGGCATCCGAATTGTACATCAGTTCAACAACTCTAACCTTCATCTACTAAGGCAATCATATAAAAAGATAAAAAAAAAAAATTTACTCTAATTTTCAGGATTACAGTCAACTAAGGCAACCAGGTGTTTTTAGTCAAAGTTGAATAGTTTTGGGAAGATCCAAAGTTGCACTATATCAACAATACACAGAGCAGTTATGAATCTTTCAAAGGAAGGATTAATATTGTATTTATAATGCTTGGTCAAACACATCTATTGTAGAAATTCATCAAGTAAGAGTCTCCTTGTTTTGACTTGTTTGGTTTTCTTGTAATTTTTTTATGTCATTTAATTGGTGATTTGATTAAAATTCTTATTGTGACAATATGCTTGTGTTGACTTTGTAGATGACTGTAATTAGTGTAAGATTAGTATTATTGGTTGAATAGTTGACTGTGCATAGCATTAGTATTGGCTGAGCTCAACAAGTTTTCTTTTGACCCAAATGACTGCTAGTGGTTAGTATCATTCTTGTGTAATTTGTTTAGACTACTTTGATTTCGAGTCTTTGCACAGTCCTTAGGTTGATAGAATTCCTTTTGATTCCTTGACATTATTGTTAGTAAGTGTGTATGGTTGACCTAGTATCATTTTGACGAGTTGAATTTAAATAAGTTAATGTATTCCTTGATAATGTTATATCCTTCCCTCTATTATTGACCTAAGGTTGACTGTAGCTTATTCATATTGATGCTATTGACAATATTGTAAATGATTTATCTTATACATGTTTGATTTTGGATCAAATTTGTGAGAGAGAGTGGCTGAATCGTTTCTGTTTGACTCTTAGGTTGGGTTTTCAAGTTGATTTTTTACTGTGATGTCTAATATTTGATTTGTTGATTCGATCTTGGAGTCTTTTGTTTTTCTTGAGAGTTTCTTGCGTCTAAGTCTTTCTTTATGATGTAGACCAAGTTGGAAAAAATGGATAACTACTAAAGAACTTGATTATATTGGCATAATATATATGATCAGATTTTCACGGGTTCACGTTGGCATAGGTACACAACCATCTTGCTACAAGTCTATTTGAGCACGCTGGTTTAGCTGAGCAAGTTGGTGCAGGTTGTCCTATGAGCAGCTGGTCTGACTCATATTGGTTGAATTATATGAGCAGTAGGTTTGATACAAGTGAATTGAGTTGGTTGTGTAGTTGGTTAGACTCAGATTGATTGAGTCAGATGATGTGAGCATTAGATTGATTAGATATATTTTTGTGCACAAGTTGCCGGTACAGGTTATTGCTACACGTGTGGTGTAGTGGTCATTTAATGAGAAGTGGTCAGATGATGAGAAGTGACAGTTGATGAGTAGTGGTCAGCAGTAACAATTGATAAGAAGTAGTCAGCAGTGACAGTTGTTGTGCAGTGTGGTGTAGGTTGAGTAGTGTGGTGTTGTGTAGTACAGGTGTTGATTAGCAGGTCCACAATATCAGTGTGGTCATGGTTCAACACCTTTTATCTGCATATTAGGGTGGAAGAATGGGATAAGGAAATATAGGGAGCTAAGGATTCTTTCAGGTTGCATCCTATAAACCATGGGATTGTAGCCTCCTTCTAGTTGTAGTTTCAGAATTAAAGTCATTGTAACAAGGGGGTTGTTTCCTCCTTCCAGTTGTTGTTGGAAAAATATTATTATAAAGGCTTCCTGGAATTGGGTTTCCATGTAAAAATATTGTGTATTGTGTTTTGATATGCTTCCTATGTGATGATGATCTATAATTGTTGATATATTGATAATAACTTAATCTGCATAATATTGAATAAGATGCCGATGATTGTTAACATTGAGAAATTAACAAGAGCTATACACATTTTTCACCCTCCCCCGCCTCTCGGTGTGTCCAACACAAATGAGAGGTGTTCCCCCTCTATTTATACATGTTCGTCAAGTGACTTTTCCCCTATGGGGTAAACTTGTCTAACTTCCATGGATAATGTCTATGGGGTACAATATAATATGTTGTTTATGGATTCTTCTGGGTCGACCCAACTTATAGGGATTACATCAATTATTTCAATATTATTTACATGATTGATTGCAATAATAATATCCCAAAAGGGAGTACAGTGCTAATACAACAATTACATATAAATAATATAAGAAGAATATCTTCCAAAGTTACATAGTATTCAACAATACCATCATTTCAAGTAGGTCTTGACTTGAGATAGTTGCATCTTGGTGTGATTAAACATTCTTCTATCCCTATAAGACATGGAATGTGGTTGTTGCATCATATAGAATACATAGATGATATCACCTCAACAACCATACCTCTCATGTTTCTAATTTTTCTCTCTTCTTTCATTATTCCTACCTTGGTATCACCACCTTCCTCATCATCCCTTTATTATAATCCCCCTAGCATTATCAACTTCTAACTTTCGTTTTTTATTTATCCTTTGTAAATTACCCAACATTTGGTGTCACTTCCTAATTGACATCACTTAAGAGATATGTCAAGACAATGCTTAAGCGACATCTATATTCCCACATCTTATAGGTGATGTTACAATTATTTTAGGTACTTTTCATCTTTTCTATGGCATTGAAAAGCCAATCAAACAAAAGAAAAGAAAACATTTTTTGAAAACAATTGGGATAAGAAGAAAATTGTCTAGAGGTAAATTTTCCTTTGGTTTGAGAATATCCTTGAAACTAAAATTTATTTTTGAGTTAATATTAATAATTAATTTTACCAATTTTAGCACTCAAACCATTCAAAACACTACCTCATCAAGAGACATTTGGCATAGAGTTGAACTTTGTTAATTCATTTTTTTGAGATTTCATTCTACTTTATTCTTAGTGTACTAATGATTAGTTTTTTATTTTTCTGAGATAGAGAACAATGTCATGTAACCCTAACCATTTTGATCATTTATCTAAAAAAAATGAATGTATACACTCAGTTCTCAATTCTATATACGTTGCTACTATGGACCTTACTCCCGATGAAATAAATTATTTTCACATACTATAAAGCATGATAAAACATATGACCATAATGATTTTTACCTTGATCATGAAATTGGTGATCGAAAATGTTATTTCCCTTGGACACAATGCAAAGGAATAAAGAGAAAAAGAGTTTTTAACTCAATATCTAGCAAACATTGCTTAGAGCATGGCACTTGGAAGGTGGACAAGAATATCGACCCTTGGTAAAATACCAAAAACTTGTTTTTTTGACATTTTCAATTGTTTTAATATTTTTCTATTTCAATACTAATTGTATTTGTTTGTTGTAATTGTTACAAAGACAATAATATCAATGCTTAGAATTCCACATTCTAGAACTCATAGTAGAGGTGGTGAGGTTGATGAAATTGAAGTTAATATTATGGAATAAAATAAACCTAATATTATTGAGAATAAAGGGATAAAAAAGTTGATTTATGACACATTTGTTTCCATGGATGAGAATACACCTAAAAATGAAATCTATGAAGATATTTATGATGTACTTCTTATTGATAAGGCACAAATATCCTTATACAAAGACGCATAGACAAGTCTTCTCTCTGCTTTTTTGTTGTTGGTCAATGAATGTAATGAATGGTATTTCAAACACGGGAATGACATAGGTGTTAAGGTATGCAAGATTTTGTTTATATAATTTTAATTGTTTGTGATTTATTTGTGATTGTAATGTATAGGCCCTTAGTTACCATTTTACAATATATATATATTTTTTTCTTATATATTTTCAGGTGATATATTCTTCTACCTCCAAATAATTTATCTTGTACATACAAAGAAATGTGCACCATTTTAAAAGATAAAGAAATGGAGTATAATTTAATTTATGCATGTATTAATGATCATATTATATATTATGGACAACATTTATACAAAATGAAATACCCTAATGTGTAATTAGTAGACATTGTACTTATTAGGTAACAAATAAGGTTCCTTGCAAATGTTTTTTTCATATCTCAATAATTCCATGTTTCCATATATTTTTCAGGTGCAAAATTTAATTTCCCTTGTGAATCATTTTCCCAATGTGCTCAAATTCACCAAATTTCAACTCTAGGTATATGGATACAACTGATTCCAAACTCCTCCAATTACTTTGAAACTTGGTGAGGAAGGTCATGAGGGGTTATGGGACACATTAACACATCTATAATACATATAATCAACTTATATACCCAACCATGGTATTCAATTTGCAAGGTAATAATTTTCGGGACAAGAATAGTCAATTTGGGAGGTGGAGATCCCCCTTGGGTCCTGGGACAAATCTCTTCCAAACACTGTACAAACTCCACTAATGGTTTGTATATGAGACTTGGCTCTGTTATAAGACATTAATTAAATTATATTTGTAGAATTATATGTGGTTTTGGGTTCGAATAGGTATCCAACACAACTCAGGGAATTTACTAGTAATTTTTAGGCTCAAACCCCCAATGGTAGATGGCTCCAAATAGATCCAAATGCTCTAAAATTATACCATAAGGTGTATGAATGATTTTAATACATAATTTTTTTTATAGGATTATTTAAACCATCAAATAACTTCTTCAACTCTCTTCGTCAATTTGGTCAATGTATGGAGTTTTACGAGCAACTTGTGGTTCAAATCCGCTAGGGGTAGATGATGAAAATGACTTTCCAAATGCACTCAATACAACTCGAATTTATGAATGTAATAAGGGGAAATATAAATTACATCAACATGAACTCATATGCATCACCATTCAACTTTTAATGTCTTCTATAACTCCCTTAAATCAGATGCAAAAAGACTAATTTCAACCTTGGGGGAAATGATAGGAAATCTTCTCCAAATGCTATGAAAATCAATAAAATGATTCCAAATTCTTATGTACTAAAAATTAAACTCATATAATACATCAATATATTCCATTCATCCATAAACCATCAGTAGTTTACTTATCCATTTGAATCCATCAACATTACATTGGTTCACAACAAGGTAGTGGGGAAATGGCACTATTTCTTCAGTGTTTAACATTTTTACATGAAATATTTGGGTATTTCGACCTGAGATTATTCTGAAATTTAAATACATATCACTCAAATAAGAACATAAAATAATGGTGCATTATAATCTCCCCAAAAGATATCAATATCTCACAAAGTGTGCATCAATCCATAGAGCAAGAATATGATGAGAAAACTTGGAATAGATGAAAGAACAAGATGATATTGAAGTGTCCACGAGCTTCCCTGTATCTTGAACTTGTAAATTGTGACTCCATTAAATCTCCATGAAATACCTGAATAGCATTTCCACATACCAACTTGGATGGGAATATTTTCCCTCTCGAAATTGGCTAAGGCAAGAAACTAGTCATCCACTAGCTCTCTCTCTTCACAAATGCAAATTTCTCAAATGATAAAAATATTTATTCATTATTTTTTCTTGAAATTTATAAAGTTTCCAAGATCTCTATGGGTCTAATTCTTTCCAAGAGATGCATTCCTAGTCTCCCACTTCCACCAAATCACATGTGGAAGCATGTTATCTACCATAACTCCCTTGAGCGACCTCTTGGAGCTATTTTTAACCATTACATGTCATATATGTAAAATTTCAGCTTTCGTATCTGATTTTTTTCATAGGTGTCATAGAATCTTCATCATTGTTCTCATGGAGCGAGGGAATCTAGTCCAAGTGTCTCACTAGCTCCAAATGATGCCTCTTACTCTTCCATGGGAGTTACTCTTCCACTCCAATTTGACCTTAATTGATTCATTCTAAGTATATTGACCTTCCAATTAGACCTTAATTGATTCATTCCAAGTATATTGACCTTCCAACTCATCCCAAGACCCTTAGGCTTCTTATGTATTCAAAATGACAAGAGAAGGATGCCATGTGGCATAGAAAATCTAGCTTGTGTGGATCTCACATCCTCCATGTGTCTTCATGATCAATTGCCACTTTGATTTTCTCTTGTATTTATTTATTTATATCCTTTATTAAATATTTATGTCATTCTAATGTTCAAACATCATATATTGTCCCCCTTATTCCAAATCCCAAAGCTTCCACCCCCAACCTAGGAAACCAGTAATTTTCCTCCTTGGAAATTATTTGACCCTTAGCATCAATTTGAAAAACTCTCATGAATATGGAAAATGTGGCTAGGCCATTGTGACCCAATGCAAAATTTGGGACATGACACAAACACATATCACAATTTATGGACTATCATGCAAGACACATAAGTAAATATGGTGTCATGTGAATTCTTGGATATGGTTCTAAATTTAGAGCCATTGAGGAAAGGTGGTCCATGTTTAAATAAGAACCTCATAATGTTAGAATTTGAATGGGAGTTGATGGTGTCAATATATTTGGAGAGATTATAACTAGTTACTTTGTTTGGTCGATTTTTGTTGTAAAAAATAACCTTCCTCCTTGGATGAAAATAAACAAGGAGCATATCATGTTGGCATTAATCATTCTAGATACTTATTTTAAGTTTG
>LPNX010312422.1:161266-335269 GCA_001517045.1 Pseudotsuga menziesii | reverse complement strand
TATTTATTTATTTATTTATTTTTTGTACTGGGGGAATCGATAACTGGGCGGTTTTGGTACTCGTGTGACACGGGGTCCATTCCCTTCAGCTGCCACTATACCCCCAGGTGTGTCCACACAGCCTGCAAGCATGGGGCACGGATAAGTCGGGGTGAGATTTGAACTTGAAACCTCATTTACAACATTCCTTCATTTACACGGCACTTGCCAGTTAGTCTACACCCTTGCGGGCTTATACATCTCTCTCTCTCTCTCTCTCTCTCTCTCTCTCTCTAGATCATCTTATATATGAACTTTTAAATTATGGTCTAGCATCAATATATATGACATCTCCAAACCTATACGCCAAAAACAATTATAATTCCTTGGAATACTTACATGGACAATTCATGATGTGTTGGGGCTTACACATTTCTATGGTATGTAAATTTATAATGCAACTCTATATTATATAATTTATTATTCAAGTTTGTTTTAGTATTTTTGGCATCCGATTAACATTATTCTATAACTTGTATGCATTTGAACAAAGGGTAAATATTCATTACAGTATGTGGTCTAAGAACAATATTTATATGTTTAAGAAGTTCAAGAAGTTTAGGAAAGGAGGTGTACAACGGCTTCACGAATTTCCTCCCTAAGGAACATAGGTATTGAATTACCCAAAAAAATTATTTAACTAAGGAAGAGATTGTGAAAAAAAACACGAATAATGACACCTAAACTATGAAAAAGGAATTTAAGAATATTCATGGTAAACAATTGGTTTTAGTTACATTCATATTTGTTGCTTGTATTATCTTTTTATATATTCATATTCACCTTGATAAAAAAACTTCTTATGTTCATAATCCACAAATTTCTTTAGGGTGAGATTCACGAGGTATAAAATGATACTCTATTCAATTCTGTTCATTTCCATACTATGAGAACCTACAAGTATATCATTTGTTTGGAATATGCATAATAATTGGAAAGAATTTCATGGAATACTAATAGAAACTTATACATGAGAGGAATAACAAGGAGAAAATTGCTAAATTTATTAGTAACATTGAGGAATCCAACTGAATGCAACATTTTATTATTTCTATAGTGATTGAAATCCAACTAATCTTCCATGCTTATTATTTGTTGTGAAGAGGTTGTATAAATGATCAAAGTTTTCATTGGTTTTGCTTCGAACATAAATAATATATTATCAAATAAAAGTGATATTGAGGGGAGTCATGATTAGAATACATTTATTAAGGTTTTACATTTCACTATCTTTATTATCTTTATTTTATATATATATATATATATATTATTATTTGTTAGTAATACATGTTCATTTCTATTCAAAATTTAATGATAATCCCTCCTTCCTTCTTGAAATATGTTATACCGTTAGCTCTCCCAAAAAACTTTGTTAATAACATAAATAAAGTTATATATGATATTCAAACGTACATGCAGGATGTAAAAGTTATAACTGAATTATTAATTATAGAACTTGTTCATATTTGTGTTTCTTGCCTTATATATTTTAACCTAAATAAATTCATAAAGAATATATAAAGTATTATAAGAGATAAATTTCCCAATAATATGTAAAATGAAAAAGTATCCACCTCCAACATTTTTTAATGCACATGAACACTACCTCATACACCTAGTGAAGGAGATTGAAATATGGGGATACAAACACACAAGGTCAATGTGGTTGGTGGAAAGGAAATTGAAATCATTGAAGTATTTTGTTAGAAAAATATCATGTCCAAATTTATCAATGGTCGAAATATATATGGTGTATCAATCCATTTTATACTTTAGTGAGTATTTTCCTCATGTAGTGGGTGATATCAATGTACCTCTCCTTTGGGATGTCAATTCCACCGACAAATTTGAATGGGAGGTGTTGTTGGGGAGAGGTAAGTGGATAAAAGTGAAAGTTAATGTATTTTATTGTGTTTGTTATCTTTTTACATGATTTTTGAATCTTGATTGGTTCACTAAATCTATTCTTTCCTTCATATAAGTAGTGGAGAGTGGGATGCAATTCATTTATATATTTTAAATAACATTTGATGCAAGAGCATTTGGCTCTCCATCTGAATACAAGTCCAATGTTGACCTAGAAGGGGTCTTCATTTTATGAATTAATAGTTCTTGAATTATTATATTGTACATAAACCTTAAGTGTGGTTCTAGATGGATTGTGAGTCATTTAGGTGAGTCACTAGGTGAATGAATGATTCATAGAGTCAAAGTATGAGCCATGTAAAAAATCTCTAATCTAATGGTAGCGAGTCATAGGATAGGCTTAAGAGTTTTCCTTATTTAGAATTAGTTAGCATGTTGTTGAGGATTTATAGGATCTGAACCAGAATTTGTTCATGAATCTGATTTTATATATGTATGTTAGCCTACGAGGCATAAATTAGCTAGAGGAAGTCAAAAGGAGCTACAAGGAGGCTAGAAGTAGCAAAAGGTATCCAAATAATGTAAATCTAGGTAAGAGTGTGTCCAAACTGTGTGAAATCATGCCAAGGACATTGACTGGAGTTCTATAAGGTCTATGGAGATTAGAACATAGATTATGGATCATGTGGATGTACATAATCCTTATATTGAGTAAAGGAAATCCAATTTCGGCATATCTCTGTGTAAATGCAGTTCTTTCTAAATGTATGAATATATGAACTGAATGATTGATGATCTTTGTTAATGGTTAATATATCTGTGTGTACAATATTCTGCAAATTATGGATTTTGAGGTTACAGATGACGTGTAAGCAATATCGATGTATGGTTTCTTGTGTAAATGATATGTTTGATGTGTAAACCCTTGGATCGATGCCTTGGATGAATGAATTTGCATAGTTACATGGAGGATGAAACTATAGAAGTTATAGATAGGTCCAGAGAAGGAGATCAAGTTTAGAAGAAGGTAGATCACCTTGATTAATTGACATTCTGACCAAGCAACACAAGATTGCAGAGAGTACATTCAATTCATTCGACGGAGATTGGATAATACAGATTAAAGGAGAAAAGATGGATCGACGATAGGGAAAGAGATCGGGAGGTGTACGTGCATGGGATATAAGATATCTGCAAAGTAAAATGAAGTTCTACACTTGATCAGAGATCAACGACCATGAAAAATTCTTCAAGAGATTGATGATTCTCAGGAGTTGCAGAAAGATACTTGTGGGAGGAAAATTGCGGAAGCCCATTTTTGGGAAAATTGCGAAGGTGTACCTACAATCCACAATCCGATTATGGAAAGGACTGGTGTGGCCACAATATTATGGAAATTAGTTTTTTAGAAAATTGGGAATCACATACCCGCAACCCACACTCCGCAATTGCGGAAAGAATCTTGTCGAAAGCATCTCGCAGAAAGGTTCTTGTGAAAAGGAAATTGCAGAAAAGGCAATTGAGGAAAAGTAAATTGTGGAAGGAGTCGAATTGCAGAAAATTTGTTGTAGAAACTCAATTATGGAAATATTGAGTTCCAAAAAGAATGAGGTTGCGGAAGAAATCTTGTGGAAAGATAGTTTATGGAAATATATCCTGCAGAATAGCGGTTGTGGAATTGAACTTAAGGAAATAGAGTTGTGAAATAGAGTAAAAGAAATATTTGCTTGAGTTGCCAGATTTAGAGGTTTGCTAAATGTAGAGAAACCTATTCCTATAAAAGCAGTTAGGATAAGGTGTTTTGGGGTTCCTCCTTGCATCAAGTGGTATCAGGGCGTAGAAGATTCTGCGTAAAGATTATTAGAGCTTAGATCAGAGCCAAGAGGTAAATCAAATTCTGATTTTTAATTTATGTTGAAGTTGAAGGATAAGAATTGTGTTGAGAGGGATGGTCATGTGAGAGTATTCAAACTTTAATTAAATCAAGAACTACAGACATGGGATATGTTTTTCATCCAACTATACAAGTGGAAAATTCTTAAAGGTATGGACTGATTGATGTTTTATTTAACTCTGGTTATAAGAATTTGTTGAAGAAAACAGTAAAGGTTTGATAGAAATGAATAGAAACTAGAGGCGATTTATCAAGGATAATTGTATTATTGATGAAGAGTTTGTAAACTCTTAGAGAAAAGAGAAAGTAGTGGAATAACCTAAAAGATCCAACAGAGGTTGGACAAGAAGGGAACAAGTTGAATGTTCTAAAAGAAGAAGTTGATCTACAGAAGCCCTAGAGGAGTAAAGGAAGTTGCTCAAGAGGTTCTAGAAGAGAAGAACCAGGATACCAAAAGAACAAGCTCAAGGAGAGATATCTTATTGAGGTATAGTAGCAGGTATGAATACTTGCTGAAAGGAGGCTTGGGAGAAATCCACAAGTGAACAAGATGAAGTTCACAGAATAAAATAAGATGGATATGATGACTACTGGAAGTCATTGCAAAGGTTAAAAGACAAGCCACAACAAAAGAAAATATGTGAATGAAGAATACATCAACATGATGAGTCAAGAGGAGTATGACAGAGAATTAGTTGGCATAGAATTGCAACTTATTCGTTTGGAGATGTTGCTACAGGAAGAGAAGCATAGGTATGGTTGGGTCATGAAAAAGAAGAAGGTAAGATGGAATTCACTATAGGTGAAGCTACATCAAAGGATATATATCATATTGAAGAAAGAACTCAGGATAGTTGAGTCTGAGATAGATGTTTTGATATGTGAACCTGAACAGGGTCCTTTGCTTGGAGGATATGTGAATGGGGATTCTGAAGAGAGACTAACTAAAGTCTCATGGATTCTATAGAAAGTACAGATAAACTTATTGAGGAGATGACTGTGAGGCCAAATGAGACCAAGAGGTCTTATTTTTTTTAGGAAAACTATTTGTTTGTGATTACAGGTTTTGTTGCAAATGATAGGAAGTATTTTGAAACTGACTTAAGTTTTCATGAAGTCAAATATGATGAAAAAGGTCTCTCAAATGAGGAAAGGTCTGAAGTATTGCAAAAAAAGGAACTCACTAATGATTTGCTTGATGGATGAACATGGTCAATTAGGGTTGATCTAAAGATGAAGGAAGAAAAAGAAATGTACAAATACATTTCTATAGGGCAGAATCATAACTGCATTCTGATGAAGGAAAAAGTTGAACAATCACCTTGGACTATCATGAAGTCTGAAGGAGAAGAAGATGTGCTTTACAAAAGCATGACAACATATAATTATGTTGTAGTAAGAGATGATATGGTATCTATGAATATTGTATGCAGTCTGTAGCTCATAACGATGAAGAAATTGATGATGGTGAAATTTTGATGTTGTATTCATAACAACAAAAAGGGAGGATGCTAGATAAAATGTCAATAGGGACTTCAGAGTCTCATGTTTTTGAAACTAATTATTGGTGTGTGTTTGCAGGATTGAAAAAAGTGAATACATACAAGGAATAAATGTTTCATCACAAAGGAAGAGACCATATTGTCTCAAAAGGGTGATCAGTACCTAGAAGAACTTGCTGTTGCGGAGTTGACTAATGAAGACAAAGAGAAAATTTATAACCTCAAAAAGTATGATGAAGAGTTAGAAATTTTGGAAGACTGGTTAATCAATCCAAGGATTGATAAAGATGATTGCTTAATGGATGCAAGTATAGAAATGCTTAGTTACAGCATTGGAGAGGAAAAGAAGGAAGATCAAGGCATTCAATTGTGTTGGAATGATATGATTTTGTTGCATAAGTCAAGTACAAGTTACTGCATAGGAGTGGCTAAGTCAACTGATTCGAAGGAACAACAACAATTTCAAAAAAAGAAGATGCAAGCATACCATCCAAAGGATAGACTAGGCATGGAGATTGAAGAAATAAGAATGTTGATGGTCAAGGTGTCTCAGAGAAGGCATGAAGGAAGAATTAATATTTACATTAGCAGAGAAAATAGACAAACCAATGGTAGAAGACAAATAACAAAAGAAGATTACAGAAGCAAAGCCAGTGGAGCATTGCAGTAGAAAGTTTGGAAGCCAGGAGAATTACAGCCAGTAAGAAAACAACAGTACAACCATAAGGCAATTGGACAGCTTCAACACAAAGTTTGGGATGCAGGAATACTGAAGATGGAATATTATGACCAAGGGGTCATATTTCTTTCTTCCTAGGCAGTTTGAAGTAGGATCATCCTGCTCTCCATCTAAATCCATGTCCAATGTTTGGATCAGACCTAGAAGGGATCTTCATTTTCTGATTAATAATTCTTAAACTATTATATTCTAAATAAACCTATGTTTAAGTGTGGTTCTATATGGATGGTGAGTCATTTAGGTGAGTCACTAGGTGAATGAATGAGTCATAGATTCAAAGTATGAGTCATGTAACAAATCTATCATCTAATGGAAGGGATTCATAGGATAGGATTAAGATTTTCCCTTATTTATAATTAGTTAGCAAATTGTTGAGGATTTATAGGATCTTAACTAGAATTGGTTCATGAATTTGATTGTATATATGTATGTGAGCCTACAAGGCATAAAGTAGCCAGAGGAAGCTAGAAGGAGCTAAAAGGAGGCCATAAGTATCAAAAGGTAGAAAACAATGTAAATATGGCTAAGCGTGTGGCCAAATAATGTGAAATTAGGCCAAGGAGACTAATTGGAGTTGTATCAGGTATATAAAGATCAAAACGTAGATTCTAGATCATGTGAATGTACATATTCCTTATATTGAGTAAAGGAAAGCATATTTCATAATATATCTACGTAAATGCAGTTCTTCTGAATGTATGAATATATGAATTGAATGATTGACGGTCTTTGTTAATGGTTAATAGTTCTGTGTGTATAGTATTCTATAAATTAGGGATTTTGAGGTTACAGAAGACGTCTAAGCAATCTCCGTGTATGGTTTCTTGTGTAAATGATATGTTTTTTATGTAAACCCTTGGATCAATGCCTTGGATGAATGAATTTGAGGAGTTATGTTGAGGATGAAGCTATAGAATTTATAGACATATCCAGAGAAGGAGATCAAATCTAAAAGAAGGTAGATTGAGTTCATTAATCGATCTTCTAATCAATCAACGCAATCTTGCAGAGAGTACATTCAATTCATTTGATAGAGATTGGAAGATTCAAATTAAAGGAGAAAATATGGATCGATGATAGGGAAATAGATCATGAGGTGAACGTGCATGGGAGATAAGAGACCTGCAAAGTAAAATGAAGTTTCACACTTGATTAGAGATCAAAATCCAGGAAAGATTATGCAAGAGATCGACTATTCTTAGGAGTTGCGGAAAGATACTTATGGGAGGAAAATTTGTAGAAGCCCATTTTTGGTAAAAGTGGGAAGGTGTACCCACAATCCATGATTTGATTAAAGAAAGGACCGTTGTGGCCGCAAGATTGTGGAAGTCAGTTTTTTTAGAAAATTTGGAGTCACATACCCGCAATCCGCAATTGCAGAAAGTATATCATGGAAAGGTTCTTGCATAAAGGAAATTGCGGAAAATGAAATTTCAGAAGGATTTGAATAGCAGAAAAGTTGTTGTAGAAACTCAATTGTGGAAATATTGAGTTGTGAAAAGACCGAGTTTGCAGAAGCGAAGTTATGGAAAGCTAGTTTGCATAAATATAGCCCATGGAATAGAAGTTGTAGAATTAAACTTGTGGAAACAGAGTTGTGAAATAGAGTAAAAGAAATATTTGGCCGAGTTGCAAGATTTAGAGGTTTTCTAAATATAGAGAAACCTATTCTTGGGAAATCAGTTAGGATATGGTGTTTTGGGGTTCCCTTCTGCATCAACATTTGACAAAAAGAATATATGGATAGAATGATCCAAATAATTTTACAACACATTATCATGGAGTATGGTGGAAAAGTTGATTACAAGAGCCTTTTCTTTATCATGATACAAATATCATGCAGAAATAAATTGATCTAGCATATGGTGAAAAACATAGAAATGTAAGAAATATTTTACTTTGTTTTTTACATTTCAAATCCCATTATTTTTTTGTTTTTTGTCCCCCAAATTATCATGTACATAGAGTTATCAATTCATGAGAATGCATTTATAATACATGCTAAGCATGCAAGTGAAACATCATAGAGCTATGTGGTGTAATGGAATAAAATAAATACCAAACAATTGGATGATAAGAAGAAAACCTATGACAGGGCAATAACTACAATTTTCCATGTTACTAATATTTCCCACAAGGGTGAAATACATCCAATCACACTGAATTTGAGGTACTATGGGTATTTAGAAGATATATTGGATATATACTTTAAATACTCCAAATTTTTTCTCTTTATGGTCAAGTGGTACATACGATTTCTACAAGGTGATTAAAGGATTGTTATTAATTATGACAATTATTTACCATGAATAATACTACTAGGTATAAGCCAAATACGAATCCCTGTGTAATTTAAACTCATGGTGAGAAGGTATTTTATTCACAATTTTTGTTAGACACACCAGGTATACTTAGAGGGGGGTGAGTCAGTGTGCGCAACTTTTATTACTTTTTCAATTTTAACAATCAACATCTTATTCAATATTATGCACTATCACATTATCATTATAACATCAGCAACATTATTATCATCATCATATCATCATCATATAAGAAGCATAGCATGATACACAGTACACAATATTTTACATGGAAATCAAAGTCCTAGGAGAAAAACCATGAAAGCCTTATAATAATAGTTTTCCAGCAACAACTAGAAGGAGGAAACAAACCCCTTATTACAATTACTTAAATTCTCTCGCTACAAATGGAAGGAGGCTACAGCCCTCTAATTTTCAAGCTATAACATGAAGAAATCTCCAACTACAACCGAAAGGAGGCTACAACCCCCTTTCCTTGCCACGTCCCACCACCCTGATGTGAATATAGAAAACAAAACCACACTAATCATGTGGACCTACTTACTATACTGCACAATATCTACCACATTGCATAACCACTGCTCATCATCTAATCACTACTCATCAACTGATCACTATCCACTATATCAAACTGCTCATCAATCTATATAATCAACCTGTCCAATCAAACTGTACAAATCAAGTTGTAGAAATCAACCTATTTCTCACATCAACTGAATCGATCAACATGAGTCTGCACACTAAACTCATTCCACCTGGGTCAAACCAACTTCTCATACTACTCATCCAATCTTAGTCAAAACCAACATCACATAAGGAAACTTGTGCCAATCTTGCTCAACTAAACCAACCTGTACCAAGATGCTTGTGTACATGTGCCAAATCAATCATATACTTGTTTTTATATAATAAAGTGCTATGACAGTCAAACAACCCTTCTTACTTGGCCTATTTCATCAAGATACACATTTGAGCAACCAATAGACTTCACATACGGTCAACCAAACTCTGTCCAATCACAATCAACTCAATGACACCACAACCAACCTCAATTATAGTTAAGGAATACTTGACAGTTAAACATGATATACCTCAACCAAATAACCTTAGCCAAGAAAATAAAAGACTTAACCAACTATTTCAAACTCAATCAATCTCATAAAATTTTAGACACAAAAGGATGTTTCACTCCACTCAAATCAAGTCAACAAATAAAACAACTATCAAGAAGATAGTCACTTACAACAATGTCAAATGTTGTCATTAACAATCAATAACAATCCATCTCCACTTAGGTAAATGACACAATGATCAACACTTGTCAAACTAGTTTTCAAAGAAAACACTTAGGTTGATCAAATAAATCATTCACAAGATATATTATTTACATGTCAACTTCTCATTCAATACTACACTATACAACAATTAAGATAAACACCAAGATCTATGACAACAATATCCAAGCTAATCATCAACATATATATCAATATCACATCAAGATATGTCAATATAAACATAACCATATCTTCCATGACATATTCAATCACTTCAAAGGTATATACCAATATAAAGGCTCGCATACTAAGATGAAAGATGAACTCTATCCATGAGAGACATGTGCCATCACAAGAGAAAACTAGAAGCATGAACCATATCTTTTTGAATATCACATGATGGAGAAACATTAGAAAAAATAAAATAAACTCTATATCATTTCATCACATATCCCTCGTAACAATTTTTCCAATGAGCCAAGAATTTTTTAATTCCGACTCTGTATGAGAAATTTATGTCAATATTAGTGAAGATGCCCAAAACTTTCTCCTCCACAAAATTTTGCACTTTTCTCCAAGAGTTGTGAAATACGAAAGAGAGAATTGATTGATGAAAAAATGAAATGTTTGATATTTTATTATATAGTTCATGGAGGAAATATAGTACCTCAAACTCAGGTGACATGCAATTCAAAATTACAAATAATTAAATTCTCTTTTGTTTTGTCGGCTCACCCAAAAAGGTGGGGTACACCAACTTAAAAAATTCATCTCTTAAACCGTAAGGAGTTAGAAGATGATCCACATATAAACGAAAATGGATTGACAAGGACTATCCCCCTACAATGGGTTTATTTTCAAATTCTTTGTCTAATACCCTTAAATTCTTTAATTTGTTCAGGACTCCAAATATTCCACACATAAAGGTTTCAAAGGCCATGTTACCTTATATATAAGTTCCAAGGTTAAAGGATTCAATGGACATCATCAAATGCATGAGGGATTTTATGGTATTCACATCCACATGCTTCACATCAACAAAGAGGAGGGATCCATCATATACTCATCATATCAAGGGTATCAAAGACCCCAACACCACCAATCAAGTGGGAACAAAGATTTTTTCAAGAATATCATCATCATATTCAAGGTCTCCATATCATTAAAAAAAATGCAATGGTTCCATTATATATCTTAATCACCATAAGAGTACCAACACCACAAAATAGGGGTGCAAAGACCTCACCACTAGTTTGCAACACCTTATGGGCTTCATATGCATGATCACAAGGCTACAACATGACAATGACCATATAGCATCCAAGGACCATCAAACCACCATATGTGTGGATTCAAGACCCAAAATCCATGGACACCATGGACCCCATAAGAAGGGGTTCCAACATACCACCATAAGTATGGGTTCCAAGACCCAAGTCTTCACATGCAATAGTATCAATATCTAAGATTTTGGACTCAAGGACCCCACAAGAAATCAACAAGCTCAAGACCATCCAATTCAAGCAAAGGACTCCAACATCAACACATCAAGGGACTTACACACATGAGCCACATCATCCATCCGATAACAAATCAAGAGACCAAAACAAGTACAAGCATAACAAGCATCACAAAGACCAGTAACAAAAGATCAACAAGGAGAAAGAACTCAACAATGGACTCAAATGGGACCATGATACAACTTAGGGGAACTTGACCAATTCAATGGGTAACCGGGGATTTTTCCATTGTTCCAAGGCCTCTAAGGGATTCGTGATTGGGCTTGTACAAGGTCAAAAGGGCTCCTCTGACATAGACAACCACCAACTAAACACTAACAGTCAAGGGCACCATAAAGGGCACCAAGGACTCAACAGTTGGAATCAATGACCAGACACAGTTGTATTTAATGAAAACTTAATCAACAATACCCCCCTTTGTCATTGATGACAACACCATAAATGTTCTTCCAAACAAAATCCTCATATCAACAAAACTTCTCTACCCCTTTGGCATCAATGGAAAAGGGAGCATCCTTTGGAAATATTGCACCTCCTCAGGGCATGCTCCCCTATCATCAACTTCTCTTCCTTTGTCAACTTTTCTTATTGCTTGCATTAATGGCAATAAGAACTTCCTTTGGAAATATTACTCCCCCTATCATTACAAACTCTTGATATTTTGACGAACTTTTATTCTATCACAAGATTACTCCTGAAACAACCTACTATACGATACTGAAAAGAGTGTGATCATTGATCTCAAATATTATAATCATGTATATAGCTCCTTTTATGCATGCTTTGTACACTTCATATCACCGATCTATAGTCTTCAAAATGGTATTGGGTTTTCCCCAAGATTTTCATCATTTCTATTTTGATCAATGGTGCAATCTACTAATTTTATTCTCCATACTGTAGTAGGATGATGATTGTTCATGTCATTTGATTGGATTTAATTTCTCATCCAAACTTTAACTTGTCCCTGCATCCTGCAATGTTTTTTGAAATGACCATAATAATAGCAATTGTAACACTTACAGAAATCTCACCTTGATTTCTTCTTGGCATGATTTTTTCATGATCTCGGCAATGGATGGCTTTGTGACCATAGTTATTGCACTTGTAACAGTATCCATTGAACATCATATGGTATTTATGAGAAAAGAATATTCTTTGTGATGTACCTTCTCTTGATTCTTGTGTATCATGGGATCTTGTGAGAATACATGTATAATTGTTATTATTTTATTCATTTTCCATAGATATTTTACTTTATTCAATGTTCTTCTCGATATTTGAATTTGTCTTTAATTGAGTAGTTGTTTTGTCCAGACATTCCTTCAGAGAGAGGATCTTCAATTCTTTCTTTTGACAAATTTCTATCTTTTCTTGGAATTGCCTCGTTAGATCTTCTTCTATTTTCTTGACTTCTTCTACTTGTTTGTTTAGATCAAAGATATTGTCTTCCATCTGTCCTTTTGAATTCTAATCATCCTTATGGGATTTTTGCAGCTGACCTTTTAGTACATGATTCTCGTTTCTAAGTTCTGAGAGGTCCTTTTCAAATTCAAAGTTTTCCAGACATACCTTATGTAACTCTACCTTCAAGGATTTTATTTAGTCTTGTAGGTACTTATCTCAGTGTGTTTTTCTTGTATCTTGAATATCAATTCTTTCTCCTTATCTTATAGCAGTCTTCTGAGCTTGACAATTTATTTTGATTGATTTTCCATTTCTATAGATGACTTCTCAAGTTTATCTTTCAAAGAGTTGTATATGTATTCTTTGATTCTTGTAGATTCCTCGACTTAGAGTTTTATATCAATTATGGTAGTTTTGGACATCTCAGATTCTTCTTGGTTCCTCTTATCATATTTTTCCAACTGCTCTTGCAGTACCTAGTCCTATTCACAAAGATTTTTCACTTCTTGCGAAACATTAGTAATTTCATTGTCTATCATAGTATCTTCTAAATTTCTATCACAATTCAAAGAGAAAGTATTTTCATCACAATCTGAAGTATTGCATTCTAAAAAATGGCTCTTATATTCTATACCTAATAAACATATCTCTTTGAAAGAATTACAAATAGAGTGTTCAGGGGAATTACCTTCATACTTACCTAGATCTTGTATTGACCTTTTGATGTGGCTGTCTTCTTATTCTTATTCTTCATCTGAGTTTGGGTAATGTATTTTGAATGACAATTATTTAACTGAGTTGCACTTTCATATTTTCTCCTTTTAGAGATCTGTCATATCTTCAAGCATTAATTACATAACATCTGCTTCTTGTTATTTATTGGAGTAGTGTTGTTCTAATATAAGCCATAGTTCCTTAGCTAAGATGAACTTCCCTATTTTCTCCTTTTGGATATCTATTAGGCCTTCAATGATGGATTCCATATCCATAGAATTATTTTTATTTTCCTTCGCCTGAGTTGTCATTTTCACTTTCTTTGGAGGTGTATATCCAGTAACCACTAATTTCCATACAACAATTCCTTTTGCCTCAAGATAAGCCTGCATTCTCATGTTCCAAATCATGTAATAAGCTGACTCACATGACAACGACACTACATTCATTGAGAACCCAATGGTGTGTCAAAGATATCCTTCAAGCTGATAAGTATTTCTATGAAGGACCCACTCTGATACCAATTGTTGGACACACCACGTATATTGAGAGGGCGGTGAATCAGTGTGCGCATCTTTTATTACTTTTTCAATTTTAGCAATCAACAACTTCTTCAATATTATGAATTCTCACATTATCATTATATCATCATCAACATTATTATCATCATCATATCATCATCCCATAAGAAGCATAGCATCATACACAATACACAAGATTTTACATGGAAACTAAACTCTTAGGGGGGACCACGGAAGCCTTATAATAATAGTTTTCCAGCATCAACTGGAAGGAGGAAACAAACCCCTTATTACATTGACATCAATTCTCCACCTACAACTAGAAGGAGGATACAACCCCTTGCTTTAAAGGCTACAACCTGAAGGATGCTCCAACTCCCTAGTTCTTCGGCTACAATAGGAAGGAGGCTACAACCCCCTTTCCTTGCCCCGTCTTGCCACCCTAATATGAAGATAGAAAATATGATCACACTAATCCTTTGGACCTGCTAATCAACACCTATACTATACTACACAATATTTACACCACTGCACAACCACTGCCACTACTAACCACTGCTCATCAGCTAATCACTACTCATCAACTGATCATTGTCCACTATATCACACTGCTCATAAACTTGTACAATCAACTTGTCCAATTAACCTGTACCAATCAATATGTTGCTCACATAAATTGACTCAGTCAATCTGAGTCAAGACACTAAAATCAGTCCACCTGGGTCAAACCAACTGCTCATACAACTCATCCAATCTAATTCAAACCAACTGCACATAAGGAAACTTGTGTCAATATTGCTCAACTGATCCAACATGTGCCAATATGCTTGTCTACCTGTGCCAAATCAATCATATACTTGTGTTAATCTAATCAAGTGCTCTGACAGTCAACCAACCCTTCTTACTTGGCCTAGTTCATCAAGAGACACATTTGAGAAACCAAGAGACTTCACATACGGCTAACCAAACTTTATCCAATCCCACTCAACTCAATGACAGCACAACCAACCTCAATCATTGTCAAGAAATACTTGACAATTAAACATGATATAACTCAACCAAATAACCTCATCCAAGAACATAAAAGACTTAACCAACTATGCCAAACTCAATCAATCTCATAAAATCTTAGACACAAAATTATTTTTCATGCCACTCAAATGAAGTAAAAAAATCAAACAAATATCAAGAAAATAGTCACTTACAACACTGTCAAAGGTTGTCATTTACAATCAATAACAATACATCTCCACTTAGGTCAAATGCACAATTATCAACACTTGTCAAACTTAGGTTGATCAAATAAATCACTCACAAGATATATTTCTTACATGTCAACTTCTCATTCAATACTACAGTATACAACAGTCAAGATAAATACCAAGATCTATGACAACAATATCCAAGAAAATCATCAATATCACATCAAGATATATGCCAAGATAACCATCACCATAGCCTTCATAACATATTCAATGAATTCAAAGGTATATACCAATATAGAGGCTCACATACTAAGATCAAAGATGAACTCTATCCATGAGAGACATGTGCCACCATAGGAGAAACCCAGAAGCATGAACCATACCTTTTTGAATATCACCAGATGAAGAAAAAGTATTAAAAACAAAATAAAATCTAGATCGTGTCATCACATATCCCTCGTAACAATATTTCCAATGAGCCAATATTTTTTTAATCCCAACTCCGCATGAGAAAGTTATGTCAATTTTAGTGAAGATGCCCAAAATTTTCTCCTCAACAAAATTTCGCAATTTCCTCCAAGAGTTGTGAAATACCAAAGAGATAATTGATTTATGAAAAAATTAAATGTTTGATATTCTATTTATATAGGTCATGGAGGAAAGTTAGTACCTCAAACTGGGCCGACATGCAATTCAAAATTACAAATAATTAAATTCTCTTTTATTTGGTCGGCTCGCCCAAAAAGGTGTAGTACACCAACTTCAAACATTCGTATCTCTTCAACCGTAAGGAGTTAGAAGATTATCCACATTGTTAACGCAAAAATTTACTCAACATGCTCTGTCTAGCCTACACCATTTGCAGACATCCATCTCCTAACCCATTTGACTCCCACACCCATGTTTAGCCTTTTTTTTCTCCCAAAGTCCCAAAAATAATTAAAAAGGACTTAAAAAACCCCAAAAGGGTCAAAATAGCTCACCAAGGAGCCAAAAGGCTCACAAAGGGACTAAAAATCCCACAAAAGGGGCTAAAAGGCCCAAAAAGGGGCTAAAATCCCTAAAAAGGACTTAAATTCCCCAAAAGAAACTACAAAATAAGGAAAAAGGGCTTAAATTCCCCAAAAGAAACTACAAAATAAGGAAAAAGGGCTTAAAACCCTAGGTAGGGCCCAAAACCCTGACCAAGGGCTAAAATCCCTAAGTGGAGAAAAAATCTATAAATAGAGGGGTGGGGATCACCATCAAACATGATTCCTCCTCCCTGTCATCATAATTCTCGTGCGAGTACCTTTAGAGACCTTTCACTCTCAAGCTATTCACCTCCCCCCACAACTCCATTCCTCTATTTGCTCATTCCCTTGGTGTGTTGAGCCAAAGCTCCACCCATTCTCAGCCTATGGAGAAGCAGCTTCTGAGTTTGAGAATTGTGGCCCTCTTTCAAACCAAATAGGAAGGTATAATGATTCATCCTTGTTTGTTTATTTTGTAGTCTGTAGTGCTTTGTTTCTATTTTATTTGCTAACAACTTGTTGCAAGTTTTCTATCATCCACTTGACTGTATCCTTTCATCCTATAGACAAAAGGTAGGTGCAACTGCACGTAGATAGGGCTTTTTCCCAGCTACAGTTTGGCGACTTCGCCGGGTCGATCCCACAGGATCCCTGGAGTTTAGTAGTTTTTATATATTTTAAATAGTTGATCAATAGTTTTCTTTCATTTTCTTTACTGTCAATTTCTAGTTTCTTTCATTCGTCCACAGTACCAGTTACTTTCGTCCATCCTTTGATAATCCCTAGATTTGCAAATTGTTCAACTATGGAAAACGACCGAATTGAATTTCTAGAAAATTCACCTCTGTTCGGTCACTTTTTCCTCCCAAACTATTGATCAATTCATAAATCTGTCTAATGTAAGGGATAAATGGGCATGTTTTGGAAGTGGGTTTTCAACCATTTGAGCTAATTCCTCATGGTTTGATCACAATCCTCCCCTCAAAACATGTTTTCTACAGGTGCGTGATCCATTTTTCAATACTATGTATTAACATTGTAAACTTTCTGACTTTTAAATTGTCTGTTTGCTTCTGTTTGAACTGTCTGTGTGGCTCAACCACCTCTTTCCAGCAACAGAGACAGGTGTTCACCACCTTCTACCCATGACGACGGAAGAGGTCAACTTATAGACCAGGATAAATCAATATGGATCCACTATTGAAACCACTGACCCATCAACGACATCCACGTCTAACACAACCAACATCCCTCTTCACTTACCCTCTTTTCCCCCATGCCCTCCCATGTGGCAGGTTGCCAACAATGCCACAACTAGAGATGCAATGAACTATAGCATCGTTGATTACTTGACCCAGTCACCTACGACCATGTCCACTCTCGAAGTAATTAAAACATACCCAACACAATGAAAAGCTTTACTATCTTCCCTTAGTTCCATAGACCCTTCAACTTCAAATTTATCACTTTTGATTTGGACAATGGAGAGCCCAAAATTCCATCAACCATTTCCTTCCAAATTTTGATATCCATTCGGAATTTGGTCATGCATCGCTACATTGTAGACTAAGGGGCATCAACTTGCGTCATGTCCACCTTGGTCTGGCAGAAACTTGGATCCCCTCTCCTACAACCATCCACTACTACTTTGCATGCTTATGATGGTCACCCCACAAAATCTCAAGGGATACTCCCACACGTTCCCATATCATTAGCTGGAAAAATGGTGTTGATTGACATAGAGGTGGTCAATGCACAGTTGGACTATAACCTTCTCTTGGGACGGAGCTACATGTACGCTATGAGAGTCGTGGAATCCATCATGTTCCGCCTTATGATGTTCCCTCATGACAGGAAGATCGTGACGGTGGACCAGCTAACTTATCACGATCCGCAGGGGCCAATAGCACCAACCAATGTTATCCCTATTATTGATACCGCCTTTGATAGCGCGACCACCCTATCTTTATTGGCAGTAGGCCCCAGGTTGTTTGCCGACACTTCCATGACGGGTTCCTTCCCCTTGGTACCACCTCCACCGAAACCAAGTGAGACTATGGATTTATGCATGCTCTCATCCAGCATCATTTCATCCAAACACCAACTGCAGCCATAACTCCATCCAATTCCACAGCTCCATCTGCAATCGCATCCCCATTCGTAGTCGCAGTCCATCCGCAATCGCAACCCCATCCGCAAATGCAACCTCAAGTGCAGTCACCATGTAATTATTGGGGTTCTCTCCCAGTCCATACAATTCCTTTCCTTTTCCCTCCACCTGACATTATGAGCAAGCCAGTGATGGCTACCCTAAACTTATCTAATTTCACATTGGGAATCCCTGTGTGGTACCTCAAACCATCAGCTCAACCCCCAATTCCCCAAGTTATGTTGAGTCATGTGCAACCCATTGTAGCCAAGACACACCCCCCTCCATTCCCACAAAAGCCACCTTCTACACCGGCCCCCACCCTGCCCCACCCAGAGAGGACTAGGGGAAAAAAAAGTAAAGCACCAATTGAACCCTGACAGACTCCACCATGTGCTGTGTGTGACGTACAGGGTCATGCAACCCAAAACTATCTAGAGATCCCCTTCCTCCACAAACACTTAGATGCCATGGATATGACGGAGAACACTTCGATGGTCTACCTTTGGAGTCTGCCAATGGCCAAGAACAAATCGTTGAGGACAAACCATGCATGCACCCTTTGCGATTTGTATGGACATTATTCTTACCATTACCAAGACTTGGATGAGTTTCGGACTACTCTGAGTAATCTTCGAAAACACTCACTCGAATATAAGATCATCATTATTGAGGAAATCCACCCTCCAACTCCTTCCTCATGCACCATGACCATTTACATGAGGGTCCTGCTCCAACGACCCTGCCACTTCCAAAACCATCAATGATCCCATGGCCCTATCCAATCATTGTTTCAAAAATGACGAGGAGATACTTGAGGCTTTGACCGCTCCTGAATACCCTTGGGAAGATATGCACCACCGCTCGTTCTTCATCCCCGAAGAACCTGTGTCATTATCTGACCAGTTTTCAGTTGAGACCAAGGATTTTATCCACTGGAAAGTCGATTGGTTCAAAAATCCCATGCTGGCACTAGATTCCTTCAAAGAGGGAAACATGGCCAATATCTCACCTACCATTAAGATTAACAGCTCAACTAGTCCTAATATTGTTGAAGAAATCATGTTGGGGGAACACTGCCCTTCTGAGGAAGTCACTTCCTACAAAGCACTTTTTCAAGAATTCTGGGATATCTTCGCATTGTCATACACCAAGATTCAAGGATTGGATCTATCAATTGTGGAGCTCCACATTGACACATGGCCATATGTGGTACTTTTCCTCCAAAAGCAGAGGCCCGTACACCCTTCCAAATTTATTGCGGTCAAAGAAAAAATAGAGAAATTGTGCATAGCCGGTTTCATCTATCCCATCACATACACCACTTGGGTTTCCAACCATGTTCCTATGAACAAAAAATAGGGAACCATCAGGGTTTATACGAAATTCCAGGATTTAAATATGGCTTGTCCCAAAGACAATTTCCCAACACTGTTTATTGACCAAATCATTGGCCCATGTGCCGAACATGAGGTCTTTTTCTTCATGGACAGTTTTTTCGGATACAACCAAACTCAGAACCTGAAGGAAGACCGGTAGAAAACCGCGTTACCACCCCTTGAGGCACATTCGCATACCGAGTAATGCCCTTCGGTTTAAAAAATGTTGGAGCCACCTTCCAGTGTGCCATGGTGTATTTATTCTGCAACCTCATCCACATCATGTTGGTTTATCTGGAAAACCTCATTGTTCGGTCACAGAAGCAAGCACAACAAATAAATGACTTGCAGCAATCCTTCCTGTGATGTTGCAAGTACAAAATCTGCTTTAACCCTTTCAAGTGTGTTTTCTATGTCCCAATGGGCCGTCTCCTGGGGTTCATCATGTCTCACAAAGGAATGACAATTGACCCTCTCAAATTCCAAACCACTTTTCCTTTAACATCACCTCTTTAAATGATGTGCAGTATAGTTTTTTATTTTTTGTTTTGCATCGTTTTTACCACAATTCAGTGATCCCCTCCAGTAGTCGTTTCGTGTCTAGTCATAGTGAGTCCATTGTAGAACTCTGTTGCATCATTTTCATGTGAGCAGGTAGATATGATCCCTACCCCTGCACCACGGGTATCCCACTTGAGGGTGCGGTCCCACATCTACACATGCACATAGTATGTCACACGTATGATCTAGCTACCACCATTATATCATACCATCAGGTCCCTAGACCTATCCTAGAGGTCGAGGCCTCTCTGTATCTCCTTTTTTTCCATGCTCACGTATGGATCATCCTCTGTAAGAATAGGAAGTTTCCACCATTGTGTGAAAAGCTCCTAGGTTGAGAGACAACCTTCTAGACGGCCTCCCTCCCTACTGATTCTTTGGGCCATCTTTCTGAAGTCACGTCGATTTGCGTACTGCCACGCGAATCACACATTGTATGTTGAGCTACCTCCGTACCCAGGGGCTCTCATTGGGTCTAGTTTTTCCCTGTGCATCACTGCACTTGGGGAAGCACCATTAGCTCCTAGTCCGAGTCATCCAGAGTCTGTTGGAGACACCCCTCACACCTTTGGGTTTGGTTTTCTATCCTCTATATTTTGATGAGACCATTGTCTCATTGTTATCAACCCAAATGGCACTTCTTTGTCTGAGTGCCGACATTCCTTATGTTGGTACACAAAAGGACATCTTAGGATTGAATTTTGCCAAAGCACTATAGATGGGCATGACATGAGATGCATTTATCCTTCAACCAGCTTGCCATATTATTTTTCTAAGAGTTGAATGGCATACGTGACTATATTCATTGTAACTTGCGTACATACATGACTATTCCCATTGACAACACATGTACTGTACACAACTATCTCCATTGCAACCCGCATACATCAGCAGACGCAGGTTTCCTTTAAGTAACTCATGTGTCATAAGCGGGTTTCCTATATTAATAGTCACGTACATCTCTATTCGACATTAAAAAATATAAATCATGATTAATGGATATTAGTTGGGCCCTAATCATTAACCATCCCAACTGTCTCAACCTTTGAAACCACTCTATTTCTCAAAGTATAAATAGAGGCCTTGGGGAGGGCATTAATCAATCAAGTTTGGAGAGCAAAGTTATGCTAGTGGTATATCTTCAGAAGTCTTGGAGCAGCAGAAATTAGAGTCCTTTGGTTGCAGAGGAGTCCTTGTCTCAAGCACTGGGTTGTACTCTTATCTCATTCACTGATTGTTAATAAAGATAATTCTTCTTCCAACTTTGTGTTGAGTCTCTTTCATGTATTATGGTTGATGAATGTATTCGATTATGCATTAGATATATTTTTTATCTAACCCATCATATATACATGTATAAAATTGTACTTGGAGAATTTGCTCTTTGCAGGTGAAGGAGGTGCATCCCTAGAAGCTTTGGAGAGAAGCAGAGCGGAAGAAGATCAAGCTTGGATCAACCGTCAGTAATCGGGTGAGTCAAGTATTTTGTCCTATTTCCTTTCTGTACTTTAGTAAAGCTAATTGTCTGCAAGGTTAGTAGTAAGTTGGTAACCCCAAACCCTAGGTTACAAGGGTGTTTAATCCTAAACAACAGAACTAGTGACTCCACTGGGGATCCCAGCCTGCTGTGGGTTAACTCTGTAGAATCCTTGCCCAGTCTTTGCTTTGATTCAGTGTGTGGTGTTGTGTCTTGGTTTAGACTTATAGTGGTTTTTGAATACCTTCATAATTTTTCTTTTTGTTGAAAAATTTTACACCTGTACGTAGATTGTTGTGCTACACAGTCACGCACAGAGGTCTGTGTACACGGGTTGCTATATTAGATAGCCGCATACAGTACGCAGGTTACTCTTGTGGAAAGTCACGTACAAGTTTGAGCAACAAAAAATTTGGGGTAGAGTTGCTTGTCCCTGTCCTTTTGTGGATTTTTTCTTTCCTGATGGTATTTAGTACTGGCATTGCACTATAGGTTTGATAGCCCTATTAACCATACTTCATGCTTTTTGGTAAGCCCTTGGGTTTTTATTGGTTGGATTGTCTTTCTTTTAGCAATTTCAATTGGATTTTCCTGTTGGGTGATAGGTCCAAGTGATGGTTGTCTGAATCAGTGATCATGGTTCTAGATACCGTATATCCCATTCTATTTCTTAATAGTATTGGTTTGTCACTTGCCTTTGATTGATTTCTGTGATTTCTATTCATTGTGTCTTCCCAGCTGGGTGTTTTCCAAGTCTTCCTTAGGTGGTTGATCTTTGGTTTTTATAAATGTGCTTTACTTCATTTTGTTTACTTTATACAGTTAGATTATTCAAGCATACTCAAGAATTTTTGCATTCAGGTGCATACTAATCTTTGAGGAATTTGAAAAGTGAAAAGAAAAGCATTGGGAACATTTGCATTCGAACTACATATGATAGTTTTACTTTCACTTTTTAAATAAAATCTCAAAAATTACAAAAATAAGTCTTAGTTGCATTTTCATTAGTTTATATTTACAAAAAAAAAGAAAAAGAGAAGCTTGCTTTAAGTAGTGATAATTTGCTTTGGAACTAATTTATACACCTGTTTTTTACATTTCTTATCGAGTCAATAATAGCTTCATGAGCCTTGACATTCACACCTTGTACCACCCTCTACCTTCCATAGCCCTTCCAGTTTATGAGTACCTTACCCTCTTACCCTTCGATCTATTACCTAGCTACACCCACCATCCTAGCTACATGCATGAGAACATTAACTAGATACTGCCTAGTGCTACATGCACTCACATTACCTGTTGACCAGTACATGTATTAACCTCTAGTAGCTTCTATTACACTTATTCATGCCTCGGCTTCGACTTACACTATGTCGGGATAAGAACGGGACAGACAGAGACCTGCTGTCTAGAAGGAGTGGCTAGGGCAGATACGTCCTCTTTCACTCCACGTGGCTTTTGAGTAAAGACAACCCTTTAAAATGAACACTATAATTTAAAAACTTATTAGTAATTTTTGTTTTATAGGGCCATACACCTACTAGCTTAGGATAGACTTGTGGGATAGGAAGTGTAAACTCCCCATAAGTACTTAAATTCAGACATAGTGGACCAATCAATAGGTAAATCCTTCTCTTTATCGATAGTATCTGGGAAGCTTCTCTCAAACGGGAGTTAAGCACAAGGCCGCGTGGAGGCATTGGACTAAGGAGATAACCCTCTGATTCCTTGTCAAAACGTAGACCAAGGTTTTTACGCATCTGGGGATTCTGTCCTAGATAGAGTTTCGAGCTCAACTACCCTACCCATGCATACAAATCAGGGTTGCGACTGTCCCCCCAGACTATTGGTATAGTTAAGGTAGCCTCTAGTCTCTTGACATCTAGGGTTTATGCACAAGTAAACCAAAAGGCTATTTTTGGTTCACCTTGGATGGGCTTGGAAGGTAACCCTTGTTGAAAGTGTAGGAGGGAAGTGGGTGATTCCTCCGCTTGTGCCTAAGAACCTCTTCAAGGACGCCAAGAAACTATCTTTCAGCTTTCTTCGAGAAAGCATATCTTGTACCCATTGATTGTTTAGAATTTAGGAATTTTTTATAGTGATTTCTCTCTGGTTTGTTTGTGTTTTAGCCGAATTTAGGGTTTGAAGAGTCAAATTTACAATCATGGAGGACCAAGCTATCAGAAGGTCATGAAGGTTGCAAAACCTTCCTCTGCTTATTACATTGGAACCTCCACCTCCCCCTCAAAGGCAGATATTGGACACAGATGGTTCTTTTGAACCGATAGGAGTTAGTGAAGTTTCGGGTGAACCAAAACTTAGGGAAAACCGTTTTAATTTAAACACAGTTGAGATAGAATACTTGCAGGCTGACAAGTTTGCAAGGAATTTTAATACACCTCTAACTAACTTAAACGATCTTGTGATCGTTCAGGTTCATCCTTTCGATCCACCTATGATTGGTGTCCATGTGGGTAGGATAATGTCTACTGCAAGAGAAAGTTCTTTTACTTCCACCTCAGCTGCTCCGGCTGAAGGGATGCTACCTTCCCTGGTAGGTGCCCCTAGAACAAATATACCTACTACACCCTTAACTCCAGCAAGCCGAGTGGTTCAACCACCGGCTCCCACAAGTATAGCAAGTGCTTCTGGTGGTATGGTCACTGGGATTCCTAGTGTACCTATAGTTCCTACTTCCTTTGCACACACTGCCCACAGTGGTCCTATAGGATCCTTGGCTTTTGTCCAAGGATTTCCTTGAATGGGGGGCACATTCCCCCATCCACTCCATATGTAGGCCCAACACCCGCATATGTAGGGGTGCAGTTTGGAAACACTAACCCTTATGGTCAAGGTTTTCAAACTCTGGTTTCAGCTCTGTTCGTGAGCTCCCCCTTTTTTCCTTTTAGCAGAGGGATACTTGCTCCTATATTTCAAACCCTAGTTTCAACTGGGGCAACCAGAACCTCTTATACTGCACCTCACACAAACAATCATGTGGCTTATGGATGGAATCCTTTCCAAAGAAACCAATCCACTTCAAAACCAGCAGCAGGGGGCAACCCCACCTTCACATATGGGAATCTAGGGGCAAGTCCCTTTAATCCCCAAACTGGTACTTTTAGTGCTCCAGTTAGACATAAGCTTCCTTTCCTGGTGACGTTAAACTTGCCAGATTTGTCTAAACTGATGAATGACCCGATGAGACATGATCCCTCCTGTCCCCTGTCCCTACCAAGATGCCCTTAGATATCCCAAAATTTGAAGGCAAAGTTGGTGATGGTCCTGGAGCTCATGCCACCACTTTTCATTTATGGTGCTCTTCCAACTCGCTGAATGAAGATTTAGTTCAGTTGAGGCTGTTCCAAAGAAATTTGACGAGTACTGCAGCAAACTGGTACATTGAGTTGCCTTATACTACATTTAGCAGTTTTTGGGACTTGGCTAATGCATTCCTTAGTCACTTCCAGCTTCCTGTCCGATATGATTTTGGAACAAACTTGTTATTTACCTTCCGGCAGAACAAGGCCACCCATATCTCGGATCACATCCAAGAGTGGAGAAGACAGAAGAGCCTTATTAAAGCCACTATTCCTCTTGAGTTCTTATTAGAATGGTTCCTTAAATCCCTATTGCCTTATATATCTAAGGATGTATCTACTTCAAGAGTGACGAATGAGGAAGAATCTATCCTCAGGGCCCAGCAACTAGATTTTATATACTCTCAGTCTGGGATCTTATATGAGATTATCCTTGAGGCACCGACGCCAACGCACGATGCAGAGAAACCTAAGCCTGGACCCCATGCCGATGGCGTGGTTGGTTCCGTGAATTCTCCCACTGTAGAATCTTTGGCCAAACAACTCCATTAGCTATCTGTAAAACATTCTACAGTGGAGGTAGCAAAGGCTGCCCCCTCACCCCAAAATGCAAATGTTTTTGCACAAACCTCTCAGAAGGGAAATCAGCAGCCCGGTGGGAAAAACAAGAGAGGAAAGAAAGGGAAGGGAAACCAAAACAAGCAAAAACCTGCAAACAATGCTGATGGGGGGAAGAAAGAAAAGAAGAAGGTGAAATTCCCATGTAAGTTGTGCCATGACGATCACCTTACCCATATTTGTCCCCTTATGGAACAAGCTCAGAAGCTATTAAAAGCTCAACAACTGGCTATCCTGAAGGATCCTTTTCCCCAAGGACATAATTCTGCTTCAACTTCAAATGCAGCAGGGGGCACCCCAAATGCTCCTGACCCCAATCATATCAACATGGTTCGATCCAAAACTTTACTATAGACCAGGAATAAGAACTATGAAAAAAAGACCTCGGAGAAGGGTAAGTCAATAGGTGAAAATTCTAACCCTCTCATGATTGAGAAACCTACTGAAATTATGCCCAAGATACCGAAAGGTGTCTTTAAGAAGACCTTGCATAATCCTAATGCTAGGGCAGTAGCTAACTACTCCATAGTTGAAGACTTAGCCCAGACCCCTTGTGCAATGTCGGCTTTAGAGGTATTACAGAGTTTTCCTACCCAGTGGAATGCACTCTTAGCAGCCTTAGGCAGTATGGACTCATCAAGTCTCATGGTGAAATTTAATTTGTCTGATGTCAAAATTCGCCTACCATATCATGTAGCCTTATGGATAGATGTCATCCATGGTGGAAAGACCATTGGAAGATCATTTTTCTACAAGGGTGCTTCTACATGTGTTATGTCCTTGTCTTGTTGGAAATCTCTTGGATCCCCAGAGCTAGTCCCATCAAACACCCTACTTACTTCTTTCGACGGAAGGTCATTTCGTCCACATGGTATCCTACTGGATTTTGAAATTAAGCTGGTAGGGAAAGTAGTGTCTGTTGAGGTAGAGGTGATTGATGCACCTTTAGATTATAACTTTCTCTTGGGAAGAAGTTGGACTTATGGCATGTCTGCTATTGCATCGGCCGTCTTTCGGGTGGTATTGTTTCCACACGAAGGGAATTTGGTTATTTTTGACCAACTCAGTTTTACTTGAAAAGGATGCATGGAATCTAATAAGTCTACCATACCATTGGTTGATCAGGTTAAACCTACTTCGGAGAGCTTAGGGGTTGGAATGTATGCATCATTGATGGGCACATTCGATTTTCCAGCTCCGATTAATTATATAGGTTCTACTAATGTGGGGAAGTCCATAGCTACGGTTGTTGATAGGACTGATCCTTGGGTTCTCCCTTACCACCATGAACCTGAAGTGCCCTTATCGCCAGCGGAAGTGGCTTATCAAGCTATCCCTTTATAGGATTCCCCACCCTTATGGAGTTTCTTTAGGCCCAAGTCTAACTCCTTAAAACAGACTTGACTACCGAGTAAACTTGTCCATTCAAGCTCATTAAGAATACGTGAATGGGAATCCACATTGGTGATAGGTTATATCTTTCTCGGACCATGTGGAATAATACAAGAAAGGATCACTCTCTTTTCTACGGAATTGAGAAGAGTATTCTTAGGTATAGGTTTATCACTTTTCCGGACCTGAGGGACTAAATCTACGAAAAAGGAACACCCGGTATGAGCTCCGTTTTCTCTTTTTCGTGCTCTAGACCTAAACATGAAAAAGATTCCGAGTGTACTTTTTGTCTCTGTTATGCTCGTTAAAAACCAAGAACAAATCAACGAGTTTATTGTTGTAAGCCCCATTTCTCGTACTCAAATGGATCTTTCCGAGTGATCTTGCTTTCCTTCACACTCGTAAAACTCAAGCTATATGCTGCTCTCGAAGGAGCATTGGGTAGGTGGTAATTTAACCTTTTTCGGACCTCCCTGACTAAGTACGAAAAAGGTTCACATTTTCTTCTACAAAAGTTAAGAGAGTTCTTCTGTGGTATGTTTTATACTTTTTCAGCCTTAGGAGACTAAATTGGATGAAAAGGACCCCCCTGGAGTCTTCTTTGGAGTTTTCAGACTCTCTAAACATGAAAACACCAAGTTAGCATGTACTAGTTTGGGCTCATAAAATCCATGAATCAGTGACACTAACAAGCATTATTCCCTCTTCTCTTCAAGCTTGTCAAAAAATGAAGAGAGACTCGATTTGACTTTCCTAGACTCATTAAAATTTAATAGGGAAGGTAAGGAAGAATTTTTATTTTGGTTCTCAATCAGTGGCAGCATTTCCTCCTTGAACATAGCACTCTCTGCCTTTTCCGATACTCATGTCTCAGTGTTCACTTTCATTTCAGCTATTACTTCAAGTTTCTTACTCCTCCTCTTATCCTTTCTATCTGGGGAATCTGATCATGTCTCCTACATGGCAGATAAGTCTAGTTGTACTATTTGTAAAGTTAAAATCTGCCTTGAGTCATCTCTGTGTCATGCTCATTGTTCAAGGACTTAACCTTGTATCTGATCTATATCATGATTCCATCATTGTCGTATCTATTACTACTTGTGTCTCCCTTCCTTTACCCAGTTCCTAGTCACTCTTGTAATTCGTTGGAGGATCTATTGCCTTCCTTATCATAGTATGGTTCCACATCAGTACTCCCTAACAATGAAGACCTAGAGTTTTGAGGATCGTACCTTAGGATTCACTTTCATTTTTGTGAATTCCTTTGCTTCAGTTGTTGATTATCACCTGTTGGTTGACAATCTGTTGAATCATATCCATGTTTGACTTCAATAAAATCTATTCACATGGCTTGGATTGTATTGGTTCTCTGGGATTTTTTGACAAAGACCTTAGTTTCATATCTATAGACTAAGTTGCGCAATATTATGTTGTGGTCACTTACACAGCTTCCAGATCTTTGAAGACTCATCATTATTGTATCTGGTGGCTTCGATCCAACTTTGTAATATACGTGGTCTTGTACCTGTACTATCTGATGTACTCAAATATTGTAACAGAGCTAGTGTTCCAGTATATTGAACATAGCATCCTCAGATATGACTTTGCATATGACATTATTATGTATTTGTTTCAGGTACTACCTCTGCTCCATTGGACTTCTGAGTTCTCCAAGACTAAGATTATAATTTATTTCAGCCATCGTTTCCCTTTGAACTCACACATTAGGGGGCATCTGTTATCAACCCAAATGGCACTTCTCCGTCCAAGTGTCGACATTCCTTATGTTGGTACACAAAAGGACATCTTAGGATTGAAGTTTACCAAAGCACTATAGATGGGCATGACATAAGATGCATTTATCCTTCAACCAGCTTACCATATTATTTTTCTAAGAGTTGAATGGCGTATGCGACTATCTTCATTGCAACTTGCGTATGTACGCGACTATTCCCATTGACAACTCATGTACTATATGCGACTATCTCCATTGCAACCCGCATACATCAGTATACGCGGGTTTCCTTTAAGTAACTCACGTGTCATACGTGGGTTTCCTATATTAATAGTCGCGTACATATCTATTCGACATTAAAAAATACAAATCATGATCAATGGAGATTAGTTGGGCCCTAATCATTAACCATCCCAACTGTCTCAACCTCCTCAACCTTCGAAACCACTCTATTTACCAAAGTATAAATAGAGGCCTTGGGGAGGGCATTAATCAATCAAGTTTGGAGAGAAAAGTTATGCTGGTGGTATATCTTCAGAAGTCTTGGAGCAGTAGAAATCAGAGTCCTTTGGTTGCAAAGGAGTCCTTGTCTCAGGCGCTGGGTTGTACTCTTATCTCATTCAATGATTGTTAATAAAGATAATTCTTCTTCCAACTTTGTGTTGAGTCTCTTTCATGTATTATGGTTGATGAATATATTCGATTATGCATTAGATATATTGTTTATCTAACCCATCATATATACATGTATAATATTGTACTTGGATAATTTTCTCTTTGCAAGTGAAGGAGGTGCATCCCTGGAAGCTTTGGAGAGAAGCATAATAGAAGAAGATCAAGCTTGGATCAACCGTTGGTAATCGGGTGAGTCAAGTATTTCTTCCTATTTCCTTTTCTGTACTTTAGTAAAGCTAATTTTCTGCAAGGTTAGTAGTAAGTTGGTAATCCCAAACCCTAGGTTACAAGGGTGTTTAATCCTAAACAACACTCATGTTTAATACACATATTCTCTGGACCTATTACTGGACGTCACCTTGATTTGTGTTCCTCTGTCGCATTGGTTTGTGTGCCTCTACCGCGAACCATCCATTGCATGTATTGGTATGTTCAAGAGCCACCTGCTCCATTCATGCGACATGGTTGGTCACCTTTGAACACCTTTCACTATCTCGCCACGAGGTACCACTAGTGCCCCCAGCCTGGTTGACCATAACGAAGTTTTTGTTAAGCTCTTTTTTGACTCCTAAAAGAACGAAAATATTGTTGAGCGCACTTGCTTCCTTTCCTACTCGTTAAAGTATTGGAAAGTGCATCTACACAGTCTCGTTTACCTCCTTTTGTGGACTGCACATACTACCATACGAAAAGGACCACCTCGGCACACTCAAGCCAGGAAGGTTTCCTTTGCATCCTTTTATGCTTTCTCGGGCATTGGGAACGAACTTTATGAAAAAGCTCATCATGGGTTGTCTTTAAGCCCTTTTCCAGCCTTGTCATCAAGAAAAGATCGCCGAATAAAATTGGTTTTGTTCATGCTTGTAAAAGTATCTCAATGACTGTCCAACTAGTACAGGTTTCATCTATTCCGACCTGATTAGAATACCAATAGTAAATAAGTCTTCGATCCCCCCAAGGATGGGTGAGCTCTCCTATGTGACACTTTTATCCTTTTTCGGGCACAGGAGACTATCAACAAAAAAGAAACCCCACTAGAGTCTTCTTCATGCTTTTAGAATCTCTAAAATTGAAAGCACCACTGAGCATTTAATTTCTTGGGCTCGCTAAAAATCCACGAGATCGTACCATAAAGGTTTCTTTAGACACCACCCCAGATGTTACAGTTTGCCATCATTCCCACATTGGGTCACCTTTGTTCAAACTATTCTATGATGAGTCTCCCTTAGATCCCATGACAACCAAAAGTGTCTACCTCCCCTAAGTACTTCCCATCTATAGTTACATTCTCAGTATTACAACCATGATCCATCTCCTATGATTCAGTTTAATTTGTTTCCAAGTTAGCCCTGCCATCATACTCTGAACAAAGGAAGCTTTGAGTCCCCTATTACCCCATTCAATGTGTCAGTCCCCAGATTGTCTCACACCCTTAGTTATCTCCCTTGTGCTTATGGTCAAGGAAAAATCATTGCCTTGGTCAATTGCAGTGTTGATGTATTTGTAACTTCGGAATGTATTCATCTATGTATCTTATGTATTGTAACCCGATGTTTATTCTGGGGTGTATCTATTATGTATTTGAGTCATGTTGTCATACCTTGATGTTCCGATCGGGAGGATAAATAATGTAAATAAGTCATGTCAAGTCATTGTTAAAGTCCCCACATTTTCGGGGCACTAGGGTTATTAGACACTCATAGAGATGTCAGCTCTAGTAAGTAATTGTTAAGTGAGGCCGAGGAAAACTCTTTGTGTCTCTTGTCTCTTGAGATGTGCTTAGGAAGGAAAGATCATAATGGTAGCTTGAATGATGAAAAACTAACATGGAATCAGAGCTAACCTGAGAAGAAGACATTGTGCAGATACAGAATCTAGGGCTTCTTACTTTTTGGGTCTCTCTCCACAATCCATCAACAAAAGTATTCTAGGATGACTCTCCATTGAAGGGCGAATCTTTCTGTCGAAGCGGAATTCGATTCCGAGCATTTTCACTTTTCGATGCGGAAATTAGGGATTTCTATAGAAGAGGAATTTTTGAGTGAGACCAGCATAATATTTTTCTCCTCATCAAAACCGAAGTTTAGAGACCTGGATCAAGAAATTTGGTTGGGTGAAACTCCAGGAAAGTCAAACCCTAGTTTGACCCCGAGCTAGAGAAACCCTAAATACTAAAACTGCTAAGTTTTGGTACAGTCACTATATCATGCGATTGGTGATGTTTCAAGAGCTTACAATTGTTGGGTCCGAAGAAAAAATCCTGATGAAGCCTGTTTCCAAACATCAGCCTCATATTCTCTGTATTCCAGGAGATATGATCTCTCCAAGTTAGGGTTCCAGCCTCTTCCATAATTCATCCCTAAACGGGACATCTGGGGAGATCTGAAATATCTTGGGCTACAGAGGTCCAAATGAAATTCCTGAAGATGTTCCAGAAAGGTAACATACTTTAATTTCAGTGGTCAGAATATCAGACTCAGAAGATCAACCAGTGACACGTGGCATGCCGTACAACTTCGATGTTCTGAACAGTCCTGTAACAGGTAACCTTGGGAAAAGGATCATAAATCCCCAATGGTGAAACAAATTCTGATGAAACCTATGGTGGTAGATCAGGAACAGGTGAGGTTACCTTAGTGAGAAATTTTAGACACAGAGGATCTATAATGTTGGATATATCATAGAGACCGTAACAGGAATTTCTGCAGAAGAAATTGGAAAATTAGGGCTTCCTATTCTGGGAGCTTCCCTCCACTGTTTTCAGAAAAGGAGTACATTGGACAGCTCCATTTGAAGAGATATATCTGTCTATCCAATTAGCTTTGGAAGATTCCAAGTTTTTAAAATTAGGGTTTTTGTGACAAACCCTAGATCAGCCAACTACGGAACCAAGACGGACACCTCAAATCGGTAAGATCTAATCCTTTGATATTTCCATTTGAGGTTCTCATTTCAAAGTGATCTATCACATCAGCTTGATGATAAGATTGTTTAAGTTGACAACTTCCAAGCATGGAAGTATATGATCTCTCTAAAGAAAATGAATTGGACACCTACATGAGTAGAAAGGTTCGAGTTCCAGAGGGAGATGAGGCTAGAAGCCTTACACAAGAAGAACTTGGTCAAGGCAAAGAATATCATTGCTGATTCAGTCACTAATCAACTTGTACTACAAGTGTCTTCCCTAAAGACACCAAAGATGTTTGATTCCTTGACCAAGCTATTTGAAGGGAAGAATAGAAATCAGAATATGACCTTAAGAAACCAGTTGAAGAATGTGAAGATCCAGAATGCAGAGACCATGCCGTCATAAGAGTCTTTCAAATCAAGAAAAACTTGAAGCGGTAAAAGAAGAAGTGAAGAATGCAGAAGTGGTGATAGCCACCTTGAATAGCCTCCCAAGATCATGGGATTCATTCATGGGAGGAATGTGTGCCAGAAGGAAGTGATTACTTTCAACAAACTTTGGGAAGAAGAAGAAGCTCTACCCATAAGAAGAAAAGAGAAGATGGGAGCAATTTAAGATCAAGCTCTCACCATCCAAAGAAGATCCCTCAATCGATGAGGAATATGAACTTACTCAACTCTTGAAGAAATTCTTATCCACCTTAGAATTTGGATAAGAAACGATGCTATTATGAATGAAGAAGACGATGAAGGTGAAGACTCAAGAAGGACTATACCCATGAAACAAATAAAGATAAGTATTCAATTGTCATTTCATTGTTTTGTTATGCATTTGTTTATATTCAGTTGATGTATCATGCATGATAGGATGTTTGCATTAACGACAGTATACTACTAATATGCATGTGATGGGTAAGTAGCTCATGGTGCTATACAACTCTCCATTGCTACTTATCTAGAATGAAACCTCTTTGCTGACATATTGGATTATTGCACAATCTCAATGTTGTCTTGGTGGAGATGGAACGCATCTAGAAAAGTTTCATGAGATATGGATGAATGTTGTATTGGCTAAAGTAGTTGCATGATCATATATTTATGCATAAGAACTTGCCAGTATAAATATTCCTTATGAAATGTTTCTAACCATACAACTGCATTTGACTTGTAAGAAAGACCACATACATAATCGCCTACAAGCAAAGAAGAATGAAGACTTGTTCCGAAGAACAAGTGACGACATTTCAAAATGAAGAATAATATGACACGTGCAATGACATCATTGATGCAAAACCTTCCAGCCACCAAGAAGAAAGGGAATATCAGTTCAACAAGAATGATGTCAGGGTGCAGTGTCGAGACCTGAAGAGAAGTTCGTAGCTCCATCATGCAGTTGATGGAAACATCATGGGATACAAAGAAAGATTCTTAGCACGAGGCTTCTCACAAAAGAAGGCATAGACTATGAAGAGACATTTGCAGCCAGTAAGAGTTGAAACACATACATAATGAGATTGATGAAGATCTTAACCTTTGCTACAAGGTTGAAGATGAAATTCTATACAGTAGATGGATACATAGAATACTAGTATCATAGGAAGCTACTTGTCACTCCAGTACGAAATGTTTTTAGTGCATAGAGCACAGAAGATAGAGGGAGTATGATGCTTCGCTTCAGAGGGAGTGACTACAGAATATCTTGAGGTTTGACATGGTACGACAGGATGGGAAGATTACTGATGACTCTAGTATTTACTGAGAGTAAAGCAGATTCCAACCTTTGCCTCAAGGTTGAAGGTAGAAGACCAGTGATGCTCCTGTTATGTGTCGATGCACTATTTTCTAGGCATGGAGGTGTGGACAAGGGAAGTATACAGTAGATATTCTGAAGAGGTTCAGGATGATGAACTACATGACCACACCTATGGCATTGAACATGAAGCTATTAAGTGATGCTTCATCAGAGACGGTTGATGCTACGATGTGTCGTCAGATGATTGGGTCCTTGATGTACCTGACGAACAAAAGACCAGATATGTGCTTTGCTGTGAACACCTTGAGCCAGTTCCTGACAGATCCGAGACATGTTCACTTGATTGCTGCAAAGCATATTCTGAGGTAACTGAGGGGTACAGTTGATTATGGGCTCAAGTACAATGTGAATCAAAAGATTAACCTGGAGGGTTATGTTGATTCATATTGGGCAGGCAGTGCCATCGATAGGAAGAGTACTTCAAGATGTTGCTTCAGTATGGCATTAGGTGTGATCTCTTGGCTTAGCAGAAATCAATCCTGTGTGGCACTGAGTACAGCTGAAGCAGAGTATGTCGCAGCTTGTTCAGCTAGTTGTGAGGCAATATGGTTGCGGAAGCTACTATCCGATATAATTGATCTCCAGATGGATGCTACTTGTATACATTGTGAAAACCAAAGTTGTGTGAAGTTGTCAGAGAATCCAGTGTTCCATGACAAGTCGAAGCATATCGAGATCAAGTATCACTATATCATGGATATGGTGCAGAGGGGATCAGTGAAGCTCCATTATGTTGAGACGGAGGAACATATAGCCGATGTATTGAAGAATCCATTGGCTAGGTTGAAGTTCGAGTACTTCAGGGAGAAGCTTGGTGTTCTCCAGATCGAGGTTTCCCCCAAGAGAAAGTGATAAGACCCAAAGCCATTTTGACATGGTGAGAGGATTGGTTCCTTCCATGGTAAGATGTAAGGGCTGAGCCATTCTGTCATGGTGAGAGGATTGGTTCCTTCCATGTTAGATATGAGTGTTGAGATCCATAGCCATTCTGATGAGTAGGTCATATATAAGGGCTGAGCCATTCTGTTCATGGATAAAGGATTAAGTTCCTCCCATGGAAGATGTGAGAGCTGGCCATTCTATCGAGTAGGATAGATGTAAGGGCTACCGCCATTCTAACGAGAAGGTCAGATGTAAGGGCAGAGCCATTCTGATCATGGCTAAAGGATTTAGTTCCTTCCATGTCAGATGTGAGTGCTGGCCATTATGTCAAGTAGGACATATGTAAGGGATATCTCCATTCTGACGAGCAGGTCAGATGTAAGGGCTGAGCCATTCTAGTCATGGCTAAAGGATTTGGTTCCTTCCATGTCAAATGTGAGTGCTGGCCATTATGTCAAGTAGGACATATGTAAGGGCTACCACCATTATGATGAGCAAGTCAGATGTAAGGGCCGAGCCATTTTGTTCATGGCTAAAGGATTTAGTTCCTTCCATGTCAAATGTGAGTGCTGGCCATTATGTCGAGTAGGACATATCTAAGGGCTACCGCCATTCTGACGAGCAGGTCAGATGTAAGGGCTGAGCCATTCTGTTCATGGCTAAAGGATTTAGTTCCTTCCAAGTCAGATGTGAGTGTTGGCCATTATGTCGAGTAGGACATATGTAAGGGCTACCACCATTCTAATGAGCAGGTCAGATGTAAGGGTAGAGCCATTATGTTCATGGCTAAAGGATTTAGTTCCTTCCATGTCAGATGTGAGTGCTGGCCATTCTGTCGAGTAGGACAGATGTAAGGGCTACTGCCACTCTCTGGGAGAGTGGAGGCACCTGGTCCGTTACCAGGTAGCTCAGTCTAGGACTGGGGGCCATTCTGACGAGGGTGTAGGATTCAGTTCCTACCAGGTTAGATGTGAGTGCATGCCCTTCTGACGAGTAGGTCAGATGTAAGTGCTGAAATCTCTCATCACTATGAGTAGGATGTGTTCCATCCTGGATGGGAGTCATTCATCATTGTGGTAGGATGTGTTCCGGCCTGGGTGAATGTGTGGAAATATTTCATCATTGTGGTAGGATGTGTTCCGGCCTGGGTGAGAGTCTTCCATCATTGTGGTAGGATGTGTTCCCGCCTAGATGGATGTGCCTTTCTGATGAGTAGGTCAGATGTAAGTGCAGAGCCATTTCACAGATGGTAGTAGATGTGCCTACCATGCTGGTGAATGTGAGTGCTGGGCCTTTCTGATGTGATTATAGGATTGGTTCCTATATGATCAGATGTGAGTGCTAGGTGTGCCTTTCTAATGAGTAGGTCAGATGTAAGTGTTGGGTGTGCCTTTCTGACAAGTAGGTCAGATGTAAGTGCTGGGCGAAGACCTACATGATGGCTAGGCCTACAACCAGCATGAAAAAGGGCTGGCTCTATAGAACTTCCTGTGACGAGAAGAATCATGAGATAGCACCAGTGATGATCCAGATCGAGTGATGATAGCCAGTGATGATCCATATCGAGTGATGATCCAAATGCAGTGATGACAGCCAGTGATGATCCAGATCTAGTGATGACAGCCAGTGATGATCCAGATCAAGTGATGATCTAGATCCAGTCATGATGATCTAACAGTGATGATCCAGATCCAGTGATGAACCAGATCTAGTGATGCCAACCAGTGATGATCCATATCCAGTGATGATCCAGATCTAGTCATGATGATCCAACAGTGATGATCCAGATCTAGTGATGACAGCCAGTGATGATCCAGATCCAGTCATGATGATCCAGTAGTGATGATCTAGATCGAGTGATGATCCAGATCCAGTGATGATGTTCCACGATGATCCAAATCAAGAGATGATCCATATTCGATGATGAAGATGACTTGAAGATGAAGATTACTTGAAGACGAAGATGACTTGAAGACGAGATGATCCAATTGATACATAGAAGAAGACCAGTGCTAATAAATTGTGTCGAGTGAATACCTTCCTAGTTAAGAGGGAGTGTTGATGTATTTGTAACTTCGGAATGTATTCATCTATGTATCTTATGTATTGTAACCTAATGTTTATTCCGGGATGTATCTATTATGTATTTGAGTCATGTTGTCATACCCCGATATTCCGATCAGGAGGATAAATAATGTAAATAAGTCATGTCAAGTGATTTTTAAAGTCCCCACAGTTTCGGGGCACTAGGTTTATTAGACACTCATAGAGATGTCGACTCTAGTAAGTAATTGTTAAGTGAGGCTGACATGATTGAGTGCACTTCAAGTGAATGAAAGAATATAAATAGAGAGTGAGTCTCTCTATTTATCATATACATCACTCACTCACTCAAGTGTGGCGCATTAGTGAGGAAGGAAATACACTGGGACTAGACAAGAAGAAGACTACTGCTGTCGGGAGTGCATCTTACTGTTTTGGGGCTTTTACTGTTTTGGTGCTGATTCTATCTCTGAGGAAGTTGCAGGGTTTTCTCCTTTATGGTTTCCCCGAGGAAAACTCTTTGTGTCTCTTGTGATGTGCTTATGTTTTATTGCTGTGCTTGTTATTCTCTCAGTTAAAAGATACTAAGATCATAATGCTAGCTTGAATGATGAAAAACTAACATGCAGGTCTCCCTCTGTCGACGACAACACATATATTCCAGAGGATAGACCGAGAGTTCCCTGTATCCCGGTTTCATTAACCTCATTGATGAGTTCCTTGGACCACTTGAGAGGAGTCCTTAGTGCCTCTTGGGATGGTTGTGTCTCATGTACTCAACTTCAGCCACATTATCGCACCTTTGAGATTCGTATAGGGTATTGGTCCGTGCAGTATTTGGTTAAAGACAATGGGTGTCACCTGACTCTAGCACATTGGTGAGTCTATGAAGGGGCCCAGACAAATTCATGTCCCATGTGATTTCTAGGTTGCGTTGGAGACAGTGTTCAAAAGCCCAAGAGAAGTGATTCTATATAGATTCATGATTGATGTGGCATATTTTACCATAGAGAGTCTAACTTGCCGTCAGTGAGTCCCTACAGTTATGTACCTCTCCAGATCTGGCAGACCATTAGTTATGAAGATATAACATTCCATGAGAATTCCATGGGTCCAATGCATCAGTTCTTCATATCAGTATTGTATTCGGCCTCTCATTGAGGCAACCACTATGTAACAACAGTTGTACATGATCGGCTCTTGCATTTTGAAGCCTAGATCACATTATTATTTTGACATTGTTATGAGCATGGGTATTCTCGCCTCATCCATATACATGTCACATATTATTTGTATCTCACCCATTCATGGGAAACAACATTAATACAAAAACAAAAGCCACCATGTCCCGAACGAGGAAGCACTGCTTCTTCACAGGTCTCTCCACTATCCTAATGATCCAATGATGTTCGTTGGTCATACGATGAGCTCCTGCCCTCACACATCAGGGGGGAATCTGTTAACTCAAAAATTTGCTCAACATGCTCTGTCTAGCCTACACCATTTGCAGACATCCATATCCTAACCCATTCGACCCCCACACCCATGTTTAGCCTATGTTTTTCTCCCAAAGGCTCAAAAATAATTAAAAAGGGCTTAAAACCCCAAAAGAGCCAAAATAGCTCACCAAGGAGCCAAAAGGCTCACAAAGGGGCTAAAAATCCCACAAAGGGGCTAAAAGGCCCAAAAAGGGGCTAAAATCCCTAAAAAGGGCTTAAAATCCCTAAAAAGGGCTTAAATCCCCCAAAAGGAGCTATGAAATAAGGAAAAAGGGCTTAAAACCCTAGGTAGGGCCCAAAATTATGACCAGGGGCTAAAATACCTAAATGGAGAAAAAATCTATAAATACAGGGGTGGGGGTCACCATCAAACATGATTCCTCCTCCTTGTCATCATAATTCCCATGCGAGTACCTTGAGAGACCTTTTACTCTCAAGCTATTCACCTCCCCCCACAACTCCATTCCTCCATTCGCTCATTCTCTTGTTGTGTTGAGCCAAAGCTCCACCCATTCCCAGCCTGTGGAGAGGAATCTTATGAGTTTGGGCATGGTGGCCCTCCTTCAAACCAGATAGGAAGGTATAATGATTCATCCTTGTTTGTTTATTTCATATTCTGTATATGCTTTGTTTATATTTTATTTGCTAACAACTTGTTGCAGGTTTTCTTTCATCCACTTGACTCTATCCTTCTGTCCTATAGACAGAAGGTAGGTGCAATTGCATGTAGCTAGGTATTTTTATTTGCTCATGACTCCAAATATTCCACACATAAAGGTGCCAAAGACTATGTTACCTTATATATAAGTTCAAAGGTCAAATGCTTCAATGGACATCATCGAAGGAATGAGGCATTTGATGGTCTTCACATCAACAAGGAGGAGGGATCCATCATATACTCATCATGTCAAGGGTATCAAGGACCCTAACACCACCAATCAAGTGGGAGAAAAGACTTTTTCAAGAATATCATCATCATATTCAAGGTCTCCATATCATTAAAAACATATCCAATGGTTCTACTATATATCTTAATCACCATAAGAGTACCAACATCCCAAAAGATGGGTACAAAGACCTCATGACTAGTTCGCAACACCTTATGTTCTTCATATACATGATCACAAGGCTAACATAGTACAATGACCATATAGCATCCAAGGGACATCAAACCACCATAAATGTGGATTAAAGACCCAAAATTCCAAGGACACCATGGACCCCATAAGAAGGGGTTCCAACATACGACCATAAGTATGGGTTCCAAGACCAAAGTCTCCACATGCAAGAGGATCAATATCTAAGCTTGTGGACTCAAGGGCCCCACAAGAACTCAATAACCTCAAGACCATCCAATGCAAGCAATGGGATCCAACATCAACACATCAAGGGACTTACACACATGAACCACATCATCCATCCAACAACCAATCAAGATACCAAAACAAGTACAAGCATAACAAGCATCACAAAGACCAGTAACCAAAGATCAACTAGGAGAAAGGAACTCAACAATGGACTCAAATGGGACCATGATACAACTTAGTGTCACTTGACCAAGTCAATGGGTAAATAGGTATTTTTCTATTGTTCCAAGGCCTCCAAGGGCTTCAAGCATGGGCCTGGACAAGATCAAAGGGATCCCCTAACATAGACAACCACAAACTAAGCACTGACCCTCAAGGGCTCCACAAGGGGTGCCAAGGACTCAACAGCTAGAATAAATGACCAGACATTGTTGGCATCAATGAGAACTTAATCAACAATATCTCCCTTTGTCATTGATGACAACACCATAACTCCTTTTCCATAGATATTTTACTTTCTTCAATTTTCTTATCGATCTTTGAATTTGTCTTTAATTGAGTAGTTGTTTTATCCATATCTTCCTTCAGAGAGAGGATATTCAATTATTTCTTTTGACAAATTTCTATATTTTCTTGGAGTTGTCACTATTAGATATTCTTCTATTTTCTTGAATTCTTCTACATGTTTGTTCAGATCAAAGATATTGTATTTCATCTCTCATTTTGAATTCTGATCATCCTTGTGGTATTTTTTTAGTTGACCTTTTAGTACATGATTCTCCTTTCTGAGTTCTGAGAGGTCCTTTTCAAATTCAAAGTTTGCCAGACATACCTTATGTAACTCTACCTTTAAGGATTTGATTTCAAGTTCTTGTTTTCTTCTTAACTTCTCTTCCAATATTTCTTTAGTCTTGTAGGTACTTATCTCATTGTCTTTGTCTTGTAACTTGAAATCAATTCTTTCTCCTTATCTTCTAGTAGTCTTCTGAGCTTGACAATTTCTTCTTATTGCTTTTCAATTTTTGTAGATGACTTCTTAAGTTTATCTTTCAAAGAGTTGGATATGGCTTATTTGATTCTTGTATATTCTTTCAATTGGATTTTTAGATCAATTATGGTATGTGTGGCCTTCTCAGATTCGTCTTGATTCTTCTTCTCAGGTTTGTCCAAGTGCTCTTGCAATACATGTTTCTGTTCACAAAGATTTTTCACTTCTTGTGAAACATTAGTAATTTCGTTGTCTATCATAGTATCTTCTAAATTTATATCACAATTCATAGAGCAAGGATTTTCATCACAATATGAAGTATTCCATTCTAAAAAATGGCTCGTATCTTCTATACCTGATAAATATATCTCTTTAAAATAATTACAAACAGAGTGTTGAGGGGACTTACCTTCATACTTACCTGGATCTTGTACTGAAATTTTGATGGGGCTCTCTTCTTATTATTTTTCTTCATATGATTTTATTTGATGTATTTTGAACGATAATTCTTAAATTGGGTTGCACTTTCCTATTTTCTCATTTTGGAGATCTATCAGATATTCAAGCATTAATTCCATAACATATGCTTCTTGTTCTTTATTGGAGTAGAGTTTTTCTAATATAAGCCATAGTTCCCCATCTATGCTTCACTTCCCTATTTTCTTCTTTTGGATATATGTTAGGCCTTTAAGGATGGCTTCCATATCCAGAGAATTATTTTTTTGTGTTTCCTTATGTGTTGTTTTTTCACTTTATTTGGAGGTGTATATCCCGTAACCATTGATTTCCATACACCAATTCTTTCTGCCTCAAAACAAACCCGCATTCTAATGTTCCAAATCATGTAATAAGCTGACTCACATGACAATGGTACTCTATGGTGTGTCAAATATATCCTTGAAGGTGATAAGTATTTATGTGAAGGACCCCCTCTAATACCAATTGTTGGACACACCAGGTACACTGAGAGGGGGGGTGTGAATCAGTGTGCATAGATTTTATTAACAATCAACAGCTTATTAAATATTATGCATTATCACATTATCATTATATCATCATCAGCATTATTATCATCATCATATCATCATCACATAAGAAGCACATCATGATACATAGTACACAATATTTTACGTGGAAACCCAAGTCCTGGGGGAACAACCATAGAATCCTTATAATAATAGGTTTCCAACAACAATTGGAGGCAGGAAACAACCCCATAATTCCAAATCCCTAGTTCTCCGGCTACAATCGAAAGGAGGATACAACCCCCTTTCCTTGCCTCGTCTTGACACTCTGATATGAAGATAGAAAACACAAGCATACTGATCCTTTGGACCTCTTAATCAACACTTGTACTATACTGCACAATCTATACCACACTGCGTAACCACTTCCACTACTAACCACTGCTCATCATCTGATCACTACTCATAGATAGATCATTGTCGATTGTATCACATTGCTCATCAACCTATACAATCAACATGTCCAATCAAGATGTACCAATCAATATATTTCTCAATCTGATTCTGCACACTAAAATTAGTCCACCAAGGTCAAACCAACTTCTCATACAACTCAGCCAATCTCAATCAAACCAACTCCACATAAGGAAACTTATGTCAATCTTGATCAACTAAACCAACCTGTACCAAGATGCTTGTGTAACTATGCCAAATAAATCATATACTTGTGTTAATCTAATCAAGTGCTCTGACATTCAACCAACCCTTCTTACCCTTCTTACTTGGCCTAGTTCATCAACAGACACATTTGAGAAACCAAGAGACTTCACATACGGTCAACTAAACTTTGTTGAATCACACTCAACTCAATGAAACCACAACCAAGCTCAATCACAGTCAAGGAATACTTGACAGTTAAAAATGATATACCTCAACCAAGAAGATAAAAGACTCAACCAACTATGTCAAACTCAATCAATCCCATAAACTCTTAGACACAAAAGGATTTTTCACTCCTCTCAAATAAATTCAACAAATCAAACAAATATCGAGCAAATAGTCACTTACAACACGGTTAAAGGTTGTCACTAACAAACAATAACAGTCCAGCTCCACTTAGGTTAAAGACACAATGATCAACACTTATCAAACTAGTTTTCAAAGAAAACACTTAGGTTGATCAAAGAAATCACTCACAAGATATATTACTTACATGTCAACTTTTCATTCAATAATACACTATACAACAGTCAAGATAAACACCAAGATCTATGACAACAATATCCAAGATATATATAATATCACATCAATATATATGTCAATATAACCATCACCATATCCTCCATAACATATTAAATGACTTCGAAGATATATACCAATATAGAGGCTCACATACTAAGATCAAAGATGAACTCTATCCATGAGAGACATGTGCCATCACAAGAGAAACCTAGAAGCATGAACCATACCTTTTTGAAGATCACAAGATGAATAAAAATAAAATCGAAACAAAATAAACTCTATATTATGTCATCACATATCCCTCGTTACAATATTTCCAATGAGCAAAGAATGTTGTAACTTTGAATCCGTATGAGAAATTTATGCCAATTTTAGTGAAGATGCCCAAAAATTTCTCCTCCGCAACATTTGACACTTTTCTCCAAGAGTTGTGAACTACCAAAGAGAGAATTGATTGATGAACAAATAAAATGTTTTATATTATATTTATATAGGTCATGGAGGAAATTTAGTACCTCAAACTGGGCTGACATGCAATTCAAAATTACAAATAATTAAATTCTCTTTTGTTTGGTTGGCTCACCCAAAAAGGTGGGGTACACCAACTTCAAAAATTCATATCTCTTCAACCGTAAGGAGTTAGAATAAAATACGCATATCAATAGAAATTAACTGACAATGACTATCTCACTATGATGGGTTTATTTACGAATTCTTGGTATACTACCCTTAAATTCTTTAATTTGTTCACAACTTCAAATATTCCACACATAAAAGTGTCAAAGACCATGTTACCTTATATATAAGTTCCAAGGTCAAAGGATTCAATGGACATCATCAAAGGCGTGATGGATTCGATGTTCTTCCCATCCACACACTTCACATCAACAAGTATGAGGGATCCATCATATACTCATCATATCAAGGGTATCAAGGACCCCAACACCACCAATCAAGTGGGAACAAAGACTTTTTCAAGAATATCATCATCATATTCAAGGTATCCATATCATTAAAAACATATCCAATGGGTCCACTATATATATTAATCACCATAAGAGTACCAACACCCCAAAATAGGGTTACAAATACCTCACCACTAGTTTTCAACACCTTATGGGCTTCATATGCATGATGGCAAGGCTACAACATGCCAATGACCATATAGAGTCCAAGGGACATCAAACCACCATATGTGTGGGTTCAAGACCCAAAATTCCAAGGAAACAATGTACCCCATAAGAAGGGGTTCCAACATACCACCATAAGTATGGGTTCCAAGACCCAAGTTTCCACATGCAAGATGATCAATAACTAATCTTGTGTACTCAAGGACCCCACAAGAACTCAATAACCTCGAGACCATCCAATGCAAGAAATGGGCTCCAACATCAACACATCAAGGGACTTACACACATGATCCTCATCATCCATACAACAATCAATAAAGTACATGCATAAAAAGCATCACAAAGACTTGTAACCAAATATCAACTAGGAGAAAGGTACTCAACAATGGACTCAAATGGGACAATGATACAACTTAGGGGCACTTAACCAAGTCAATGGGTAACCAGGGATTTTTCCATTGTTCCAAGGCCTCCAAGTGCTTCAATATTTGGATTGGACAAGGTCAAAAGGGCCCCTCCGACATAGACAACTACAAACTAAACACTAACCCTTAGGGGCTCCATAAGGGGCACCAAGGACTCAACAGTTGGCATCAATGACCAAACACCGTTGGCATCAATGACAAATTAATCAACAAGTTCTAGGTAGAGAAAGTTGGTAATTTTTTGTTAGATTTCATCCAAGAGAAAGGAATGTAAATTATATTTTCATGAATAGTGTATCATAATATACACACCTAATTCACCTAGGATACTAATATGATCCATGGAATCTACCTAAGAAACTAGCCTAGGAAACCTAACCACGTTCGCTAATGTACTTATGCACTCACCTAATATTTTATATAAATTGTTGGCATTGTAAACAATTGTTGATATAAACATATAAACCCAATAAACTATGAGTACATGAGGATATAGATCCAATTAGAACATTAGTTTCCATGGAGATTAATTATGTTATCGATGTTTCATCAACATTAAATTTGGACCCCAAATGTAGTATTGATAAGAAATGGATTAGTATTCTCAATCCTCATGCAACTCAAAATAAATTAATCAAAACAAAGATAAGTCAAGAAATGTATGTTTGAAGATGAATACTATTATAATAAAAAAGAAAAAAAGGTATTTCCCCACATCTACCAACCTGGGTCTAGTTAAGACCTTAATGTACCTCCTAATTTATTTATTAGATTTACATATCTATGATATCGTGTAGAGTATTGAAGTTTTAAACTCTTTGGGATTTGTTTTACCATCCAAATTGTTAATAAAATGGAAATTTCACACCATATTGGATTCATCATGATTTCTAGTATTTCATATAATTTGTGTTAGACTACTAGATTCATTGTTTATTGTTACATCGAAATCTTGTCATCTTGATCCATGTGTCAACCTTATGCCTAATCCCTAAAGTTTTCCTAGCTAAACTTGATTGAGTTTGAGGTTGTTCCTAGCTCTTTTTACTCCTCTAGGAGAGTTGGTGCTCTTACTCCTAAGGAAAGGTACGCCAACCCCTTGCTGGCACTCTTTCCCTTCATACAAGGAGTGCCACTGGAACTCTTTCCCCTCTTGCAAGGTGTTCCATCCCTCTGTGACGCTCTGTGTCCTACATAAAAGTGCACCATAGGTGTTTTGAGGGCAAAAAGAGAATTTTTGAGTCCCTTCTCGAAGGTGGATGAGGTGGAGGATCATCCCTAGTTTCTAGGTGAGGTGGTCAATTCCCTAACCTATGGGGAAGATCCCTTAGACTCCTCCTCCTAATCCTCAACCTACTCTATCCCTTTATCCTTATAAATTGAACCCTCTCTCCATGGTGAAGGGAGGAAGGACTATGGTACTCTTATGCTGGTAAAATTTCTAGGTGATCCCTATCATCCTTTGGGAGGAAATATCTCATCCTTTGGGAGGCTTACCATCACTCTTTGGAGGCTTGGCTTGGATTTTTGGATGGAAGATTGCAAAGTTAAGGCTAGGTTGTGATGTTCTTTCCCATGTAATTCTATGTATCTCGTTGATTACAATAATATAAAATATTTCCATAGACATTGTTGTGTTGATTATGTTTAGAGATTTCTTCCTTAACTGTCAACTTAGATCAACTCATGTTTAGATAAGCATGTACTGTTTGCTTGTTTCCACTTTCTCTATAGGGTTTTGCAGCTCAAGATCTGAAGGATCTAACACTTGGATCAACAAAGAGAGAAGAGGGTATGCAAACCTCGGGTAGGTGATCTATCTATTAACTTTCATTTCTATTTGATCTAGGAAAGTATATTGTATTATGTACTTGATTTGTTCTAGATCTGCTTGGACTAGGGAGATATAGATTGAGTCCGCTTGAGTAGATTTATCCGCTAACAAATTTGGCGACCATATTGGGGAAGACATAGATATGATTTCATTTTTTTTTTGATTTCATGTCTCTTTATCAATCTTTTTCCTAGCCTATAGATACCCTCCCTCCTTTATATTTTGTCTTTGAAGAGTTTCTAGGACCTCCTTGACTCTTTTTGGGTTTAGTGTTAAGCTTCTAGCCCTTCTCCCTGAGGAGATATAGCCTCTCTGGCTCTATGGTGCACCTAGGTAGTGTATACAAAGTGTCAATTCCCTTTCCCTTGAGTGACAGTGTGCCACTGACACTCTTTCCCAGTGTCATAAGTGTGTCATCCCTCTCTGGCGCTCTGGTGCAGTGTAGTAAGTGCACCAGTGCTCTCAAACTTAGATATTAGCTCGATTTTCCTTCATTTTTTGGTTTTAGATTGATAAATTATGATTTGTAGGATGCATATGATATTCATAGAGACCCTAGGTCCAACATTACCTATGATTGGAGTGGATTTTGTTGAAGTTTGGGATGTTTTACTAGTCAAGTGTGTGACCTGGTTGTGGAGGGAAATTTCAATCCCCCACCTCTTGGTTAAACCTTGTCATCCCTAATCACATTACCTGATCTTTCCAGATCTATTCAGATCCTTACATATGATCTCTAAACCCTTCCTCCACCCTCAATCATTTAATTTTGGTTTCATTTTGGTTGATTTGGAGTATTTCTTGAGTGTTTTGGAGTTGTTTGGATGCTTGGAATTTTCCTTTTGATTTCTAAATGATTGGAGTGTTGTAGATGTTCTCTCTTTTTTCTTTTTGTAGATATGAAAAGAGTTTAGTTATCAAGTTTCAATTTGATACTTGCATTTGAAAATCAAGGTGCTTCCCTCCTTTGTTTTATGCATTGTTGAGATTTGTTGCATATTTGATTCCATTTGTGCTTTTTGGACTATTATCGCAGAAAGTTAGAATTGTTGCACTCTAGGAAGGAATTTTTCTTTTCCTTACTGTTCAGATTCATTTTGGTTTAAAAATAAAAATCAATCAAAAGATCAAATTTTAAAAAAAATGATCTCCCTCGGACCCCCCTAGAGATCGCAAGATAATTCATATAATTGTGATTGATGTTGGTATTTTCAAGAAAACTCTTTCCCTACCTTAGGTAGCTTTCACCAAAAGATAAAAATGCATCATCATGTAGCTAGGGTTTACATTCTTTTTACATTTATTGTCTACACCTCATGCATCCACTTAACCACATAAGATAACATTAATGCTAGCTTAGGATTAAAATCATTTAGTAACCGTGTGTAAGTTAGTAATGTTTTTTGACATCGTTAAGCTGGCAGCTGTCGGGTATTTCCTATACTACATCCCAAGGATTTGTAGTTCTTCCACGTACCAACCGGTATATAGAATGGATTTTCATGTACCTTTGGGTATATAGAAAATTACTTCATGTACTCAGTACTATATTAGAAGGCTCCTGTCGAGCGGTTGTGCCCATTATAGAGTTGAGATCCCTTGTACCCAGTGTATATTGGGAGACCCTCTTAGGATTCTTGTGACCGAGTTAACCTTTTGGCCACCTTGGCATCACAATACACCGAAAATAGCACACAATGAGATTACTATGCATGTACCATCCAGGTAGTTGGGTATTCAGGAAAGGGTACAGTCCCAATCCTCCTTTTCATGTTTTACTGTTGGACCCTATGGTATATAGCGAGTTGTGAAGCCTTGGTACTCTCATCAGAATCCTTACTTTTGATCCACTCCTATCCACACAGTTTTCTTGTTACTTTTAGACTTGGGTAGTGTTTGATTTATGTGGTACTTTAGACACTCTTAGAGAGTTTAGGTATGGGAGACTTTCCTGGGACCACTAGTCAAGAGAACCATTTTTAGGGTATGTATTTTGTTTCTCCCCCTTGTGGAGCTATTGGTCCTCCCTTTATGGCCACTTTGAGTCTTCCCGGATTGACTATATTATTACCGGAATGGTTATTCTCCAATCCTTTTATCCCAAATTCACATTTTATGTCAGATCACAGTCCTTCACCATATGAGCATCAATCTCAAGTTAACCATTCTCCTTCCTCCTCGAATGCTGAATCAAATTCCCTTTGTTCCTCTTTACCTATTGAAAACTCTGATGTTAGTAAACAGGTGGCTAAGAAGAAGACAAAAAGGAAGTATAATAAGAAGAAAACTAAGCAAAAGGTCATAGCTCCAACCTCTGATCATCATGTTGGAATCCCATCAACCACTGATCACGGTGCTGAGAGTGTTTAATTTCCCACAAGAACACCTCATAAGCCTAAGTTCCATTGTAGGATTTGCAAGGGTGACCATCTTATGAAACATTGTCATGGTCTATCCTAGGTCTTAGAAGTGTAGTCTGGGGCTTCCCAACACCTTGTCTCATCAGTATCTGTTCATCATACTTATGATACCCTGTCAACTAGTGACTATGTGCTTAAGAGTCAAAAAGGAAAGGCCATACATCCTTGCTTGCTATGTAAGGACATGCACCTTACTTACCTTTGTCCTCTCATGGAAAAAGATTCTAAGCTGTTGGAATATCTTATTTTTCCTCAGCAATGGATTCCAACAGGTTATCGTAAGTTGTCCCTTCACATCCCATTGGTTGATGAAGTGGTCGATCCAGTTCCATCCTCGGTCGATCCCACTCTTGCTTTAGAGAGTTAAGAATGGATAGTTCGTCCCACTCTTCCTTTGGAGAGATAATTTAAAGTGGTTGATTCGATCTCATCTCCACTTGATCCCACTCCTTCATCAAAGAGTTTTAATATTGAAGTATTCTCTTTGATATAGTCTTCATCTTCTCCCTCTCTTTCGGTTGAGAGTGAACTGAAACCAACTGAAGTTTTCGTAGTTAGTTTCGATTGTTTTGTTCAAGAGGAAGTTTTGTCTATTTCAACAAAACCCTCTCCAAGTAGTGAGGTTATTTCCTTTTACTGGAGAAAATAACAAAATATCGTCTTCATTAAAGTGTTCCTTTCTAGATATATGTGCGATTTACCACTAAGAGTATACTCTGCACTATTGTTAACGAGGGGGATAATGTTAGCATTCTATCCTCAACTGCTTGGCAGGCCATCGGTTCTCCTCCACTTGTGCCAGCCATTGATCAGATATTGGATTTTAATCGAAGACCTACAATGCCTTTAGGGATCCTTCCTCATTTGACTATTACTTTGGAAGGAAAAAATCTCTATCAATTTTATGGTACTCCAAGGTCCCTTACATTTTAATCTGCTCCTTAGACATGATTATGTGTACTACATGAAATATGTAGTTTCCACACTCTTTAGAGTGATGTATTTTCCCCATGATGGGAATATTATGACCATTGATCAACTTTCCTTTGTTAAACCTAAAAATTGCATGACTCCTAGTCATAAACTTCCCTGAATGTTCTACATGTTCTTGTGGTTTCGTCCCCTTCTAGTTAGCTTCTTCCCATAATTAGTAAATGGGGAGCATGGATCCAGCCTCCGGATATCATACTAGAGTTAATTCACTAGCTTATTATGTAAGGAGGAAACCCACCAACCTATGGACATCATGTTGGATTAGAACTTCTTGGTGAGCATAGTTCCCATTCTATGTCAAGCTCGTTAAAAAATGAAATGGACGTTGTGAGCATAGTTCCCATTCTGTGTCCATATCATTAAAAAATGAAATAGATGCCAGTGAGAAAAGTTCTTTTCTGTTCCAAGCTCGTTAAAAAATGAAACAGTTGGTTGTGAGCATAGTTCTCATTCTGTGTCAAGCTCATTAAAAAATGAAACGTATGCCTGTGAGCATAGTTCCCATTCTCTGTAAAGCTCATTTAAAAATGAAACAGATTCATGTGATCATAGTTCCCTTTTTGTTTCAAGCTCATTAAAAATATTAAACAGATGTTCGTGAGCATAGTTCCCATTCTGTGTCAAGCTCGTTAAAAAAATGAAATAGATGTCCTCAAGCATAGTTATCTTTCTATTTCAAGCTTGAGTAAAAATGAAACAGGTCCCCACAAGCATAGTTATTTTCTATTTCAAGCTTGTGTAAAAATGAAATCAGTCACCTTGAGCACAATTCCCCTTTTTCAGGCCTCGAGCACTAAATTTACGAAAAAGTCCACCTTGGAGTCTTCTTAGTCATTTCAGACTCTCTAAACATGAAACGACAAATGAGTTTACTTTCGTTAGACTCATAAAATTAAACGATGAAGGACCCTTTCTGGGAATGAACCCCTCCTTTCTTAGGTTCATAAAACATATGAGAATGGACTCATCATTTGATGAGCTATAGCAATTGTTTGTTACCCTCTTTGTACTCATAAAAATGAAAAGATGCACTCATCCTTCGTGATGGGGAAATTAAGGGAAGAGTTTGTATTTCGATTGTAGTTACGATAGTACATAGTCATTATTGAACATGGAACTCATTTTCATATGCATTTCAATACTTGGGTAATCCATTTTTCTTTGAGTCCCGTTGATTCCATGAATCTTCTTCCTCCTTTGAGTTTTCCAAGAATACTCTTGTCGTCAATTGCATTATGGGATTGGTATCATTCTCGTGTCAATACTTCCAAGTCATGCCATGCCCATGTTCAAGACAAATTTGGTCATCCATCCACTATATATAGTTAGACTACCTTCTATCATGTTAGCCATCTATGACTCAGTTTCATACATAATTCTGTTGTCTGGTTGACTCTAAAACATTTGTGATCGTGTTTCCTATCGATGATGGGGGATTCATCGTGGCCCTCCTTCGACAAGTCTATTCATGTCGACTTCAAATCCTCATCCAGGAATTAGAATTAGAAACCAAGACAAGTACCTTAATCCTACATGCCTTAATGGCAGGTTACCTCGCTTTCAACATGAGTTTACATCCTTGACTCTTGATTGAAATATTCTAGTGAGTGTTCGACTTCAAGTCCTTTATTCACAATTAGAAGAATGTACTAAGATTACTTGGGAATCATTGACATGAATGGTGATTTCCCTCTTATTTGTTAATAGTTTACATTAATGACTGGTAATCAAGTGGTTTCTACCATGTTCAACATCAAGATATTGTAATCGCATATGTTAGATTCGTATCGTTGCAGGTTCAGGCTTGAAGACCCTAGGTTAACTAATATTTTTCCCAGGTTGTGATGGAATTTTTTTGAGTCGTATTACACAGATCCACTTTATATTGGTCATGGCTGTGTTATTATCTCATCATGGATCTACGCTTGTGTCTAGTAGCCATGATTGTGTTCAGTTTGTCTCTACTACCATGGATCTGCAGTGCATTTGTCAGCAACCATGTTATGAGTTACATGAGATTTGAGTCAGCTGCATCGCAGCAACTTCCACCCAACATCCTTGCCTTTGATTTCTTCAATTCGCAAAGCATTCCTATAACTTCATGATTTGGGGGGAATTATGTTACACTGAAATCTTGTCATCTTTATCCATGTGTCAACCTTGTTCCTAATCCCCAAAGTTCCCTCTTCTAAACTGGATTGAAATGGAGGTTGTTCCTACCCTTTTTACCCTCTCTACGTAGGTTGGCACTCTTACTCCTAAGGAAAGGTGTGCCAGCCCCTTTTTGGCACTCTTTCTCCCTTGTCAAGGAGTGCCACTGATACTCTTTCCCCTCTTGCAAGGTGCACCACCCCTCTCTGGAGCTTTGTCTCCTAATTCTAAGTGCAACATAGGTGTTTTGAGGGGAAAAAGAGAAGTTTCGAGGCCCTTCTCGAAGGTGGATGAGGTGGAGGATCATACCTACTTTCTAGGTGAGGTGGCATTTGGTTCCCTAACCTATGTGGAAAATACCTTAGACCCCTCCTCCTAATCCTCAACCTACTCTATCCCTTTAGCCTTATAAATTGAACCCTCTATCCATGGTGAATGGAGGAAGGACTATGGTACTCTTATGCTGGTGGAATTTCTAGGTGATCTCTATCATCCTTTGGGAAGATAATATCACTCTTTGGAGGCTTGGTTTCAATTGTCGGAGGGAATATTGCAGCATTAAGGCTAGGTTGTGATGTTCTTTTCTATGTAATTATATGTATCTCCTTGATTACAGTAATACAAATCTCTTTCCATAAATGTTATTGTGTTGATGATGTTTAGAGATTTCTTCCTTAATTGTTAGATTATATCAATTCATGTTTGGATGGAAAGGTGTGCCAACCCCTTCTTAGCACTCTTTCCCCTCTTGCAAGGTGTGACACCCCTCTCTAGTGCTCTGTCTCCTACCGCTAAGTGCCCCAAAGATTTTTTGAGGGAAAAAAGAGAATTTTTGAGGCCCTCCTCAAAGGTGGATGAGGTGGAGGATCATCCCTACTTTATAGGTGATGTGGCATTCGGTTCCCTAACCTATGGAGAAGATCCCTTAAACCCCTCCTCCTAATCCTCAACCTACTATATCCCTTTAGCCTTATAAATTGAACCCTCTCTCCATGGTGAAGGGAGGAAGGACTATGGTACTCTTATGCTGGTGGAATTTCTAGGTGATCTCTATCATCCTTTGGGAGGCAATATCTCATCCTTTGGGAGGCTACTATCACTCTTTCGAGGCCTAGCTTGGATTTTTGGATGGAAGACTGTAGCGTTAAGGCTAGGTTGTGATGTTCTTTCCCATGTAATGCATCTCCTTGATTATAGTAATATAAACTATTTCCATAAACATTGTTGTGTTGATTATGTTTAGATCTTTCTTCCTTAATTGTTAGCTTATATAAATTCATGTTTAGATACACATGCACTATTTGCTTGTTTCAACTTGCTCTACATGGTTTTGCAGCTCAAGATATGAAGTCTCTGGAGCTTGGATCAACAAAGAGAGAAGAGGATTTACAGACCTCAAGTAGGTGATCTATCTGTTAACTTGCATTTCTATTTGATCTAGGAAAGCATAGTGTATTATGTACTTGATTTTTTCTAGATCTAGTTGGACTAGGGAGATCTAGCTTGAGTCTGCTTGAGTAGATTTATTCACTAACATTTATAATATTAACTATGATTCAAATTATAAATTCTATGGATAAAATACAGTTGAACCCTTTCAAAATTTTATAAGTAATTATCTTAATAATATATTGATGACTCTTCCAACCTATCATGAGTTTATAGATATTTATTAAATTCCTTTTGAATTATAGTGTGTCATCCATTTAAATATCACATTTCTAATAGTTTAGGACAAACATTTCTAATGGATAAGGACTTTGTGTAATGATGGATTTGGTTTATACTAAATATGTTCTCTCTTTTTAAACATACATTTCAAAGCTATAATGACAATGTGATTTGATGGAATATGAAAAGAAATTAAGGACACATACATTGTCAAGATGACTCTTCCTTTAGGCCAAGAGAGGGGAGAGTTTTACTACCACTCGATATCCTATATCATTTTTCTTCCATAGAAACATTTTGGGGGACACCAATCTCATATTTCCCAATTAATTGAAAAAGGAGGAGGAGAGGAACTCATGATTATCTCAAATTCATCGCTAACATACCTAACTTCACCTACTAATTGTTCAATTTATAGTTAAAAATTTAGAGAAATTTTAGCATTGTTGTAATCAAATTTATCAGTATGTACTTAATATCGTCCAATAGAATAAGGTAATGTAGCTCCTTCGTCCCATTCATATTGAGGTTTATGCCAATCAATTTATGTAGGATAGATTTCATGGTGACATAAGGAACTTGAAAATATTTAGAAACATTTAGTGTAATGTTTTTAAGATGTTGATATTCATTTGTAGGAAGGAATTTTATTGTTTATGATCAAAAGATTTGTGCCTTGTAGTTTGCTAGTATTTTGGAATTATTTTATGGGGATCTATCTACTTGTTTGCTTCAACATAATTTATCCCATAATTTTTAACTATTTTAGTTTTTGTGATGGCTACATGCATACCTACAATATTTTCTACGAATTCTATATGCGTATTATAGAATTAATATTCAAAGTAGTTATTAATAAAAGCAATTGTGAAGATACTACGAAAACATTAATTTATTTAAATGAAAATTATATGGAAAAGATATAACATAAATACATAGTTTCTATACTTTCAAAATCGGTTGCTAGTATTATTTTGCGATCTTCATTGCCATCTTGAACTTTGACTATGCTACTTCAATATTGGTTGCTTGTATTCCTTCATTATATTCATTGTCATATTGTGCTTTGAGTGTGTTACTTAACTTTATCTTTGTATTTTAACACATAATCAATGAACATTGAGGATGAAAAACACTTCCTCTTGGAATGCCCCGTGTACACCCACATTAGATCTCAGTTTCATAATGTTTGTTGCAATCCCGACCTTCCTAGCCTTTTAACTTGTCAAAATTATAGTGAGATCGGGACGCTTCTCTTCAAGCTTTTTGAGCATAGAAATACAATTTTAAAAAAACTAAATAATTCGTTTCTTTGGGTCCAATAAACCAAAGTTTGATCTGAAGGGACGTTTAACCACCATCATCATCATCATCATTTGTATTTTTTTATTGTTTACCCTTAACAAGTACAACACAATGGGTTTTGGTTTTCCTTTAACCAATACAAATACTATCACTCTTTCGAGGCTTAGCTTGGATTGTTGGATGGAAGATTGCAGCGTTAAGGCTAGGTTGTGATGTTCTTTCCCATGTAATGTATCTCCTTAATTACAGTAATATAAACTCTTTCCATATACATTGTTGTGTTGATTATGTTTAGAGCTTTCTTCCTTAATTCTTAGCTTATATCAATTCATGTTTAGATACACATGCACTGTTCGCTTGTTTCCACTTGCTCTACAGGGTTTTACAGCTCAAGATCCGAAGTCTCTGGAGCTTGGATCAACAAAGAGAGAAGAGGATTTTCAGACCTTAGGTAGGTGATCTATATGTTAACTTGCATTTCTATTTGATTTAGGAAATCAGAGTGCATTATGTACTTGATTTGTTCTAGATCCAGTTGGACTAGGGAGATCTGGCTTGAGTCCGCTTGAGTAGATTTATTCACTAACATTTATAATATTGACTATGATTCAAATTATAAATTCTATGGATAAAAGATTGTTGAACCCTGTCAAAATTTTATAAGTAATTATCTTAATAATATATTGATGACTCTTCCAACCTATCATGAGTTTATAGATATTTAGTAAATTCCTTTTGAATTATAGTGTGTCATCCATTTAAATATCACATTTCTAATAGTTTAGGACAAACATTTCTAAAGGATAAGGACTTTGTGTGGTGACGGATTTGGTTTATACTAAATATGTTCTCTCTTTTTAAACATATATTTCAAATCTATAATGACAATGCAATTTGATGGAATATGAAAAGAAATTAAGGACACAAACATTGTCAAGATGACTCTTCCTTTAGGCCGGGAGAGGGGAGAGTTTTCCTACAACTGGATATCCTATATCATTTTTCTTCCATAGAAAAGTTTTGGGGACACCAATATCATATTTCCCAATTAATTGAAAAAGGAGGAGGAGAGAAACTCATGATTATCTCAAATTCATCGCTAACATACCTAACTTCACCTACTAATTGTTCAATTTATAGTTAAAACTTTAGAGAAATTTTAGCATTTTTGTAATCAAATTTATCAGTATGTACTTAATATCCTCCAATAGAATAAGGTAATGTAGCTCCTTCGTCCCATTCATATTGAGGTTTATGCCAATCAATTTATGTAGGATAGATTTCATGGTGACATGAGGAACTTGAAAATATTTAGAAACATTTAGTGTAATGTTTTTAAGATGTTGATATTCATTTGTAGGAAGGAATTTTATTGTTTATGATCAAAAGATTTGTGCCTTGTATTTTTCTAGTATTTTGGAATTATTTTATGGGGATCTATCTACTTGGTTGCTTCAACATAATTTATCCCATAATTTTTAACTATTTTAGTTATTATGGTGGCTACATGCATACCTACAATATTTTTTTCGAAATCTATATGCGTATTATAGAATTAATATTCAAAGTAGTTATTAATAAAAGCAATTCTAAAGATACTATGAAAACATTAATTTATTTAAATGAAAATTATATGGAAAAAATATAACATAAATACATAATTTCTATCTTTCAATATCGGTTGCTAGTATTCTTTTGTAATCTTCATTGTCATTTTGAAATTTGACTATGCTACTTCAATATCGGTTGCTTGTATTCCTTCATTATCTTCATTGTCATATTGTGCTTTGAGTGTGTTACTTAATTTTATCTTTGTGTCTTAACACATAATCAATGAACATTGAGGATGAAAAATACTTCCTCTTATAATGCCCTGTGTACACCCACATTAGATCTCAGTTTCATAATCTTTGTTGCAATCCCGGCCTTCCTAGACTTTAACTTGTCAAAATTATAGTGAGCTCGGGACGCTTCTCTCCAAGATTTTTGCGCATAGAAATACAATTTTAAAACAAACTAAATAATTCATTTCTTTGGGTCCAATAAACCAAAGTTTGATCTGAAGGAACGTTTAACCACCACCACCATCATCATCATTTGTATTTTTTTATTGTTTTCCCTTAACAAGTACAACATAACGGGTTTTGGTTTTCCTTTAACCAATACAAATACTATCACTCTTTTTCCCTTAACAAGTACAACATAACGGGTTTTGGTTTTCCTTTAACCAATACAAATACTATCACTCTTTCAAGGCCTGGCTTGGACTGTTGGATGGAATATTGCAACGTTAAGACTAGGTTGTGATGTTCTTTCCCATGTAGTGTATCTCCTTGATTATAGTAATATAAACTCTTTCCATAAACATTGTTGTGTTAATTATGTTTAGAGTGTTCTTCCTTAATTGTTAGCATAGATCAATTCATGTTTAGATACACATGCACTTTTTTCTTGTTTCCACTTGCTCTACAGGGTTTTTTAGCTCAAGATCTGAAGTCTCTGAAGCTTGGATCAACAAAGAGAGAAGAGGATTTGCAGACCTCAAGTAGGTGATCTATCTGTTAACCTGCATTTCTATTTGATCTAGGAAATCAGAGTGTATTATGTACTTGATTTGTTCTAGATCTAGTTGTACTAGGGAGATCTGGCTTGAGTCCGCTTGAATAGAATTATCTGCTAACAATTATAATATTGACTATGATTCAAATAATAAACTCTATGGGTAAAAGATAGTTGAACCATTTCAAAATTTTGTAAGTAATTATCTTAATAATATATTGATGACTCTTCCAACCTATCATGAGTTTATAGATATTTATTAAATTCATTTTGAATTATAGTGTGTCATCCATTTAAATATCACATTTCTAATAGTTTAGGACAAACATTTCTAATGGATAAGGACTTTGTGTGGTGATGGATTTGGTTTATACTAAATATGTTCTCTCTTTTTAAACATATATTTAAAAGCTATAATGACAATGTGATTTGATGGAATATGAAAAGAAATTAAGGACACAGACATTGTCAGGATGACTCTTCATTTAGGCCAAAAGAGGGGAGAGTTTTACTACCACTCGATATCCTATATCATTTTTCTTCCATAGAAAATTTTTGGGGGACACCAATATCATATTTCCCAATTAATTGAAAAAGAAGGAGGAGAGGAACTCATGATTATATCAAATTCATCGCTAACATACCTAACTTCACCTACTAATTGTTCAATTTATAGTTGAAACTTTAGAGAAATTTTAGCATTGTTGTAATCAAATTTATTAGTATGTACTTAATATCCTCCAATAGAATAAGGTAATGTAGCTCCTTCATCCCATTCATATTGAGGTTTATGCCAATCAATTTATGTAGGATAGATTTCATGGTGACATGAGAAACTTGAAAATATTTAGAAACATTTAGTGTAATGTTTTCAAGATGTTGATATTCATTTGTAGGAAGGAATTTTATTGTTTATGATCAAAAGATTTGTGCCTTGTAGTTTGCTAGTATTTTGGAATTATTTTATGGGGATCTATTTACTTGGTTGCTTCAACATAATTTATCCCATAATTTTTAACTATTTTAGTTATTGTGGTGGCTACATGCATACCTACAATATTTTCTATGAAATCTATATGCGTATTATAGAACTAATATTCAAAGTAGTTATTAATAAAAACAATTGTGAAAATACTACGAAAACATTAATTTATTTAAATGAAAATGATATGGAAAAAATATAACATAAATACATAATTTCTATACTTTCAATATCGGTTGCTAGTATTCTTTTGTGATCTTCATTGTCATCTTGAACTTTGACTATGCTACTTCAATATTGGTTGCTTGTATTCCTTCATTATTTTCATTGTCATATTGTGCTTGGAGTGTGTTACTTAATTTTATCTTTGTGTCTTAACACATAATCAATGAACATTGAGGATGAAAAACACTTCCTCTTAGAATTCCCCATGTACACCCACATTGGATCTTGGTTTCATAATATTTGTTGCAATCCCAACCTTCCTATCCTTTTAACTTGTCAAAATTATAGTGAGGTCGGGATGCTTCTCTCCAAGATTTTTGAGAATAGAAATACAATTTTAAAACAAACTAAATAATTCATTTCTTTGGGTCCATTAAACCAAAGTTTGATCTGAAGGGACGTTTAAACACCATCATCATCATCATTTGTATTTTTTTATTGTTTACCCTTAACAAGGAAAACATAATGGGTTTTGGTTTTCCTTTAACCAATACAAATACAACAAGTGCTACCTAGTAGTGCAGTCCCTGCCAATGATAACTACTAGCTTGTTCTCATTGATGTCCTCTACTTTCCTGCATTGATGTTTTTATTGAGAGAGACCCAATGAAAAAGAGTGGCATGGATATTTATGTGACCCATTGACAGAGAGCCACACGGGTATGTATGTTCTTTAGCTTTCAGGTTTCCAAATTCCAATAGCATGATGAGCGTTATTAGCACAACTACTCGTGTATATCTAGGGAGGTGCAAAGCTAAGATAGAGCGAACACTTTTAATACCATGCATTGATATTAAGTCTAACAAGTAGAATACATACACGTTCTGGCTCTCCACATTCAGGACAAGGATACTGAGGTAAGACTACGTTCCGGTTCCCACGTTCAGGACAAGGATACCGAGCTAAGACTGGTAAAGCTAAGTTGATAATAACATTTTTCATCGTTGGAATGTCTTTAATTATGACTTTGAACATCTTGATAAAATCATTATGAGCTATACATTTCAAAAACAACGACCAGTAAGAAGCATCGTGTAATGGCCATGTCAAATTTGCACTTATTTACGTGTATATTGTAGAGATGGTTTTTGAGTTCAATCCCAAACATTAAGTCTGCCATCACTAAGATAGTTATTAAGCCTCAACGTAATGTCCAAGTGTTCCTACAAAGCATATAAAGTAGATACTAAGTTTACAATACACCATGCGCTTTGTAAAGTAGATACTAAGTTTACAATACACCATGCGTTTTGTAAAGTAGATACTAAGTTTACAATACACCATGGTGTATAAACACGAAAGGATTTTGTCTTTTGATCATGTGAAAAGTATCTCATGTCTTTGAAAAAGTGCCCAACTATCAATTGCATTACATACAGCCTTACATACACCAAGTGTTGCGTACTGTCAATTGCATTACATACAGCCTTACATGACACCAAGTGTTACGTACTGAAGAGGGAACCAATAAGACGAGTCAGAACAGGTTCTACAAGTGCCAAAGGTCACTCACGAGAGCACAAAGTAAGCCACCGGTCCATAATATTGCCAAATGATGGGTTCAATTTGCAATTGAATGCCAAACGTTGATACAATGTTTACATGTTTGACGTTTGATCTAGGAAGAACGGATTTTTACAATGTTTCATGCAGATAGGAAGATGTCCGGCTGGGATTGCTAGGATGAATGGAATTGCTACCATTCCTGCTGGTGGGAATCGAATGAAATGAAATGGATGGTACTTCCTTATCTTCAATGCCACGAAGGAACGCTCAAACGGTGAGTGGGATTCCCTTTCAGAATCATTCTTGTGTATGAGTTTTTTCTCTTACCCTGCCTGGAGTCTTGTCTACATTTTTTGTGGATGTGTGCATTCTGTCAATTGTATCGTGTCTTCAGCAAATGTGTTTGGTAGTCTGTTGTTAGCGGCATTTTTATGTATATTCCTGAAGCTGTCGATATTTCATTCCTGCGGTTTCAAATCCGCAGCTGGAGATTGCAATTTACAGGGTTCAAATTGTTGTATGAACCTAATCTAGACTCATCTCCATATCCAGGTAGTTGGTGCTGTTATTTCATCCTGTACAGAGCATTAATAATGTTGTACCATTTTTGAAATTCAATGCCATAAACTGCTAATTTTCTACTACTTAGTGGGAAGTTCCTAGATATATCATCGAAAATATATAAAACCAGAGCTGAAAGATGAGACGAAGGCATGGAATGAGTACTAAAGTGATATCTGATCCAAAACATGTCAAGGGTCGTTGTTTCCTAAACAAGAGGTTTCCTGATATATTTAGACATGCTCTTTAATAGTTATCGCATGTCCATTTACTGTTCGGAGGAGAAGTATACTCCTAAAAAGTAAAAAAAAAATAGCATTGCATCAAATGAACATGATAAACCATACCTCATATTATTCAAGCTCATGACCTTCAATGATAACAACACTTGGGATAGCTGATAGACAAGGGCAAATGAAGTCTTGATCTTCTTCCCATGTTACCGTCAAATCTAATTAGGCATTTTCATCATCTATATGTAACCTTTTTCTTTTAAGCCAAGATTATTGTTTTGCATTTTATTCCAAAACAATAAAGACTGGAAATATGAGATTTCTTTTGATTTGTATTCTTTCCTATATAAACTGAACCCAACATTTGAAAGCTGGGACGTGAGAGCCGTCATGAATGATTTTTTTTGTTTCGATTTCTGGAATGAAGTGGGATCTCAAAATGTCACTATCTGTCGATGTGTTCTCATAATGCCAATATCAAATCCCATTTGTTGAAGGTTGACCTTATTGTCTAGATGTGGAATTTGGGGCCTTTTGAAACCCCTAACTATCTGTCCTTCTAGTTCAAGCTTATGGTATCACCAGATGGTAATTGCATGGACTGTATATAGGGTGTCAATCCTTCTAACACAGACATTTGACTATATTTATTTTGTTAATGGGCCAAAACTGAAGTAAAAAACCCGATCCTTTCCATTAGCATCTTGAGTTTTAAGAGGTACTCCTTCTGGTTGTGATATTGGTGGAAAATAAGCCATTTCCAAGGTGGATTTAAAAAATCATTTTTTCACAATATAATATGAAAAACTAAAAATTTGTTAACTGAACGAGAAGAGCAACTTCCTTTCGACTATCAGTCATGACATAAATATTTGGATAACGAAACTTATAATGTATTTTGATAGTTGTAAACAATATGGTGTCTGTTTACAACAATATTGTACCAATAAAAAAAGACTGGATTTATGGTCCTAGTTTGGATAGACAAGGCTCATGGTAGTAAGTTTACTTTACATATTGCAATTTCAGGATAATTACAGTACACACTTCTTATTTGAATGCAAGATGTTTCATTTTGATGGATTCACAGCAGCTGTGAAACCCCTTGGCTTACAAATACTTCAGAGACGATCGCGCAATACTTTTGAGTGAGATGAATGGAATCGAAGAATACATATTTGGACGTGTTGCTACATGTAAACGGTGTCACCTCCTTACACAGGTAATCGAATTCGATGGAACCAGTGCCACAGCAAGTTCTTTCCGTTACTTCAAAACTTGCAAAATTAACACCCTACAATCAAATCAGAGTACCAAATTTATACAAAGAGGTTTAGAATTAGGATTCATCCAAAATTAAAATAATATATTATGAGGAGCATTTTCTAAACAGTACATGTTCTAGCATCTTTACAGGTAAAACAAATAATAGTCAAAATACATGGTAGTTTTGTTTTTATTTTAATGGATCAAAAAAATTATTTACTTTTTAATTAATGGCCGACAAAATTTATATCATAAGTAAATAGAAGTAAAAAGTAAATATTTATAGCCTACCTTTAAATGAGAAACTTTACATAACTTTACAACATCTCCCTCATAGGAAATAATATTTATAGCCGACATTTGCATGAGGAACATTACATAACGTTACAACATCTCCCTCATAATATTTATAGCCAACATTTACATGAGGAACGTTACATAACGTTACAAAATTTCCCCCATACTGGGTTGTAGAGCGTCTCTTGGCGCAACTAGTGTTTATAGAATTAAGATTAATATTTTACACAAGTATGTGTAAGGATTAAGATATGAGGATGATATATGTGAATGGTTATATGGCTTAGGTTTTATGTATTATAAGTTCTTAGGGAGTAGCCATTGGAGGTTATAGGTCTATATTGATAGGGATGGTAATATTGAATGTTTATAAGGGTAGGTGTTATAATGGTTAGGTTGTATATGAGTGTTATAAGGTATAATGGCTAGTAGTTAGATTTTAAGGGTTAGGTTCTAGGGATATATGGGTTCATGCTAATATGATATATAAGGGTTACTATGGTCATAGAATTGTGCTCTTTAGATTTAAGTTTTATAATCTCTAAGTGTATTGAGATTATATATGTCAAGGTTTAGGTGTGATAGTAGTAATAGGATTTCATGGTAAATATTTATAAGTGTTAGGTGATATGGATAACAGACATCAAAGGTGTTAGTATAATGGTGTTTATAGAGGAATGATGATGATGGAAATGAGGATGACAATGACAACAATGATGATAAATATAAGGATTGGGAGTCATAGAGTTTTTTTTTGTAAGTAAGAGAGAGGTCATTCTATTAAAGTTAGAAAAAAGTTACAAACATGGCTCCTTTGGTCAGCCAGGAATTACACTTGAGTCAACCTTGTACTACTAATACTACACCAACTGTTCTAGCCAAAGTGCATCCACATAAACTTTCCAAAAATAGTCCCTCAAAATCAGCCTAACAAACCGGGCGTACAAAGCGAGATCAGACCTTCTTTCACTATCCCTATCTAGTAGTAAACATGCTTTTATGCAAACTAAGCAAAATCTAATGTCTACTGAAAACATAACTAACAACCAAGAAGAGGTAGAGACATAGGAAGGCCAAATCCAAAGTACATCATACTGGAAAACCACAGATTTTAAACCATTAGAGCAAGACATAGGGGATATCTCCCCTTCTAGCGAGGAGGAAAACGTTCTCTGATGGTCGAGCGGCCTGCTGCATCGGAGGAGCTGGGGGGATCAACACCCCAAACCTCTTTAGGAGGAGGTTCAATTTGAAGTTTAGCTACTTGAGGTTGGAGTCGACGTCAGCATGCCATTGATCCAGTTGTTCAAGTTTGACTTCCTCCAAATATTTATCCCATACGACCCGTCCAATGAGGTTCTTCATAATCCAAAACAGCGCCATAGGTTTCTCGTACTGAATTGCTCGACCAACAAAGTGACCTGGGTTAAGGATTCAATCCTCCATCTTGTGTTGTTCATCTTGCATAAGCTCATTGTCAAATTGTTCCCACAGGTTCCACTCAGACTCATTTACCCATTGTTGGATTTCCCCGGGAAGTTCCATCCCATACATCTGGGCTTCCCACGGCGCCTTACACTAGGAACGCGTCCCCCGACCAGCTTGATCCTCCTGGTTGGTCGTGCGCTTTCCCTTACCCTAGTGATTGGATGAACTAATATTCCTTTGGCCACTAAGGGATTTCTCAGGATAATAGACCATCCTAGCTCTTAATAATATCATTATGGAAACATCACCCTTTGGACTGTTACTGTGGGAAATTTCTAGAGAACACAAATTCCTAAATAGTAGTTTCCCATAGCATGAAATCATCCCCTCACTAAAAACCATGATAGCCCAGGTACCCTCCTTGGTATGTGTATCATAAATCTAACACAGAACTCTCATTTCACCTCATTGCGTAGTCATGCCTCCTCTATGGTAAAAGGATGGTGAAGGAAGTTTGGCATAGTGAAAAATTAAATACCAAGCATCAATCACATGGCCACCCACTTTCCTCCACCTCAAACACGTTTTGTTAAGTGGGACCTAGGCCCACCCGTTAGACTGATGGTTTCCAATCATGATTGCCCTGCATGTCCTGGGACACAAAAGTTTCACACCTAGTGTATATTATCACATCTGTCACCTCTCGCCAGTACTTGGCCACGACACGTCGTCGGGTCTCGATACCCCATCTTTCCAACTGATTAGCCACCTTATTTCCATGGCGGTGAATGTGGTTGAACTTAGTTGTCATTCCTTCGTGGAGCATTCCCTGCAAGGTTTCCACCCTTTCCTGAAGTCACCATGACCGATATAGCCTGGTACTCTATGAACCATTTTAAATATTGATAGCCATTTGGATAACCATTTTTTAGTCTCCTTTGATGATACTTGGAACCCATCCATTTTCCTTGAGCATGGCCATGCCCTGAAGGAGGCCTTCAATTTCAGCCACATTTTTTGTCTCCCAACCGATGAAGACTGAACCAAAACCCCTCATTTCTCCTCTACAATCTCTAACAATGAATCCATAACCCACTGGGGCCAGGATTTCCCTTTGAGGCACCATAAAAATTGAGTTTAAACACGCATCTGGGGGGAAGCAGCCACAAGTCAACACTTGGGATCTCTTTGGCTCGACTATTCCTGATAGGATCAATTTGCGATGTGCGGACCAGTACCCATTTTTGGAGGATACTTTTTCTGGAGCATTGGCTTCCTAATCTGAATCACTGTTATATTTTTAACATTAAGCTAGCATAACATTAGGATCTTTAACTGAGAGAACAACAAGCACAGCAATCAAACACAAGAGACAATGAACACAGTGTTTTTCCTCGGGGAAACCATAAATGGAGAAAACCTTGCAACTTCCTCAGAGATAGAATCAACACCAAAGTAAAACCCAAAACAGTAAGTGATCTCTCGACAGTAGTAACCTTCTTTCTATCTAGCCCCAGTGTCTTCTCCTTCCTCAACTATGCGCTACACTTGAGTGTGTGTGAGATGTGTGATAAATAGAGAGGTCACCTCTCTATTTATACTAATTCCCGACATGACTAAAACCCTACTAGGGCCGACTTCACTAGGTGAGTCCAATAACCCTAGTGCCCTGAAACTGCAGGGGCTTTAACCCTTAGACAATAGGAGGGTTACCCACAATGACTTGACATGACTTGTTTACATTACAGACCCTCCCAATAGGAGCATCGGGGCATGACATGACACAAGTACATCCTGGAATAAAAATCGGGTTACAATATATAAGAAATACAAGTGAATACATTCTGAATTTACAATTACATCAACACTCCCTCTTAACTAGGAAGGTATTCTCTCGACACAATTTTCATCACTAGTCTTCTTCTCTAGATCATCTTGTCATCTACATCTTCAAGTCATCTTCATCTTCAAGTCATCTTCATCTTCGGATCTAGATCATCACTGGATCTAGATCATCACTGGAAATCATCATTGGATCTAGATCATCACTCGATCTGGATAATCATTTCTAGATCATCATCACTAGATCATCACGGGTGTTATCTCATGATTCTTCTCATCATAGGAATTTCTACAAAGCCCTCCCTTTTTCATGTTGGTTGTAGGCCTAGCCTCCATGTAGGTCTTCTTCAGCATTTATATGTGACACCAAGTCATAATGGCCCACCCAGCACTTACATATGACCTACTCGTCAGAAAGGCAAACCCAGCACTCACATCTGATCATGTAGGAACCAATCCTATAATCACATCAGAAAGGCCCAACACTCACATTTAGCCATGCAGGAACACATCTTGCAGCCATGCTAAAAAGTCTCTACTCTTCCACCCATGCGGGAACACATCTTGCAACCATGATGAAAGAGCTTTGCACTTACATCCACCCATGCGGGAACACATCCTGCAACCATGTTAGAAGGGATCTACACTTACATTCACCCATGCAGGAACACATCCTGCAACCATGATGAAAGGGCTCTGCACTTACATTCACCCATGCGGGAACACATCCTGCAACCATGATGGAAGGGCTCTACACTTACATTCACCCATGCAGGAACACATCCTGCAACCATGATGAAAGGGCTCTGCACTTACATTCACCCATGCGGGAACACATCCTGCAACCATGATGAAAGGGATCTACACTTACATCCACCCATGCGGGAACACATCCTGCAACCATGATGGAAGGGCTCTGCACTTACATCCACCCATGTGGGAACACATCCTGCAACCATGATGGAAGGGCTCTACACTTACATCCACCCATGTGGGAACACATCCTGGAACCATGATGGAAAGGCTCTCAACCCCAGGTTGAGGGTTCCTGGTAAGGTGCCTCCATTCTCCAATAGAATGGCAACATACCTTATATTAGATCAAGTGGGAACACATCCCTCAATCACATCAAAATGGCCATGCACTCACATCTGATCATGTAGTAACACATCGTACAATCATATCAGAATGGCCCTCAGTCCTAGACCAAGTATTCCTGGTAATTGATCAGGCATCTCCATTCCAAGAATGGAAATAGCCCTTATATCTGATCATGTAGGAACCAATCTTATAGTCATATCAGAATGGCCCAGTACTCATATCGGACATGGAAGGAACTAATCCTCTCACCATGAAAGAATGGCTCATCCCTTACATCTGACCATGGAAGGAACCAATCCTCTCACCATGTCAGAATGGCTCACAGACTCATCACATCCCCTTGGAAGGGACCTCGATCTGGAGAACACCAAGCTTCTCCCTGAAGTATTCAAACTTCACTCTAGCCAATGGCTTTGTCAACACATCAGCTATATGTTCATTTGTCGCAATATACTGGAGCTTCACTGCTCCCCTCTACACCATATCCCTGATATAGTGATACTTGATCTCGATATGCTTCGACTTGTCATGAAACACTGAATTCTCTGACAACTTCACACAACTCTGGTTGTCACAATGTATACAAGTAGCATCCAACTGAAGATCAAATAAATTAGATAGTAGCTTCCTCAGCCATACTGCCTCACAACTAGCTGAACAAGCTACGACATACTCTGCTTCAGCTGTACTCAGTGCCACATAGGATTGCTTCCTGTTAAACCAAGAGATCACACCTGATCCCATACTAAAGTAACACCCTGAATAGCTCTTCCTATCGATGGCACTGCTTGCCCAATCTGAATCAACATAACCCTCTAGGTTAATCTTCTGATTCACATCATACTTGAGCCCATAATCAACTGTACCCCTCAAGTACCTCAGAATATGCTTTGCAGCAATCAAATGAACATGTCTCAGATCTGTCAAGAACTGGCTCAAGGTGTTTACAGCAAAGCAAATATATGGTCTCATCTTCATCTGGTACATCAAGGACCCAATCATCTAGCGATACATCGTAGCATCAATCGTCTCTGATGAAGCATCACTCAATAGCTTCAGGTTTGATTCCATAGGTGTGGCCATGGCCTTGCAGTCCATCATCCTAAACCTCTTTAGGATCTCGACTGCATAGTTCCCTTGTCTAAGGGAGATTCCATCTGCACTCTGCCACACCTCCATGCCTAGAAAATAATGCATCACACCCAAGTCCTTCATTTCGAACTCGGTAGCAAGCTTTCTCTTCGTATCAGCAATCAACACATCTATACCTGTTTCAAATAGATCATCTACATACAGTAGAAGCATCACTGGGTTGCCATCTTCAACCTTGTAGTAAAGGTTGGAGTCTTCTTTACTCTTGGTAAAGCCCAAACTAGATGGAAAGCTGTCAATTCTGTCATACCATGTCCTAGGTGCCTATTTCAAACCGTACATGGATTTTTTCAATTTGCACACATGAGACTCCCTGTCATGTGTCTCAAAACCAAGTGGTTGTTCTACATACACTTCCTCTTCCACTACACCATTCAAGAAAGCAGTTTTGACATCCATTTGGTGTATCTTCCATTTCATCACTACAACCAAAGCAAGTACTGATCTGATGGAAGTGTATCTAGCTACACGTGCAAAGGTTTCTTCATAGTCTATTCCTTCTTTCTGGGAGAAACCATGAGCCATGAATCTTTCCTTATATTTCTCTATACTACCATATGTAGCATTCTTGATCTTGTAGATCCATTTGGAAGTTACAACTGAATTCCCTTCTGGTCTTGGGACAACATCCCAAACATTATTCTTCATGATCGACTGATACTCTTCGATCATAGCATCCTTCCATTCTTTCTGTTCTACCGCTTCTTCATAATTGGAAGGTTCTTTATCAATGAAATCACATAGTAATGCTACATACCCAAAGCAAGATCTAGTCCTCTTTCTTTCTTTGTGATTCTCTTTTGGAGCCCCATATCTTTCCGCACCTTGGATAACTTCTCATACCCAAGTAGGTTTCCTCTTGTGAGAATTCTTTTCCTAAGGTGGATCTACAGGTATTTGTGGTTCTTCAAATTCTCGATCTTATTCTTGATCTTCTTCATTCATGGTTGTATCATGAATTCTGGGTGCTTTTGCTTCTTCAGATTCTTCAGTAGGTTTCTTTCTGGATTTGTTGTAAGCTGTGTCTTCATCAAATGTCACATCCCTACTGATATCAATCTTCTTGAATCCTAGGAAGTATATTTTGTAAGCCTTTAAGCTTTCAGATTATCCCACAATTATACCCTTGTTTCCTGAAGGATCTAATTTTGTTCTCTTCTCTCTTGGAATGTGTATGTACACAAGACAGCCAAATATTCTGAGATGGTTGACTTTTGGTTTCTTGCCGAAGAAGACTTCTTCAGGAGTCTTGTTCTCGAGTACTCTATGTGGAGTATGGTTCTATACATACACCGTTTTTATAGCTCCTTATGCCCAAATATGCATAGGAAGATCTTGATCATGAAGCATCACTCTTGCAGCTTCCATGATAGTTCTATTCTTCCTTTCTGCAATCCCATGTTGTTGTGGATTATAAGGAATGGACAAATCCCTCTTAATCCCTGAGTCTTTGCATAGCTCTTTGAATTCATTTGAAGTGATTCTCCGCTATTGTCTGATCGAAAGGTCTTGATCTTCTATTCAGTGTGATTCTCAATCAAGGCTTTGAATTCCTTGAACTTGCTTAATACTTCGTCTTTGTTTTTCATGAAGTAAACCCATGTCTTCCTAGAAAAGTCATCAATAAAAGAAACATAATATGCATACCCACTTAGTGAGCTTGATGACATAGGACCACATACATCGGAGTGGATGATTTCCAAGATTCCTTTTTCTTTTCTTTCGCTACTTGGAATGTCTTCTTTGTATTCTTTCCTTTCACACATCCTTTGCAGACCCCATCATGTTTTTCTTGGATTTTTGGAAGACCTTCAACAGCTTTGCTTGCAATAGGTAGTGCTCTGTAATGCACATGTGCAAGTATTCTATGCCAAAGTTCATTTGGCTCTACTGTTCCATGGACCAATGCTTGTTCTGGATGGCCCTTCAATTTGTACAATCCTCCTTCTTGTTCTCCAATCACTACTGCATCATCGATAGTCTTTCCTTTTGGCCACATGATGACTTGACCATATATGAATGCAACCCTCATTCCTTTTGTATCTAATGCAGATATGGAGAGAAGGTTCTTCTTGAGTCCTGGAACAAACAATACTTCCTTCATTGTCATAGACTTTCCAGATTCTAGTTTATAGGAGGATTCCCCACTACCTTTTATTGGATACTGGTAGTCATCTCCTAGCTTCACCTTGTGAGGTGATTCATGTTCTGAAAGTTTCACAAAGGATTCCTTGAATCCTGTCATATGCTTGGAAGCCCCACTGTCTATAAGCCAATCAGTGCTTCCATGAGTAATGTTTCCCGTAAGAGCAGAAATCAATACATATTCATCTTCACTGGAAGAATCTTCACTTTCATATCTGGTTTTCTTCTTCGAAGGTTCATCATCCTCTGCAGCATGAGCATAATGTCTTCTCTTGTTTCCCTTCTTCTTATGAGATTTAATCTTGTTTCTAGGACAGTCTTTTGCAAAGTGTCCTCTTTCATCACATGTATAACATCTCAATTTAGATAGGTCCTTTCTAATGTTATCTTTATGGTGAAAGTTCTTACCTCTGGATTGATGAGAGTTTCTTCTGCCTTTCTTGGAGTGAACTATGAGAACTTGATCTTAAAATCCCATCCTCTCTTCTCAAGCTACTATCTGAGCTTTATCTTGAGAGCATTCTTCCCATAGTCTGTTGAACTTGACTAACTTCTTTCTGGCCCAAATTCCTTGGATGAAAGAATCCCATTACCTAGGAAGGCCATTCAATGTTGTCATCACAATTTCTGCATTCTCCGCTTCTTCATCTATAGCTTCTAGTTGTTCTTTGATCTGGGAGACCCTTGTTAAGTAAGACTGGATGGTCTTAGCATTCTAGATCTTTACATTCTTCAATTGGTTCCTTAGAGTCATCTTCTGATTGATTTTCTTCCCTTCAAACAGTTTGGTTAGGGCATCAAACATAGCTTTAGGTGTCTTGAGGAAGGACACCTATGGTATGAGGTGATCCTTGATAGAATCAACAATGATTCTCTTTGCCATAACCAAATTCTTCTTATGTAAGGCCTTTGCCTCATCTCCCTCTGGAATTGGAACCTCCTCATTGATATAGGAGTCCAAATCATTTTCTTCGAGGACCAGGGAGATCCTATACTTCCAAGCTCAGAATTTATCAGCTCCCTCAAGCTTTTCATAAAGCTTGGTATGATGAGACATCTTAACTGAGAACCTCAAACGGAAATAAAAAAGATTTAGATCTTACCAGGTCAAGATGTCGGATCTGGATTTGGAGCTGAAATCCTGCAAAGCTGGTTTAGGAGCAAATTAGGGTTTTGCTTTTCCGAAGTTCTGTCCGACCAATTGCTTTGAATTTGATCCCTAACTTCAATTTTAGGGAGGAAATCAATCCAGGCCTGGGCTCACTGAAAAATTCCTCTTCTGTGAAAAGCCCTAATTTTCGATAGCAGTGTCGGGTCCAAAACTGAAAAACCTCAGAGTTGGATTCTACTTCGACACAAAGATGCGCCCTAGGGAGGAGAGTTATTCCAACCTTCGTTTGCTGAAAATTTGTGGAGAGAGATCCATAAAGTAGGAATCCCTAGTTCCTGCAGATGCACAGTCACGTCTTCTTCTCAGGTTAGCTCTGATACCATGTTAGATTTTTAACATTAAGCTAGCATAACATTAGGATATTTAACTGAGAGAACAACAAGCACAACAATCAAACACAAGAGACAATAAACAAAGTGTTTTTCCTCAGGGAAACCATAAATGGAGAAAACCCCCCAACTTCCTCAGAGATAGAATCAGCACCAAAGTAAAACCCAAAATAGTAAGTGATCTCCCAGCAATAACCTTCTTTCTATATAGCCCCAATGTCTTCTCCTTCCTCAACTATGTGCTACACTTGAGTGTGTGTGAGATGTGTGATAAATAGAGAGGTCCACTCTCTATTTATACTAATTCCCGACATGACTAAAACCCTACTAGGGCCGACTTCACTAGGTGAGTCTAATAACCCTAGTGCCCTGGAACTGCAGGGACTTTAACCCTTAGACAATAGGAGGGTTACCCACAATGACTTGACATGACTTGTTTACATTATAGATCCTCTCGATAGGAACATCGGGGCATGACATGACACAAGTACATCCCGGAATAAACATCGGGTTACAATATATAATAAATACAAGTGAATACATTTTGAAGTTACAATTACATCAACAATCACTCCAGACCTCTGTCTTGATGGTTTCCCTAATTTTAGCTGAAATGGCTTCCCAAACATTGGCTATAGGGGTCGATTTTACTTGGAACGTCCTCAAGTTTCTCTCCTTCCACACTTCCCATATCACAAAATAGGGAAACAGGTCCCAAACGCTATTCAGAATGGAATTGGAGAAGGGCTTACTATTCCACTCACTAATATTCATGTCTGTGTGTTATCAGATCCTATCAGAATTTCTAAATATTTCTGCCCCATATCCTAGATGGTCGAGCTGTAAGTGCAAGACTCTAGAAGATGGATGGTCATTTTGTCTTTTCCTTCACACAGACAACAACGGTAACAAACCCATCATCCCTTGTTTCATGAGGTTTTCTCCAGTTAAAATTATATTATTCATTACAAGCCAACTGAAATTTGCAATTTTTGGTCACAAGTTCTTCTTCCATAGATTTTCCCATTTGTTTTCTGTTGGCAGTTTATTAGCATTAATTAGGATATCATAGGCCCCTTTGATTGTAAAGGATCCTAAAGGGTTGTAGCCTCATCTTATCTTTCCATTTCCCCCATGTTTTCTTATCCTTATGTTATCCATGGTTTCTATCAATCTGTCAACCTCCTCTCCCGGTCCCAAGCATCCCAACCATTCTTTATTCACTCAGGACAAAAATTCATGATACTCGTTCTATTGTTTCAAGATGTCACTAACCAAGCTCAGACCTTGGGTGATGCAAGCATCCTTAATATGCTGTAATTCTCTCTCTGAGCCCAAAGGTGGAAGTTGTTGCCAGAAGTCCTCCCATACCTTGGTAGTCTAGCCATACTTGACTTCCCAAAATCTATGTTCATGTCCTAAGTGTATCCCCTGCTAGGCTATGCGCCATATATGTGAACTTGGTTTATCTTCAAAGAAACGTATAAGGTCATTTTTTTCCCACCCCTCTGCATATTTGTTGTGTCAAATTTCTGCCCATGGCTCTTTGTCCCAGGAAACCCATCTCCACCAAATATTGGCTCCATTGGCAATGCTTTCTTTCTTTGGGTCTCTCATACCAAGTCCCCCTTGGTATTTGGGGGTGCAAATCATATCCCAACTGACCAAGGCCCACTTTCGCTTGTCATTGTTCCCACTCCACAAGAAGTCCCTTTGTAGACACCGGATTTCTTTCAGAATCATTTTTGGAGCTGCCAGGGTAGATAATAAGTATGAAGGCATTGCTTGGAGAACATAATTTACTAGCACCATTCTACTTACAAAATTGATAGGTCTTAGGGTCCAGTTTGTCAAGCGCTTTTTCATGTTATCCAAGAGGTCTCTCCAAGAGCCTTTTTTCACCATGGAATTCATAAGGGGTGTACCTAGATACTTGGATGGAAGGTAACTCTCCTAGAATCCCAAGATCCTACAAATATTTCATCGTGAGACCCTTGACGTATTGAAGAAGAAGACCTGATACTTTTGGTTACTGACCTCCAAACCCAAGGCTAAACTAAATTCCATCAAACAATTCTTAAACCTTCGGGCTTCTTGGACTGATGGGTATCTAATGAGAATTGTGCCATCCATGAATTGATGGTGGGTATGTTTAGCTGCCTCGGCATGTGCTTTAATCCCTCTTAAATCATCATTCTCTCTCGACAATTCCATAGACCTCCCCAATCCCCCTACCTAATTCCTATCAAGGTTCTAAAGGCAGAGGGGACCCCATTAACCAGGATGGAGTAGAAAGTAGACGTTACTAGGTGCATTATCCATTCAATCCAGTCCCCTCGAAAACCAAAAGCTTCCAGGATACACCTCATAAAGTGCCAATTGAGCTTATCATAAGCCTTGGCTATATCCAGCTTTATCAACATACCTGACATTTTTTTAAACAGTATGGAATGGAGTAGTTCATGAACCAAGATGATTCTATCAGTTATCTATCATCCTTCCACAAATCCTGGTTTCTCAGGATAAATAAGCCCCAACAAAAGGGGTTTAAGTTGATTTGCTATCACTTTGGTGATAATCTTGTAAATCACATTGCGCAGATAGATGGGTCTAAATTTATCCAGGCAATTCACTCCTTCAAATTTTGTAATAAGGGTGATGAAGGTGGCATTAAAGGCTGGAAGCAATATTTTGGCTATCTAAGAGTCTTCCACATTTCTCTAGAATTCCAACTTAATGATGTCCCAGAAATGGTGAAAAAAATTAACTATGAAACCATCTCGACCTGGGGCTGTTCCTTCCTTCATTTGAAACACCACCTCCTCCACTTCGAAAAGGATTATAGATTTCATCATGAGATCATTTTTCTCAGAGGAAACTAAGGAAGGAATGAACTTGTTGATTCGATCAATATCAATGCTTCTCTATAGTATGGGGTCTGACATTATCTCTATGAAATAATTGTTCAAGGTCGCCTCTATTTCTTCCCTGGATTCAACCTGATCACCTCTTATTGTATTTAAGGAGTATATTTTATTTTGCATCCTGTTTTGCATCACTAAGTGATGAAATAAATTTGTATTCTTTTCCCTTTATTTATCCAGTGATTCCGGGACTTTTTCTTCCAAAGGATTTCCTCTTGCTTCTCCCATTCCTCCAATATTCAGCAGAGCCACTGCTCTTCCACCTGTAATTCTACAGTATATCTGATCCCTCATCCCGAAAGACTGTATTACCTGGATGCACGATTCCAAATCCCTCTTATCAGCAAATATATTACCAAATTCCTCCCTATTCCAATTTTTATTTTGGATTTCATAGCTTTCATTTTCTGTTGAAATTTATATATGCTCAGACCCTCTTCCTCACTCATCTCTTCCCACCAAGTTTTGATATTTTCATCGAAACCCAGGTGGTCAATCAAAAATTGTTCGAATCTGAAAGGTTTTTTGAACTAGGATCCCAACCCACTCCACATTAATTATATGGGCTAGTGATCCAATCCAGCTCCTAGAAGTGTAGTTTAGTGGATTTCACTGCCCATATTAATGATAGACACTACAGGAACCTATCAAGCCTAGATTTTATGTGGTTCTCCCCCAATATTTTGTTATTCCAAGTGAACCAACCTTCCCCTAGAGTGATGTCAACCAAGGCTAGGTCCTTAATGGTGTCTCGAAAACCGCACACTCTTCCTCCAACCTCCAGTGACCCCCTTTCTTATCCTACAAGGAAGTAATAAGATTGAAATCACCCAAAAATACCTAGTGACTGTTGGGCCTACGGTCATTAGCCTTTTGGAAAGATTTGATGAAATCTCTCTCTTTTCCTAGCATTGTGGGGAGCATATGCATTCGTGATCATACCTTCCACAAGGAACCCAACCACCTTAAATTCTTCATATAAGAGGCATATGTTTCCTTGGAAGCCTCCCAAGTGCACCCTCGCAGGATCCCAAAGGATCCCCAGGACTCCCACAAAGCCTCTAGCATCAATTTCCATTCCTTAACTCTCCTTATGAAATTTCTTGCTTAATTCCTCTATCCTATCTGTTGAACACTTTATTTCTTGAAGGAAAATAATTGTTGAATTTTGTCTCTTGATCTTTTTACTTAGATTTCTTACCTTACGTGTGTTGTTTAGGCCCCGAACATTCCAAGATAAAATCTTCAGTGGGGAAACTTTAGGGATAAAGTCACCTTTATCGCCAAGTACTGTCCCGAATCAACTAACATATTTCCTGCTTCTGCAACTTTCTACTTGTCCGATTTTCCTCCATCCTTCTTGGAGGGTTCTACGAAATTCCTTTTCGTCTCCTTATGGGATCCTGAACTTATCCCCTTTTGATTTGAGGCTTGGGCACATAGAATGGTTTCCTTCAACAACATTACTTGTTCTTGTGTAAAATATCCCTTCTCCACGTCTGCACAGGCCTTCTCGATCCCTTCCAGATCTAGGTCTCCAATATCCATATCCTCTACTTTGTCTCCTATATCGCAATCCTCTTCATTCTGCTTTCCTTGAGTCAATTCCTCTTCCATATGAGTAACCTTTTCCATCGTCTCCCAGGGGAATTTTTCTCGTTGTGCCTCCTCTGTCTTTTTTCCTCCATTATCTTCCGTAAGATCTTATAGGAACTAAAATTTGTTATAGGCCATTGGATTCTTGTAGATGTGCTAGTTTTCTTACTTTCTACCTCTGCTTTTCCTTGATGGGACCTTATTAAAACCGATCCTTTTCCTCCTCCTCCTTTTTTCCCCCACCTACCTTTGGGCTATTCATGGGGAAATCCCTAAATATATTCCCATATTCATGACACGTTTGGCATCGGAAGGGTATTTGTTCATAATCTAGGGTTTGAAACCAATATTCATCCTCCCATGTCATTCAGATTACTTCTAGTAGTTCTTTAGATAGATCCATGTAAACGCATATCCTTGTGTATGTCCTATACCATTGAGCCCAGGTTTGTTCAGAAATTTTGATGAATTTACCCAGAGAATTCCATAGATCTTCCAATATTTTTGGTTCCCAATACTTTCCCAGCAGGGAGTACATTCTATTCCACACAAGAGAAACCTTTATGTCTTCCTTGTCCAAGTAGAACTTCTCCTTCCAAGGCTAGAAGAAAAGGCCTAGAGAATAGTAAAAATATGCCCCCCCATCCAGGATCATGTTGTGACGTCCCCATACCCCATTATCATGCGGAATTAAAATTTCATCAAGAGCCTGTACTGCTAATAGAAACACAGGGAATGTTCCACATCTCGACATTTCCAACACTGTCACACTCCCTCATGTCTTCCATTGATCAGTTTGACGATATGAAAGAAAAGATCTCAGAGGAGATCGAACGACAGAGAGAAAATGTGACGAAAATCAACAATCCCATACGATCCCGCATACTAGAACCAAATCAACAGTTCAAAATCCACCCACAAAAATCAATGATGCGGAAATCCTGAATTGCGGGGTCGAAAGTTACGAAATTTTCAAAATCACTTTCCATAGCCCACATCCCGTATCCCGCATCGAAAACAAATCGATGGCAGAGAATCATCCTGTGAAGATTGACGGCATGGAAACTTTGACTTGCGGGATTGGGAATTATGGAAATCGTGACACTGCGATCCCGCATCTCGCAAGTTGTGGAGAGGAATTTGCAGAACCTAAAATCTGTGAAATGGTATTCTGCATCCTGCATCCCGCAAACCTGCAAGTTTGCGAAAAGGAGGGTTTCTAGCAAAAAACTCAACTTTTCCACTAATTTCTTGGATCGATCTGATCATTTAGGCGATTACTGATCTGGCCAATATACCCTGCAACTTAGTTTGAAATGCATTGATGGAAAAATGTACATGGATGGCTATACTTGTAGTTATTCAAAGGAACAATGCATCAATTCCATCACAGCAATATGTTCATCTAATTCCATCAAGCAATTTGCAAAATAAGAATACAATTACAGAGAATAACATAATAACATAGACAAGAACACTTATCTTGAACAGAACTTGTCCTGCAATCAGCTATGTCGCTGCAATGTTCCACCCAACCATAGGCCAGTGTGCTCCTTAGTCTCTCAGCAACACTGCCACCCCTGAGTTGGGCATGATTTCCTCAAGGAATAAGGGAACACTAGCAGACTCATATATATCCAAGGTGCAATAAAACTCAACCAAGCCAACATAGTTGGGTTTATCAGGCTGTAAGGGAAAGCATCCCAACAGATGGGTTTCACAGGCCACTTATCCAAGCCATATCACAATTGGGTTCACGGACTATACACAGTTAAGCCAACATTCACCTTCAAGGACCAGTCAAGCCAACATATGGGTTTATCAGACTGTTCATAGTCAATCCATATCTCTGCTGGGCTTATCATCCTAACTAGCCAAGAAAGCATTCACAGTTGGGTTTATCATACTTTCCATCCAAATTTTACTTACCAGGTCAAGCACACAACACACAACCAAGCCAACAGATGGGTTTATCAAGCTACCAGCCAAGCCATCTTTCTAGTTGGGTTTATCAGGATTCTAAGGCAATGGGCAGGAAGAACTGCTAAGCTAGTGAGCTCATCTATAGAGCTAAGAACACCTTCACAAGACCTATCTAGCCTGGATTCCCCATTGCCTACACACCCAACACAAGGAAGTGTCCCCTTCTCTACTCCACGGTCCCTCAGGCTACACCTTCCCTTCCAGTGCTCTTTAGGATGTGCATAGCAGGTTTACCAGCCACTCTTATCTTATTGTGAGGTTCCACACTAGGTTTATCAAACACATTCTACGTCTATCCCATTCCTAAGTCTTGTACATAGCTCAGACCCGAAGTAGGGTGCACAACACAACAACCACAGGGAGACTCTACAACACAGGTTTACTCTGGAACACGATTAACAGGGTCACACTCTATAGTCTCAGACAACACTGCAACGCAGCAATCATAGTCTTTCCAAGGGAAAAACACTCATAGAACGCGAAGGGTACACACAGGTAGAGCTCCATTGCTACCACAATGTCACTAAAAACTCGCAAAACGCAAAGGATACACACAGGAAGAGCTCAGTTGTTGAAGATCTTTTCATGAATGGATAATGGAGATGGATAATGATCCAGAACATCCTACAGCTCTCCAAATCATGAGTAAATCTGAAACATGAACTCATGGGTCAACACTGGAATACGGTTCTAGTGATTTCTTGCCCATGCAAGCAAAACACGACATTCCACGACTGGGTTCTTTGCCCAATTCAAAATTTCCCATACTCTTCCCCTTCCAAGCAATAACTACCTCAAATAACTTCTGGCAGAATAAATGGTTGGGAAGAGAAGACATGAAAGAGGGTAGTTGACAGTTCTGATGGGTTCTTCCCATGACACATGGATTTTCCCCAAACTGGCTCAAGGTTAACATTCCCACCCCCTTATCCTTAGGAAAATCATGCCCCCATCTCATCATTTGTTGCATTGACATAGTTGGCTATGGGTTTTCATTAATTTTGTATACTTACATGATGTTTACAATGTGCATGACTCAGCACAGAAACCATAGGCATCGACCATGATCGCCTATATACCAAACATTAACTGATGACAGGGCCTTGGCCTTGAGCTCCTTGTCATGATTCGATATAATATTTACATCATATACATTAATGCAATGGGGTCAAAATAAGGGTGTTACATTCCCCTCCACCTTCAATAGCACTATCCTTAGTGCTTACAAAATTGAACAAAATGATACACTGACATCACCTCAAGGCTACGCAGAATTGAACAAAAATGGATGTGTCAATCGCATGGAATCCTCTAGCTCCCGCGTAGCCTCTTCAGGACCGTAGTGCTCCCATTACACCTTCACTTGTCCTATGGATCGGTTCCGGAGCATGGTGACCTTCCTGTCGAGGATGCGCATTGGCTTGATTCGAAACTCTCCCTCGGGTTCCACCTGAATCACATCCCAATTTATCACATGGTTAGGGTCATGTACATATTTCTTAAGCAAAGATACATGAAAAACATTATGAGCTCTAGTGCTAGCAGGAAATGCAAGTCTATATGCAATTGGCCCTATTCTTTCAAGCACTTCAAACGACCCACAATATCTAGGTGACAAATTGGCACAACTCCCAAGCTTCAAGGAACTCTTCTTTTCCCTCACTCTAAGGCAAACATGGTCCCCAACACTGAACTCTCTATTCACCCTATGCTTATCAGCATAGCTTTTCTGTCTGTCCTAGGCTATTTTTAGATTATGCCTGATCTTTACAACCTCCTGCTCCATTTCCTTGAGCAATTCTGGACCAAGCACAACCCTGTTCACTAGATTATCCCAAGTCACTGGTGTCCTGCACCTCCTACCATGCAAAGCTTCATACGGACTCATCCCCAAGGATGCTTGATGTCCATTATTATAAGCAAACTCTACCAAGTGTAAGTAATCTTCCCACTTGGTTGGTTTATCCATCACATTCATGCGAAGCATGTCTTCTAGCACCTGATTTACCCTCTCGTTATTCCCATCAGTTTGAGGATGGTAAGTAATGCTGAAGTTCAGCTTTGTACCCAATTCCACAAACAAACCCTTCCAAAAAATTGGAAGTGAACTTGACGTCTCTGTCAGAGACTATTGCCTTTGGCAATCCATGCAATTTGAAAATCTCTGTCATGAATATCTTTGCAATATCATCAGTCTTATGCATCGACTTAATCGGTATAAAATGTGCTGCCTCGTCACCTTTCCCACCACAACCATGATGGAATCATGTTGTCTCTAAGTCATTGGCAATCCTGTAATAAAATCCATGGAAATAACTTCCCATTTCCATTCTGGGACTAGAAAATGCTGCAACAAACCTGCAGGGTGTTGATGCTCAACCTTTACCTATTGAGATTTCATGCACCTGGAAATGTATTCAGCCATGTCCTTTTTCATTCCTAGCCAGAAGTACTGCTTCCTAGCTGGATTAATCCTCTTTTGATATCCTGGGTGACCAGAATATGGAGCTTGATGGATCTCATCCATAACTATTCTCCTCAAATATGCTACCTTTGGAATGTAAATTTCACTTTTATAAGTAAGAAGTCCATCTTCTTCCAATTTATATCCCTCATGTCTCTTCTCAAGACTTTGCTGCTACAATTTGTCTTTTACCTACTCATACAACTCATCTCCAGTAGTATGATTAACAATCTACTACCTCAAATCTGATTGGAAAATACTAAGAGAAGCCACATGCATTTCCTGCACCTTCCTGCTGAGTGCATCATCTACCTTATTCTCTTTTCATTTTATGTGTTTGATTTCAAAATAAAACTCACATAAAAACTCCATCCATCTAGCTTTCCTAGCATTTAGAGCAGGCTAATCAAAGAATTACTTCAGACCTCAACGGTTTGTCCTTAACTGAAATCTTCTGCCCATGAAGTAATGGCTCCACATCTTGAGAGCATGTACTATGGCTGCAAGTTCCATATCATGAGTAGCATAGTTCTTCTCATGATCCTTCAACTTTCTTGACTCACAACATATAACATGGTTGTCTTGCATAAGGACTCCTCCAAGCCCTTGACCACAACACACCACTAAATCTTTCTTTGGGTCTGCAAATTTCAATACTGGTGCACTGGTGAGAAGATTCTTCAACTGCTAGAAGCTTTCTTCACACCTCAATGTCCATTCAAACTTGATCCCCTTCTTTTGCAAAGATGTGATGGCATGTGAAACCTTGGAGAAACCTTCAATGAATCTCCTGTAGTATCCTACAAGTCCCATAAAAGATCTAACATATGTCACATTTCTTGGAGTAGGCCAATTCATAATGGCTTCAATCTTTTCAGGGTCCACAGATATACCCTCTTCTGAGATAATGTGACCCAAATACTGAATTCTATCTCTATAGAAGTCACACTTGCTCAACTTTGCATACAACCGATGCTCCCTAAGCAATTGTAGTGTCAATCTCAAATGCTCTTCATGTTCTTCCTCATTCTTAGAATAAACAAGAATGTCATCAAGGAAAACAAGAACAAACTTGTCCAAATACCTGCTGAAGACACTATTCATAAGGCACATAAATGTAGCTAGTGCATTTGTGAGAACAAATGGTACCACTACAAACTCATAATGTCCATACCTTGTTCTGAAGGCTGTCTTATGAATGTCTTCATCCTTGATTCTCACCTGATGGTAAACTGACCTCAAGTCAATATTAGAAAATACCTTTGCTCCTCTCATTTGATCAAAGAGGTCATCAATCCTAGGAAAAGGATACTTGTTCTTTACTGTGACTTTGTTCAGCTGTCTGTAATCAATACACAATATGAGTGTACCATCTTTCTTCTTTACAAACAAAACTGGTGCTCCCCAAGGAGACACGCTCGACCTGATATACTTTTTCTCCAACAACTCTTGCAGTTGCATCTTCAACTCTAGCATTTCTGGTGTACTCATTCTATAGGTTGTCTTGGACACTAGTGCCAGTCCTGGCACAAGTTCAATTGTGAAATCAATGTCCCTCTTTGGAGGAAGCCCTTGAATCTCATTAAGAAAAACATCCCTAAATTCCTGCAACACATGAAATTCCTCCTACCTAGGAGTTTCATTCTCTGGTGCCTCCAAAATATGAGCTACATATAACTAACAACCTTTCCTACATAAATTATTCAACTACATTATTGAAACCTACCTCACAAAAATCACCTTTGGAATTCCTTTCATAATCCTTGAGTTGCCTTCTTCATCCAAGCACTCAAAAGCCTTACTATAATAGCCAAGATTTACTCTATGAGCTTCTAACCAATCCATTCCCATGAGAACATCATAGGAACCAAGGGGTAGAACATTCAAATCTACACAGGTGACCAATCTATTCATCACTAACGGACACTTATCTACCACTTCACTAACCTTCCTCTTAGTTCTAGTGGCTAGATGAACTAACCAAGATTTGATATGCTTTACTTTCTTTAGGGCACAAATCTCCACTACTCTAGGAGTAATGTAACTATGAGTAGAACCAGGGTCAACCAAGATAGAAATAGATTTCTCTACAATCTTACCTGCAACTTCAACCACAGTTGACTGGTGATCTACCTGGCGATCCTCCAGTGCTGCATAAATCCTAGGCATGACCCTTGCTACTGGACCCACTGTTTTCGCATCTTGAAGGTTGTAAGTTGGCCTTGCACTCTCATTCTCGAGTGGACAATTCCTGCACATGTGGGGTCCTCCACATCTCCAACATTGAAGTGGTTCTCTGATTTGCTATGGATCTCTTGGCTTTTCTCCCACCACTCTAGGTGGCTTCTTTTCATCTTGGGATGGATGCCTCTATTGATTCCTGAAGCTAGAAGGTTTAAAACCTTTCTTCCTTTGGTCAGTCTTCTCATTTTTCTTGTCCTTCCATATCTTCTGATAATCAGGTTTCCCTCTACTTTGCTCATAGCAATACTTAGCCTTCCTTATTTCTTCTTCAAGAGTTCTACGTTCATAAAACTCGATTCTGTCCTTGTACTAACTGAGGCAATCCACTCACAAAACATTGGATTTTCACTTTTTCATCTTTGATGTACCTAACATATCTCAACAGTACTAGGAACTTATTTGCATACTCTTCCATGGTCTATTGTCCCAACTTGGCTCATGGAATTATTTGATCTTGTCATCATAGTACCTATCAGAGAGGTATTTATGCTTGAAATACTTCTGGAACCATTTCCACTTAAGTCTTCTTTCACTGATCTTCCTTACTAGAGCCTGCATTGCTCATCGAAACACAGATCATGGTCACTACCATATCTCGACATTTACAACACTGTCATGCTCCCTCCTATCTTCCATTGATCAGTTCAATGATATGCAAGAAAAGATCTCAGAGGAGATCGGCCGACGAAGAGAAAACAAGACGAAAATAAACGATCCCATACAATCCCGCATACTGGAACCAAATCAACGGTTCAGAATCCACCCGCAAAAATAAATGGTGTGGAAAGCCCGAATTGCGGGGTCGGAAGTCATGAAATTTGTGAATTCACTTTCCATAGCCCGCATCCCCCATCCCGCATCAAAAATAGATCAACGGAGGAGAATCATCTCACGAAGATCGACGGCGCAGAAACTTTGACTTGCAAGATTGGGAATTATGGAAATCATGACACCATGATCCCACATCCTGCAAGTTGTGGAAGGGAATCTATGGAAACCAAAAATTTGTGAAACAGTATTCCGCATCCCACAAACCTGCAAATTTGTGCAAAGGAGGATTTTTAGCAAAATACTCAGCTTTTCCACAAAATTCTTGGATCAATCTGATCATTCAGGCCATTACCAATCTGGCCAATCTACTCTACAACTTAGTTCGAAATGCATTCATGGAAAAACATACATGGATGCCTATACTTGCAATTATTCAAAGGAACAATGCATCAATTCAATCACATCAATATGTTCAACGCATTCCATCAAGAAATTTGCAAAATAAGAATACAATTGCAGAGAATAACATAATAACATAGACAAGAACACTTATCTTAAACAGAACTTGTCTCGCAACCAACTATGTCACTGCAACATTCCACCAAACCATAGGACAGTGTGCTCCTTAGTCTCTCAATAACACTGCCACCCCCCAGTTGGGCATGATTTCCTCAAGGAATAAGGGAACCCTAGCAGACTCATACATACCCAAGGTGCAATAACACTCAGCCAAGCCAACACAGTTGTGTTTATTAGGCTGTAAGGGAAAGCATCCCAACAGATGGGTTTCACAAGCCACTTAGCTAAGCCATCTCACATTTGGGATCATAGACTGTACACAGTCAAGCCAACATTCACCTTCAAGGACCAGTCAAGCCAACAAATGGGTTTATCATACTATTCACAATCAAGCCATTTCACTGCTGGGTTTATTAGGCTAACTAGCCAATCCAGCATTCGCAATTGGGTTTATCAAACTGTCTAGCCAAAGGTTACTTACCAGGTCAAGCACACAAGACACAGCCAAGCCAACAAATGGTTTTATCAACCTACCATCCAAGCCATCTTTCCAGTTGGGTTTATCAGGCTTCTAAGAAAATGGGCAGGAAGAACTGCTAAGCTAGTGAGCTGATCTAGAGAGCTAAGAACACCTTCACAAAACCTATTTGGCCTGGGTTCCCCACTTCCTACACACCCAACATAAGGAAGTGTCCCCTTCTCTGCTCCACAGTCCCTCAAGCTACACCTTCCCTTCCAGTTCTCTTCAGGATGTGCATAGCAGGTTTACCAGCCACTCTTATCTTATTTTGAGGTTCCACACTAGGTTTATCAAGCACATTCTACGTCTCTCCCATTCCCAAGTCGTGTACATAGCTCAGACCCGAAGTAGGGTGCACAACACAAGAACCACAGGGAGACTCTACAACATAGGTTTACTCTGGAACACGATTAACAGGGTCTCATATACTCTGTAGTCTCAGACAACACTGCAACGAAGCAATCACAGTCTTTCCAAGGGAAAAACACTCCCAGAACGTGAAGGATACACATAGGTATAGCTCCGCTGCTACCACAATGTCACTAAACACTCGCAGAACGCGAAGGATACACACAGGAAGAGCTTAGTTGCTGAAGAGCTTTTTGTGAATGGAGAATGGAGATGGATAATGAGCCAGAACATCTCGTAGCTCTCCAAATCATGAGAGTAAATCCGAAACATGAACTCATGGGTCAACACTAGCATATGGTTCTGGTGTTTTCTTGTCCATGCAAGCAAAAAACGACATTCCAGGACTGGGTGCTCTGCCCAATTCAAAATTTCCCATACACTTCCCCTTCCAAGCAATAACTACCTTAACCACCTTCTGGCAGAATAAATGGTTTGGAAGAGAAGACAGGAAAGAGGGTAGCTTACAATTCTAATGGGTTATTCCCATGACACATGGATTTTCCCCAAACTGGCTCAAGGTTAACATTCCCATCCCCTTATCCTTAGGAAAAGCATGCCCCCATCTCATTATTCATTGCATTTACATAGCTAGATGTGGGTTTTCATTAATTTTGCATACTTACATGATGTTTACAACATGCTTGACTCAGCATAGAAACCATAGGAATCAACCATGATCGCCTATATACCAAACATTAACCAATGACAGTTCCTTGGCCTTGAGATCCTTCTCATGATTCGATATAATATTTACATCATATACATTAATGCAATGCGGTCAAAAATGGGGTGTTACACATGTTCTTGTCTTCAAAATTTAAGAAAGAAATGGTAAAAAAACCCTTTGATCCCAACTGGAGATCGTAATTCCCCTTTGGTTTCCATGTCGAGTTGATCCACCACACTAGGGTTTTTTCTAACGATTGTAAACCCACAAACTTCCCAATAAGCATGTGGTCCTACATGAACTTAATCTTTTCCCGGATCTTGGACAATTTAACCTGCATGGTTGGAATCAAGGCCGCTTTAGGCATGCACTACCATGGCTTCCTAACCACCGGTTTCTCATCCCTTGTTCGGGCTTGAAATTCAAGGTCCTTAGTTTTGGAAACTCCACGGTTTTGATGCGAAGCTTGTAAGCGGAGTTGCGACCCAAAATAGTCTTAGGGGTGTCGGAGTTGGGTCGAAGCCCCTCTTTTTGTAAATAGCCCATGGTTTGAACTCATGGTTTTTAAGCCCATGGTTTAAGCTCATGGTATTGTAATAGTGCGCTTGTATAAATAGGCACTTATGTAAAGGAGTCAGGTTAGGATTTTGAGGTATGATGATGTGATGCGAAGCTAAGGCCTATTTTTTTAAGAAAGGTTAAGTCTCTGCTATGTGAGTGGACGACCTTTGTAGCTATGTGCACAGAGGGATTTTGTAAGAAAGGTTAAGTCCCAGCTGTGTGCGTGGACGACCTCTGCAGCTGTGTACGCAGAGGGATTTTGTAAGAAAGGTTAAGTCCCAGCTGTGTGCATGGATGACCTCTACAGCTGTGTGCACAAAGGGTTTTGGTGATTGAGAAGATCTGCAGCTGAGTGTGCAGAGATCTGCAGCTAAGTGCGTAGCTTTGGGGGATTGAAGGGATCTGCAGCTGAGTGCGCAGATCAAAACTGTGGTTTTTTTGTAAAGAGTTGAATATAAACATAGTTCTATGGACGTAGCCCCTACACTAGGGGTGAACCACGTATATATTGTGTCGTGGTGGTTTTGTTGTTTGTTTTTATTCTGTTTATGCATATGTTAAGTAGATAAAGGATAAAGTAAGATAAGTTGTCAAATAATAACTTCGCTGTGAATTCCCAGTTAAGGGTTAAGCAAGTAACTGAATGTTTATATAAACTGCGAAGCTAATTAAGTGAATGTTGAAGCTATTTATTGTATGATTATTATTTGTAAGACTAAAGTTACAGTAATATCCCTCTTTCGCTTGCAGAAACTTGATTCTGCGGCACCCCATAGTTGTTTCGGGTGAGACTGCAACCTGTTCGCGGGTTGTTGCCGAAAGGGCCAACACTGTGGGTCTTTTATTGGTGCAAAGATAAAAGGATAAAACCCGGGTCTGCCCATAACCCAACAAATTGGTTCCCTTGCCGGTTGAACTCAGTATCTGCTTAAGAGGGATTTACGTCGTACCTAGAGGGATATGTTTTGGAGGCCCTCAGTAAAGGAAATCGGTGATTGGATCGAAGATACCTATCTGAAATTTGTTGAACAAGAAAATAAAGATCCTCATCGTAGCTCAAACGAATTTTTGCAAAGGTACGTTTTTTCTAATATTTATGAAATTTTCTTTGGTAGTATCCACATAGAATTGCACCAGTGGTTATCCAGGTTGACAGAAAGAAGGACAAACTTCCAAGAAGTTCAGTTTCCTGCCTGGACCCCGGAAAGAATTAAGATATTGAAAAGGGTGAACAACGCGATATCAAGAGCTGTTGATTTCTGGACAATGTGAACCCTTGAAGCATTTGTGATGGAGTTCGCCATCGACACACATACTTCTTTTAGCGAAGAAGAAAGACAGTTTTTCAAAGGACCAAGGGGTAAGTACTTGAATTCATTCAGTTTGACAATTAAAATGCTTTTGGTTGAAAAAAGCATATTGCTTATTGAATCAGATTGCTAGATTAGGTGCTACTAACCTATGTTTGAAAGTGAAAGTGACTTTGACGAGCAAAGTGGTTTGCTTCAAAGCGGTAAAAGATACAAGAGAACTTTTGGATCCTTTACCCTAGGATAGAATACCAATTATACTCCTTTAATCCTAGAAGAGTCTGAATCTGAAGAAACCCCTTTTGTTAGAAACCCTCCTATAACTCCGCAGCGAAGATCTCTCATCCCTGAGAACCCATCGCAGTCTGAAAGTAACCCTAGCTCGAGTAGTCCTGTCGCAGGTCAGTCTGCCTCAGTAAGTTCCCCCCCCCCCTCGATCCGCTATGGCCCATGTAAACGATGATATCAAGCTCACAGTCTTTAGAGGAACTAGATCAGAGGATCCATAGCAGTTTTGGTTCTTATGTGAAGCTATTTGGACTGCTAAGAACATTATGGATCAGAATACAAGAACAGCGCAGCTGGTCACATCTTTTAGAGACCGAGACTTGACCTGTTTTATGAAGTTTTCCAGTACTCAGAACTATGTCTTGGCTGATATTAAGAAAGCAATGATTAAATAATTTAAGAATCCTAAATCAGAGTCGCAGTCTATAACTGAACTAAAGGAAATTCAGCAGAAGCGAGGTGAATCAGTGTGGGACTTTGATCAGAGGTTCAAGGTTCTACTGGATCAAGTTAGATTCACTATTGGACCATAAAAACACAAGGAATGGTTCATTGCCGCACTGTTTCCACATATCAGGACTCCACTTATGCAATATAAGGTTGTTGATCAGCAAGAAGCATTGGAAATTGCTATGAAGCTCGAAAAAGCTCCTGTCGGAGATAATTCTGGCATAGCCCAGATACAGGCGCAGTTGGCAGAGATGGCCTTGGAGCTGCGCGACATGAAAAAAGGGAAAGCCATTCGAGAAGAGGTTTGGTGTACGCGATGCAAGACAGAAGGTCATGACAAAGAATAGTGCCCTGCACTAAGAAATTACCTGAATACTAGTGCACCAAACCTGTTCAACCCTGCTGTTCTCGATTGTGAGATCTATCGAACAACTGGCCAGCATCAACCTGAAGATTGTTATCTGCTACAAATATATGTTCAAGTACCTAAGAATCCCTACTACAAGTTCTGTAAGTCAGTAGGACACAATGAATATGAATGTGGCAGCTTTGATCTCATGAGAGAGCGAACCTATGATGCTTATAGGGTACAAAACGAGGCACAAGGCAATGATGGATATGGCTACCGTGGTGGTAACCCAGGTCGAGGTAATTTCAGAGGTCATGGTGGTATGCCTAGAAGAGGTCGAAGCTAGGTTATATGCTATAACTATAATCAGGAATTCCATGTAGCTAGAGACTGTCAGTAGCCAACTACGACATGTCGATATTGCAGAGCAGTCGATCATGTGATTGAGCAATGTCCATAGTTGATAGCTAATATACACGAAAGAAATGGTGCTCCTACTCCGAATGTTCAGATGATTGCTGTAGATAAAATACCTACCCCAGCTCTCAATGTTGTTACAAGGAGTGGAGCCACGACGCAAGTGCAGAATACAGAGAAACAATCTGTCGAGGCTTGGGTCCGCAAGACCCCAGAGAAAATTCCAGCCTTTGATATTGGCAGAGAAAAAGAAACATTTATGGAAGCCAAGAAAGACCTTTTTGATCCCAGAACATCAGTAGCAACTACGCAACAGCATCAAAAGCAGTTACAGTCTCAAGAAGTTTCGCTGGATCAAGTAAGTACACTATCATCATTTTTACAGAGTTGTATGAAGCTATTAAGAAATAAGAATGCTTTGAATAAGTTACAGAAAGTTCTTCAGTCTTGCGAATCTCAGCAAAGCTTTGATAAAGGAAAAAATGTTAATAGAGTTAGAAGGATTGGAAGAGAAATGAGATTGCATGCTCAGATAGGAGATTATGACATGACTGATATTATTTTAGACTTGGGATCAGAAGTAAATGTCCTAACTAGGCAGACTTGGGAACAAATGGGAAAACCTAAGCTTGAGTGGTCCCCTATACAGTTGAGATTAGCCAATCAGCAGAAGATTGTGCCCTTGGGAAGATTCCCGAGTGTACCAGTGGATATTGATGGAGTCAGTACCCTAGAAGATTTTGAAGTCATCGAAATAATTGATGATAGCAACCCCTATCCAGCCTTGCTAGGAATTGAATGGGAAATATAAAATGATGCAGTCATCAACCTTAAGACTAGACAGATGACTTTCGAAGGAAAAGGCCTGAGAGTCATAGTACCATTGGACCCTTCTCAAGGAGAAAGGTACACAGAACCAGTAAGAGAGGAAGATCAGGATGTTTTAGATCATATTTACAATATCACAACTATAGAAGAAGACTATGTTAACCCTACTACTGAAGGTATAATGGATTGGCAGTGTGACAGTTCTTGCATGACTGATTCAGATGACGGCCTACAGAACTAGCAGAATCGAATTTATGAGCTACATGGACATCAATGTGCAAGAATTACCAAATCTCTCAGATGGCTTAGCTCACAGATAAGAGCCTTACCTATTTTTTATGGCTTGATAGACCCAGCAGATTTTATTATGCAATTTTCATAGCAGGTACCAGATTCACAGAAAATGGAGACTCTAGATTCAGTATTCAGAGCCACATCTACCAGATGGTGGAATGGTCATAAGAAGTGCATTCATAGTTGGGAAGCTTATCAAAATTTTCTTCACCTGAGATTCACAGATCAGCCTCAGGAGGTGCGCAGTAGATTTAATGGTAAGACTAGCCCTCAGGAACACTTGGAGCAATGTTGTGAATCATGGAAGCATGTACCTTGTGAAGAATGGGTACATAGGTTTGTACACACCTTGGAACATGTCGCAAAGAATTGGTATGCAGAGGTGGAGCTTCGCCGTGGTACTGTAAGTTGGGATAGTCTTATTAATAGTTTTGTGCTTACATTTTCTATTAATGAGGTTTTTCATGCTTTAGACGCGGCTGTTAGGAAGATCAATACTAAGGTTCTTGATGATAAAGACATAGCCGAGTACCAACCTGATTGGAAGGAACAAGAAGCTAATGCAGTAGAATGTTATAACCTCGCCATTGGTGAAGATGACGACCCGTGCAACATCAATATTCCAGAGTCCGAAGGACACTGCGAAGTACATGGACCAGCAATCGAAGCACCTGAAGTAACTCAGCCCCTGAGGACAAAGAAAGTAAACATTGGATCAGAAGAAATGCCTAAGTACGCTACCATTGGAGATTATTGGGATGAAGAAATGATAAGCAAAGTGACTGAACTTCTCCATGAGTATAAGGACTTATTTTCGACAAAGTTCTCAGAAATGAAAGGTATCCTTGGTGATATAGGAGTAATAAAAATCCCTTTCACACCTGATGCGAAGCCTGTGAAGCAGTGCCCTTATAGGTTGAATCCTAAGTATAAAGAAAAAGTCAGGATAGAGTTAGATAAGATGCTCGCTACAAGAATCATTGAGCTTGTCGAAGAGTCTGAATGGGTCAGCCCTATGGTGGTCCAAGAAAAGAAGACCAAGGGTGAAATCTGAATCTGTGTTGATCTGAGGAAGCTGAATGATGCCTGTTTGCATGATCCTTTCCCTACTCCCTTTACAGATGAAGTTTTAGACAATGCCGGAGGTCAAGAAGTGTATTCTTTCACTGATGGATTTTTAGGTTACAATCAGATTAGAATTGCTCCAAAAGATCGACATAAAACAACCTTCGCTACAGAAATGGGATCTTTTCAGTATACAATTATGCCTTTTGGATTGAAGAATGCACCTGCTATGTTTTCTAGAGTAGTCATATCTGCATTCAAGGAATTCATTCATAAGTTCTTAGAAGTTTACTTTGATGATTGGACTATCTTCGGCTTATTGAAAGATCATATAGCCAGTTTAAGACTTATGCTAGACAAGTGTATACAGCATCAGATTTCATTGAACCTAAAGAAGTGCATCTTTTGTGCACCTTTTGGAATTCTGCTAGGCCACATTGTATGCAAGCAAGGATTGATGATGGATCCTGCAAAGATAGCCATTATTGTGAACTTGCCACCTCCAAAGTCTGTTAAGCAACTTCGCACTACGCTTGGTCATACTGGATATTACAGGAAATTCATCAAAGGATATGCTCAGATTACAGCCCCTATGGAAAAGAAATTAAAGAAAGATATCAAGTTTGAATGGACACCTGAATGTCAGGAAAGCTTGGACATTTTGAAGGAAAAGATGGTAACTGCCCCTATCCTAGTATTCCCTGACTGGAATAAGGAGTTTCATGTTCATGTCGATGCATCTTGCCTTGATTTAGGTGTAGTATTGACTCAGTCAGGTGAAGGTAATATTGATCACCCTATTGCTTTTGCAAGTAGAAAATTGTCCACAGCAAAAAAGAATTATACTACGACAGAACGAGAAGGTCTAGCTATGGTTTATGCCTTGCAGAAGTTTCGACATTATTTGTTAGGATCTCATTTTAAGATGTTCACTAACCATTCTGCTTTGAAGTATTTGGTTAACACGCCTGTGTTAGGTGGAAGGATATGCAGATGGCTGATTTTATTTCAGGAGAATGACTTTGAGATCATAGTTACGCCAGGAAGACTTAACCTGGGGCCTGACCACTTGTCGAGGCTCGAATCAGGAGAAGAACCCACTAGTTTGGACGAAGGTCTTCCTGATGCCCAGTTGTTTGCCATCCAGATGGTTGATGACTATTTTCAGGATATTGTTCAGTACTTGTCTACAGGTTTTGCACCCTTTGAGATGACAACACAGCAGAAGAAGCAGCTGGTGGTTAGAGCAGCTGACTTTACCTTGATAGTAGGACAGCTATACAAAATGGGACCAGATGAAATACTGCGCAGATGTGTCTTGGAGCATGAAAAGTCATTGATTCTGGCTAAGGAACATTCTAGAGTAGCAGGAGGTCATTATGCAGGAAAAGCTACAGCACAGAAGATTCTGACAGCAGGATTGTGGTGGCCTACGATTCATAAGGATGCAAGAGAGTATTGCCACAGTTGCGATATTTTTCAAAGGACAGGAAAACCATCCAGGAGGGATGAGATGCCTCTGGTTCCATAGGTAACTTTACAAGCATTTGACAAGTGGGTTATTGATTTTGTTGGACCAATCAATCCCCTTGCAAAGAAATCTGGAGCAAGATACATTATTACAGCAACTGATTACCTTACTCGTTGGGCCGAAGCTCAACCAGTCAAGGACTGTAGCACTTCTACAGCTGCGAAGCTCATCTTTGATAATATTTTGTCAAGGTTTGGATGTCCTAGAATTCTTATGATTGATCAAGGATCACATTTTCTAAATAAGACTATTGAAGCATTAACTGAATAATTTCAAGTATATCATCAAAAGAGTACCGCCTACCATCTTCAAGCAAATGGAACCGTCGAAGCCTTTAACAAGATTCTTGAGCACGCTCAGACCAAGATTTACAATGTTAACAGAAATGATTGGGATCTCAGAATTCCAACAGTATTATGGGCTTATAGAACCACTTGCAAGAAGTTGATAGGCCATACACCTTTTAGGCTGGTATATGGACAAGAAGCAGTTATGCCCATGGAATACATTGTTCTTAGCCTTAGAATATTTTCCTTCACAAAGATGGATGATCCAGCCATGTTGAATGAAAGGTTGGTGAAGATACTGGAACTAAAAGAAGACAAATTCATTGTCGGTTTCCAGCAGCAGTGCAGGAGATAGTGGAAAAAGAGCATGCAGCTGAAGACATCTTGCGAAGCCTCAACAAGCAGTTTACTCTCTTCGCCAACAAGATTCTCCCTCCAGAAAAGCAGCAGAGTGTCCCGGGACGGGACACTAGTGAGTCTTAGGGGCCTATTGGGGCTCGACATTCAAGGCCCTTAGTTTTGGCAACTCCGCAGTTTTGATGCGAAGCTTGTAAGCAAAGTTTTGACCCAAAATAGTCTTAGGGGTGTCGGAGTTGGGTCGAAGCCCTTCTTTTTGTAAATAACCCATGGTTTGAACTCATGGTTTTTAAGCCCATGGTTTAAGCTCATGGTATTGTAATAGTGCGCTTGTATAAATAAGCACTTATGTAAAGGAGTCAGGTTAGGCTTTTGAGGTATGATGATGTGATGCGAAGCTAAGGCCTATTTTTTTAAGAAAGGTTAAGTCCCAACTGTGTGCATGGATGACCTCTGCAACTGTGTGCGCAGAGGGATTTTGTAAGAAAGGTTAAGTCCCAGCTGTGTGCGTGGACGACCTCTGCAACTGTGTGTGCAGAGGGATTTTGTAAGAAATGTTAAGTCCCAGCTGTGTGCATGGACGACCTTTGCAGCTGTGTGCACAGAGGGATTTTGTAAGAAAGGTTAAGTCCCAGCTGTGTGCATGGACGACCTTTGCAGCTGTGTGCGCAGAGGGTTTTGGTGATTGAGAATATCTACAGCTGAGTGCGTAGAGATCTGCAGCTAAGTGCGCAGCTTTGGGGGATTGAAGAGATCTGTAGCTGAGTGCACAGATCATAACTGTGGTTTTTTGTAAAGGGTTGAATATAAACACAGTTCTGTGGACGTGGCCCCTACACTGGGGGTGAACCATGTATATCTTGTGTCGTGGTGGTTTTGTTGTTTGTTTTTATTATGTTTATGCATATGTTAAGTAGATAAAGGATAAAGTAAGATAAGCTGTTAAATAATAACTTCGTTGTGAATTCCCAGTTAAGGGTTAAGCAAGTAATTGAATGTTTATATAAACCGTGAAGCTAATTAAGTGAATGTTGAAGCTATTTATTGTATGATTATTATTTGTAAGACTAAAGGTACAATAATATCCCTCTTTCGCTTGCAAAAACTTGATTCTGCGGCACCCCATAGTTGTTTCGGGTGAGACTGCAACCTGTTCGCGGGTTGTTGCCGAAAGGGCCAACACTGTGGGTCTTTTGTTGGTTCAAAGATAAAAGGATAAAACCCAAGTCTGCCCATATCCCAACATACCTACTTAGATTCAGGTCAATCAAGAAGTCTCTGATCCTTATGTCAGATGCTTCAAAAACTCAGGAGGCTCCCATGCCTCCCCCGCTACCCTCTTCCATGCTTTCATCAGTCCTCCTCCCTTCAGAAAAACCCAAACCAAACCTTCCCCCTCTGAGTTCTCCATCGTCTCCGCCTCAAGTGGTTTACCAAAATGAAATCTCGTCAATCCACCATACCTAATCAACAAGGTGAGACCAGAGTTAGTGTTCATATTAGTTTAGAACTTCAGAGGTTAGGTGTTAATATAATAGTGTTTGTAGAGGTAAGATTTTACATAAGGATATGTAAGAATTAGGAGATGGGGATGATATAAGTTAAGGGTTATAAGGCTTAGGTTTTTTAGAGTTTGTGTGGATTATGGAATAAGGTATTATTTAATGTACCTAGAAGTCTCTTTTCACCCATTGAAACCAAGGGGTACACATATTTAATTTTGAATTATTTATTGATATCCAAATTTGTTTTTATTCAATATATTCAATTACACGACAAAATTTAAAACCATAATTGGTGGCCCAAAATACACATATCTTAAGCATACAATATAATTACATGAAATTCAAGCATGAACAAACACACATGTTCCATAGCAGTTAATTCCATGCATTTCAACACTCATAAACAATAAATTTAATATCATGGAAACATAGAATTAAACCATATCATTCATATTCAGATACATAATTGTATTTTAAGCAAATATTCTTCAACTGGATGCAAGATAAGGACATTCCTCCCATCCATAAGTACTATCAATCCAAAACGTACTTTGATAGGCCACCCTCGAATTGGGGCTATCAATCCACAAGGGCTAAGTGTTTTCCAACAAATTCTAACTAGATAAACATATCATGCAACCCACTGGTGTTGAAACCCCCTCCATATTTTTCCTAATCCTCAATTCTCCTTCCCCATCAGCATGCAAAACACAAGGAACAAGATCCCTTCGTTTAGATAATAGTCACTTGGGTAGCCTCTAGTTTCCTTCTAGCAATCCAACATAGGTTGGACAAGAATTCTCTAAATTGGGACTTCAGGGTACAATTTGTATCCCAGTTGTTCTCTAACACACCAGTATACCTGAGATAATGGCATGAAGAACTTGTCTTCATCAATGGCATCCCCACTCTTTGTGATGGTACCAAGTTATGGAGATCCATGGTGAAAGAAAGGGTGTGGAAGGAAATTTGAATGGTGGAAGTTGGATGAAGAAACAAACCCCTCTTAAACAAAAATTATCCCTTTTATAAGCATGCATTATATTTCCATGTCAATTCCCCCAAATGTGACCATTTACCCCCCTATTAATCCCAATTTAGAATGATTAAATGCTTAATCAAAGTATGGATCTTAATCAAGGTTTTGTTCTTGATTTAAATTGCTAAGGCTAGGAAAATAAGCTAAGGCCCACTTTCATTTCCTCAGTCATGGATTCATAGCCCCCTATCTATTCTTCATCCTTCTTCCTCTACGTTCATTACAAATTTTTATATTAATGTCAAAAATGTACATATTTACATAGTCTTGGTCATATTTACCATTTGTTTCTAGCTTCTAGCATTATACATCACTATTTATAAAATTTATGTCATGGGGTTAAAACTAGGGTATTACATTCCCGTCCCCTTTAATTTATGCATTGTCCCTAGTGCATCTTCATCACTATGTACATTTACTAAATTTTTATCAAAAATTCAAAATATTTGTGGGTATTCCTTTCACAACACATCCTTAAGATCCCACGTTGCTTCTTTAGGACTATAATGGGTCCATTGTACCTTTACCTGTCTGATGGCCATGTTCCTCAGTAATGAAACTTTTCGATTGAGGATACATAGTGGTTGTATAGGAATATCTCCTTCTGGTTTCACTTGGATCAAATTCCAATCAATTATGTGGTTAGGATAAGGCACACATTTCTTTAATAAAGACACACAGAATACATTATGAACATGCAAACAAGTAGGAAATGTTAATGAATAAGCTACAAGTCTTATCCTATCCAAATTTTCAATTGGCCCAGAAAATCGGGATGCAAGCTTTGGGAAAATTCCCAATTTCAAGGAACTCTTCTTAGGACTAACTTTCAAATACATATTATCTGTAATACCCCCAAGACATTATTATTTTATTTAATATTGTGAGTGACATTTTGCACAACAAACTATTATTTTATTATGAATAAAAGAAAAATACACTTCGAGAATTTAATTAGATGAAGGGACACCACCATGGCACAAGAGAACACATGTAAGCAAGTTAGAGAGATATTTACTAATCAAATCCAATCTAAAACTCAACAACTAGACAAGATCCTAAATCATAGGGATTTATGGATTGATTGGAGATTTGATTGGGATGGCATGGGACTCCATGGTTTGCATGGAGAAACTTTGTTGAGAGTGCCTGTGTTGAGTGTTTCTCCTGATGGAGAGAGTGTCACGTGGAAGTTTTACTTGTTGTTCCAAATGTGCATGGTGATGATCTAGCTTGGGGGTAGAGTTGTGATTGTAGTTTTGTGGTCCTCTCTTATGGTTGGGAGGAAATTATTTTCCAAGTATCTTTCTGGCATTATCTTCAAGTATGTGACTCTAATCTCCCATATGCTTTTTTGTGTTTATCTTATTGATGTAGAAATTTCCGGTGTATATTTTGGTGTTGTTACAATATGGTATGAGAACCCAGGTTCAAACACTCAACCTTAAGGGATCTTTACATGCGTTATGAATCTATAATATTTGTTTATGAGTCTGTCGTATATCATGATGAAGAATTATTGAGCTATATTGTTTTACAAAAATTGATTAATTAAAATCGAATTAAAATCTCATTTAAATGCTTCTGTGGTATGCGTTTAATCCATAGAGAATATGTTCGATAATAAAAAATTGGATCCCAAATCTCAATATCTGACTTCCTTTCCTGCATACGATTTACCATCTATGTATCTCACTGGTGGAAATATCTTTGAATTTCACAATCGAAGTTAAAACTCTTCAATGTTTCCCATTTGTCTTCATCGATATGTGATCTAGACTCTTCCCATGCCTATGTTTGATGGTCATCACGAGTGGGAAAGAGTCATTGCTTGGATTTTTGGTGATCTACATATCCTTGTATACGTTAATTGTTCTTGCCTATGTTTTGAGTTGCATTCTAGATCTGGAATCCAATTGTCTGCGTCTAGATCCTTTCTTTGTATGTGATTTCACCTTTGCTTTTTACCTGCGATTTTAACTTGATTTACATATTTGGAATTTTGATAAGAGTTCCATTATGATCAGATCCAATCTCTGCATATGATTTACCATCAATGTTTTGATCAATGGGAACATGTTTAATAAAAAAAATTAGATCCCGATCTCTGTAAGTTTTACTTATGAATGCACTCACAAATACCATCTAAAGGTTGGGTATATTTTAGCATGCACTCTCCCAAATATATGTTGAAATTCAACCCGTACTTCCTTAAAAAAAAAACCTACAACATGTATATATTAGAGTCACTACAACAATACGATCGAACTCTAGGGTATAGATCAGCATACACTACTATTTATAACCATCGCTCATAGAAATTACAAGTTACAACATTCAACGCATTCATCTTTCAGTGTAAAACATAGTATTCATAGGAACATAGTACATATGTCTCAATCTGGGAAGTCAATAATGCCTGTCTGAGTTCTTCCTTATTCCAGTGATGTTTTCATGGGAATCCATGGCGCAGCATTGACACACAGGTGGTTCCTCTGGGAATAGATTCGGTCGCTCGTACTTTCTTCATAGGGTCGGCCATGAAGGTGAATACTGTCGAATACAACCTCTGCGTTCTATAGATCTTCCCCGGGTTGATCGTTGGGTTGTGTATGATCTGGTATGCATTTTGATTATGTTCTGATCCGGTTACAGATATGAACCTCTGCTACGTTTCCATGGTATGTGTTTAACCTGTAGCATGTATTATTGAGGGATCATTTATTTTAATCCTCTTTGTGAACGACGGTAGAGGGATATTATTGAAATCTCAACCCAGTTGGATGATAGATCCTTCCTTTGAATGAATTTCTAACACGCCCTGTGTTTACAGATCTGTCATGGTATGCTTTTATCTCCATTTGATAGATCGCAGATTGAAAAACGTTTTTTTTTCCATTGCTTGGTGTTTTACGTATGCATGTGGGAAGAAAACACATTTTCCGGTCTATGAACAACCTAGATTTTAGACATTCTTATTTTCGGGATTCTCAATGAATCCTTTGACAAAATATTCACCTATCTTCATGATTCTTTCACACTACCAAACATTGGTTTTGGAGTTGGATGGAGAGAAGGATGCTCCTGCATCATGGAAGCGTGTAAGATCTGTGCCATAAGAGTTGCACTCGGTAAACAATGGGTTATCCTATTTATTTTTTCTTAGCTTTGAATTGATTCAATCTTTGGTGTGTTTTATTTCTTCCTTGAGGAGGATCGTGAAGAAAGTGAGTGCACCGTCAAGGCTTTGTCCTATCTCACTCCCTCCATTTTTTTCTACCTCCTTATCATGTACATTAAATCCTGTCTGCAGCCATGTCTGTGGCCTCCATGGAACCCTCCATCCTAGCCAATACAACTACATAAAATATTGGGCTTAGCTCCTTCCCATAAGGAAGCAGGTTCTTCAGTGAAGGACTATACAATGGAGGGTTGTACCTGGGAGATGTTTATTTCAATGATTTGCTTCTGAATATGATGAAACTTGCTATTCCATCCTTCTACATTGAAAATTAAACCTCGGTGCCAGTTTTGAATCTTGACCTCTGCAGTGTTAAGGTGAGAAATGGTTAGTATCGTGCCCATGGGTTTATGTGCAGGTTTAGCAAAATATGGTTGAATTTGAAAGATCTCTAGGTGACTTTCTTACAATCGACATTTTTTCATTTATACAAGGATGGAACATTGTTGTAAAAAGGTGTAACGTACATTTGCATTATACTAATTTTTAAAATTTTAGTATAGTACTAATTATTTTGTTCAAGGTGATTCTTTTCTTCTAGACTGTAAAACTTAAGATGGTTCTTACTGATTCAATCATGTTTCTTGTGCATGAATCTATGATCCTATTTTCGTCATTTCATGATCTTGTAAAACCTTCTTTTATTTATGTAAACACTGAAATACAGTTGAGTAAATAGTAGTTATCAACAATTTGATTATGGGTATTATTTCTATTGGAAAGAAAACATTGATGAGGCATATAATAGTTCTTCCATGTTATGTAAAGTTAGTATTATTACGAATGAAATAGTTAAAATAAATAGGGAATCATTAAATATTATGAATATTTTAAGAGTGTTTATTAAGTAATACTCACTTAAGTTATTTAAGTATTTCAACTTATTTGTCTTAAATTATTAGATATACTTTTATAACCCATATGATTGTATAATTAAATGAGGTATATAAAATAAGAATTTATGGTAAAAGGCCTTTGTTTATCATTTAAGCCTTAGACATGGTTTCTCATGTGTAATTTACTTAATCTAGTAGAAGTTACCTTGTGAGTAAGAATATTTGATGATATGTACTTAACTCTTAAATTTATGTACATTCACTCCTTATACTTCGTTATATTAAGGTATGAAGTTTGAAAATAAGAAAATAGTATAATGATTACATTGTAAGTTTACGTTGTATCTAGTAAAATTATTTTGCTTCTAATTTTTTGATGGATAAGCAAATATACAGGACAAAAGACTCTACACTAGCCATACTAGGTTAAGCATAATGGTAAGAAACTTTTATATCGAATACAAGAATGTACTCAAAGAATTATATTCAAGATTGTTTACTACATAGCAGAATTTAGATACCATTTTCCAAGAAATACATTGAGTAATTTGTGTATGTAATTATGTATTGCTTTTTTCGGTTTTGTTACAATAGATGAAGTAAACATAGATGGTATAAATGCATGAAGAGTGGAGTTGTGTCTGAAGATAGACAATATAATATATTTTCTTTTTACCTCCCAATATATAAGGGTTAAATGTGGTAATAACTAGTAAAGTTGTATAACCTGTAATTTGAACGAACACTGTAATAATGCTCAACTAAGTTGTAGTTGCAACCTATAATGTTTTGAAGAAGAGATAATAAGCATGTTCCTGATATTAGTAAGATATCGATATCTTCTTGGGGTGATATGTAAAATGTGTAGAATCTTAAGATAATGATTGACATATTTATCTTCTTGTATGTGGAAGAGGAAAAATTATGGTTACAAGAAAACATGTATGCATAGAAATTGTCAAGGAAGTGCAACAAAATTCAAAAGTTGCTCAAGATCAATAGAAAATTCATGCTGACTTAAAAAGAACTCCAAAAGAGTTCAGCATTGGGATCATGTATATCTAAAGGTAAAGTCGAAGAAAAGCTCTTTGAGTTTGAGAAGATGTTCCAAGTTAGCACCAAGGTATCATCGACCTTTCGAAGTGTTATCTAAGATAGTACCAGTAACCTATCAACTTGCACTTCCCCCTACTATAAAAGTACACGATGTATTTCATGTTTCCTTTTAAAAAAAATATGTACATGATGCTACTCATATAATTGACTGGAATGTGATTTAGGTATAACTCAAGGGCGAGTTCTAGACCCAACCTTCTTGCATCCTAAACAAGAATGAATGTGTGCTATGGAATCAGGCCATCGTTCAAATAAAAGTGCAAGGGAAACACTTTAGCCCTGAGGAGGAAACATGGGAAATGGAGGATAAAATGCAGGAGGCATATCCCTCCATGTTTCGAAATGAGCAAGAGAGCTCAGAATAAAAGAATTCGAAGGACGTTGTTAAGAATAAGGGTGGGTGTAATGTACCCCCAAGACATTATTATTTTATTTAATATTGTGAAAATAATTTTGAAAACAATCATTTTTCTAAGAGTTAATTAAAAACTCAAAAATACTCAGAAGAGGTGTGAGTGACATTTTGCACATCAAACTATTATTTTATTATTAATAAAAGGAAAAGACACTTGGAGAATTTAGTTACATGAGGGGACACCACCATGGCACAAGATAACATGTGTAATCAAGTTAGAGAGATCTTTACCAATCAAATCCAATATAAAACTCAACAACTAGACAAGATCCTAAATCATAGGGATTTATGGATTGATTGGATATTTGATTGGGATGACATAAGACCTGGGAAAAAGCTATATATATTGGTGCACTAGGATAGAACAGGACATCTGTTGTGCATGGAGAAATGTTTTTGGGAGTACATGTATTGAGTGTTTCTCGCTTTCATAACTCAATCATTGAGCTTGCTACGGACTCTAAGAGAGAGTGTCGCATGGAAGTTTTACTTGTTGTTCTAAGTGTGTATGGTGGTGATCCAGCTCGGGGGTGGAGTTTTGGTCACATTTTTTCGGTCCTTTCCTATGGTTGGGAGGAATTGATTCTCCATGTATCTTTCCAGCATTATCTTCAAGTAGGTGACTCTAACCTCCCTTATACTTGTTTGTGTTTCTCTTATTGATGTAGAAATTTCTGGTGTATATTTTGGGGTTGTTACATGATCCCCCACTTTAAATTATTTTATTGATGTTTATTTGTTTGTGTAACTCTTATGTATGTCCTATGCCACTTGTTGAAATATTGTAACTTCAAAGGATATTATAAATGTATTTTATTGGTGTACCACGAGGGAGATGTTATTATTCCTCCGTCATGATGTTACTATTGTAATTGGTCATTATGGAGTTATGAGGTAAAGCCTCCATTGTAATTTGGGTCATTAGTACCCCAATGAATAATATAAAATACTGTTTTGAGTCTTCCTAGGTGAAGTCGGCCTAGACAATTTAGTGGGGGTGACTTGTTTAGGGTAAAAGTCAATTGACATAAAGTGTATAAATAGAGGGGTTTTGTTCCTCATTGTAACACAGACTCACTCACTTGGGTAGCGCATAGGAGAGAGAGAGAGAGACAGAACAACAAGGATGAGGATACATTTTTTGGGTTTATATCTTATACATCTTACACAGAGGAAGTTTTTTTGGGTTTTCTTCCAATGATTTTTTTTGGGATAAATATTGTGTCTATCTTGTGATTGGGTTTCTTTCAGTGATTCTGCATATACTACTGTCTTTAATTTGGATTAATCACTAATTATATCTATTCTAACATATGAAATCTTAACATGGTATCAGAGCTAGCCTAAATAGGACAACTTTCACAAGGTGAAACTCTCTCTCCTCTCCCTTTAGAAGAAATTAGGGTTTCTGCAAAGTTTGAAATTTGGAATATCTGATTGCATAGAAATTTGTTCCTCCCTAGAGTGCATCTATTGATCCTGAGATCAAATTTTTTTAGTGTTTGAATCTCCATGAAATCCAAACCCTAGTTTCACCCTAAACCAAAAAAATTCAGAAAACCAGAACCAGAAATTTTGCAGAAATTGGAAACTCGCAAGTAATATTTCAAGGGTGAAGATTTGGGATCTCCATAAATTAGTTGGACAAACCAAATAGCCTCATTCAACCACATATCCTGGTAATTTCAACTTCTCATTTTGATAAATTTCAATTTTTAGTGGCCTACTAGACAAGATGGCCCCAAGCACTAAGCTTGAGGATAAATTGGAAGGCATAGAAAACTTCCTAGCATGGAAGTATAGAATTGGCATCATTCTGAAAGAGAATGGTCTTAAGAAGTATATCAAGGATGAAGTTGCAGAACCAAAAGAAGTTGAATCCAAGGAGAAGCATGAACAATACCTAATCAAGGCAATAAGGATGATTGTTGATTCTATCAAATATCACTTGACCCCTTAAGTGTCATATAAGAAGACACCAAATAAAATGTAAGATACACTTTCTGGAATGTATGAGGGAAGGAACATCAATAGAAAGATGAATTTGAGATTTCAACTGAAGGGCACCAAGATTAGTAAAGGAGAATCAATTCAAGACTACTTCATAAGGGTATCTCAATTTAGGGAACAACTAAGTGCTATTAGAGACACCCTTGATGAGGATGAAATAGTTATCACTGCTCTCAATGGTCTCACTAGACCTTGGGATTCATTCATACAGACTATGCGTGCTGGAAAAGAAAGTATGAAGTTCCACATAGTATGGGAAGATTGCATTCAAGAAGAAGCTAGAGTAGCTAACAAAGAGGCTCTACTCAGATAACATGATCGGGCTCTATACATCCATACTAAAGGAAGAAAACAATCAAACATCAAGAATGTTAGTCATAAACCTTCAAAGAAGAAGTTTCAAAATAAAAGAGTAAATCAGAAGAAATATTACTCAAAGTATCAATGCTACAACTGTCATAAGATAGGACACATTGCCAAAGAGTGTCCATCACCAAAGAAGAAGAACAACAAAAGACATCATGCACATCTAGTTTAAGATGAGGGTGAGGAAGAAAGACCTCGGAAGAGATTAACAAAAGAAGAAGATGTAGAAGAATATGTGCTATTCTCTACACTCTCTAGGTCTGTAAAACCTGGATAAGATACATGGCTTATTGATAGTGGTGCTTCAAATCACATGATAGGGAAGAAGAAAAATTTATCAAGAATTGAAGAAAAGAACTCCTCAAAAGGTATCATTAGGATATGACTATGAATATCCCATCAAAGGTATTGGTGAATCAAGCTACAAGCTTGACTTTGGAACTTCCATGAAGATGAAGTATTGTATGTACCAGGTTTGAAAAAGAACTTGTTAAATTAAGCACATAGATCTATGGACAAACACAAACTCACAAGATAGATCACATAATTTACTCAGTTATTGAAGAATGAAACAGTGCAAAAATGGCTTGCAGTTGTGAATGCTTTTCATTAATCAAAGACTAATTAGATAATAATTACAATGATGTACAATGACTTTAATAGCCATATGCAATTTGAATCCACATGAGGAAATTCGAATTGATTAGACTCTACTTGGCTGTAGGTAACTAAGACCTTGTCTAAATCACTATCGGAGGACTCAATAGTTAATTGACCTTATCTAAACCATAGCCAGAGTTCATCGAAGTTCTAAAACACAACTCAAGTGTTACATTTAGTGTTGACTAAGGCTAACTGACTGTGGTAGGTGAGAAATGCGCCCCTCCTAAGTGCAGCCATGTAAACCTAGTGCTAACTGAATGTAGAGGACTAGAACTAAATGTAACTGACTCCTAACTTGGCTTGACTAGTCATCAACTGAACTAAACTGACCTTGGTTTGTTTTGGCACTCCCAGTGGCTCCTAAATTGTAGGGATTGGTCTAGGAGGCTCCTAAACTAATGCAATCAAGTGCAATCAGTGCCAGTAGGCCTCAATTAGTGTTTCCCACACTTCAGTAACTAAAACATGTGCCCCAATTAGGCCAAGTGGACCCAATGGTGCTAGTGACTAAAAATAGACTGGATGGACTCCCAATTTAGACATGACTCCCGATTTAGACATATGACCAAATTGGACAAGGGAGGATTAATAATCCTAATACCCCCCCTGAATGCTAACTTGGACAATCTATGGGCCCTGCTAACTAAGACCATATGTCACACATTACATCAAGTAAAATAAAGTAACTACTTAATACAAGGAGCTAGGGCAAAAACCACATGGGAAAAAACCCCCCCCCCCCCCCCCATCTAAGCAGGTAGAATCAAGTCTCAAGTTTGAAAAACTTGAAAATATGTTGCTGCAATCTTCATCTCTATGAGGTAGCGAAGCAACATGCATGGTGTGATGTGCACAAATATTCTGGGGCCTGGCATGTATATTTCTCCATCAGTATATCTGGAGGAATATTCTTCTTTGGAAGAAGAATGATATGCTCAACTAAATAAGAAATATAGACAGCTACTAGATGAAGACTGGACCCATGTAGAGCAACTGAAGTCAATTGATAAGTGAGAAAAGGTTCTTGAGGATTTAGAACATGTGAGGAACACTCAAGAAACTGATATGTTGCAGCCATGAACAGAAAACTGTGAGTGGTAAGAACAGCCCCAAGTTTTGGGAGCAAGTGTCCAGCTGGATGCAGAAAATCTTCCTCTTTACTAGTTCTATGAGGAGATGAGCATGTGATTAGTGGTAGAGAAGCACTGGGACTGTTGAGAGAGAATGATTGAGCTCCATAGTCTGATATAGCTTCTGAAATAGCTAATTAATCACATAATAAAATATCAGCAACCTCATAAGAGGAAACTAACACCAAATCCCCAAGAGCAATTTTGAGGAAGAATTGTGGTACTTGATTTTTCACACTGAAATTGGTGAGAGAAGCTACAAGCATGAATGAAATCTCTTGTATTTTAAAATATGAACCAAATAATATCAGATCAGAAAGTAAATCATATCTAAATTGGTTCACAACAGATCCAAAACTGTGAAATCAAATCAAATCCCCAGCAGCAGTTTTGTAGGAGACTTGCGGTACTTGTTTCTTCACACCGTTGATGAGAACAAATACAAGCAGTACTGAAAGATTACGAATTTGATATATTAAACCAATAAATATAATATCAGATATAAATAATATCATATCAGATCCAATAAGGTTAATATCAGGTTCAAATAGATGGTTAACCGAGACGGTGGATGCATAGCTTTCTTCTTCTTCGAAATTCTGAATTTTGGTGCATGCAATCCTGCAGGAATTTGTTGGAAGATATAGATCATGAGGATTCAATGGTTCACTTTGTTAATATGATATTTCTTCCAAAATATCCAAGGTATTACATATTTGCAAACCAGCAGCAACATTAGAGGGAGAAAAATCAAATTTCTCTTCACTTTTGGAAGCAATTACTGGTAAATTTTGCACTGAATTCAAAGGAAAATCACTGGTGAATGTTTGCTTGGAAGTGCAGCAGTATTTTTCTTCAATATCAGAGATTTTAATGTCTTTTTTTTTCATCCATATGAGGAGATCAGGAGAAGGAGTCACTGCATGGAGACTGTCTTCAATTCGAATTGACAGTGTAGAAGCTTCTGCTTCTTCTTCATCTTGAACAACTTCATTAGAGAGAGTGGAGGCCAATATTTTTGGATCATAGATGCTTATGGTGCTCGATGTTCTCTCCAAAGTTCTATTATGATCCTCATCAATCATTCCAAAGGTTCTGTCCAATATTTTCCAGAGATCCTTTGGGTTTCTAACAGATCTTTTGAGGTAGAGCATGCTAGGAGAAATGGCCATATACATATTTCCATAAGCTGCATCACATTTATTTAGCCAGTCATCCTTTCTCTCAAAGGACTCTTCACCAAGTCCAATAGACACCTCATAGAGATCTTGTCTCTTCAGAGATGCCAATCATCCTCATCTTCCATTTTGAATAGTTTATGAATAGGGTGAGAAGAGGAACTGATGAATCCAGAATTGATGAATCCATTCAAAGTTGTACCTGCAAAAAACACAAAAGGGGCATCAAAAGGTTGACATCCTGCACATTTTAGGTTTTCATCACACCCAGCATAGTTGATCAAGCAAGCTTGATCAACAATTCCTTAACTTGGCGTATTAAGTGGTAAACCTTCTGCTTCTGGTGCAGAGCTGGAAGGAGCAATTTTGCTCAAAAATGATCTAGTAGGAGATATGAGGAGGAGAAGTTCCTTGTCTACCAAGGATCTGATACCATATTAAATTGAGCACATAGATCTATGGATAAACACACAACTCATGAGATAGATCACACAATTTACTCAGTTATTGAAGAATTAAACAGTGCAAAAATGGCTTGCATCTATGAATGCTTTTCATTAATCAAAGAGTAATTAGATAATAATTACAATAATGTACAATGGATTTAATAGCCATATGCAATTTGAATCCACATGAGGAAATTTGAATTTATTAGACTCTACTTGACTGTAGGTAACTAAGACCTTGTCTAAATCACTGTCGGAGGACTCAATAGTTAACTGGCCTTGTCTAAACCATAACCAGGGTTCATCGGAGTTCTAAAACAAAAATCAAGCGTTACATTCAGTGTTGACTAAGGCTAACTGACTATGGTAGGTGAGAAAAGTGCCCCTCCTGAGTGCAACCATGTAAACCTAGAGATAACTGAATGTAGAGGACTAGAACTTAATGTAACTGACTCCTAACTTAGCTTGACTAGTCATCCACTGAATTGAACTGACCTTGGTTGGTTTCAACACTCCCAGTAGCTCCTAAATTGTAGGGATTGGTCTAGGAGGCTCCTAAACTGATGCAATCAAATGCAATCAATGGCAGTAGGCCTCAATTAGTGTTCCCCGCACTTTAGTAACTAAAACATGTGCCCCAATTAGGCCAAGTGGACCCACTAGTGCTAGTGACTAAAAATAGACTAGATGGACTCCCGATTTAGACATGACTCCTAATTTAGACATATGACCAAATTGGACAAGGGAGGATTAATAATCCTAACAAAACTTACTTTCCATATTAGCTCTAGATAATAAAGGATATAGAGTTGATTTTATAGATGGACAAGTACTTATGTGGTCCAAAGGAAAGACACTTAAAGATGTTTTAGTCATTGGAGAAGAAGAAGGAGGACGTTAAAAATTCAAAGGACATCCAGAGACAACCCTTGTCAATGAGACTACCAGCTCAATTGAACTGTGCCATAAGATGCTTGCTCACATAAACTACAAAGCATTTCCCTATGTGATCAAGGTGGTAACAGGGTTACCAGATCTGAATATTGATCATAAGGGAACTTGTAAAGGATGCTCAAGAGGAAATAACATCAATAATCCCTTTTTGAAAAGTGAAACAAATACTAAAGGTACACTATAAATAATTCATTCTGATGTATGTGGTCTTGTTCCCTCCATATCATTAAATAGTTATGAATATTATGTCACATTTATTCATGATTATTCAAGAAAGACATGGATATACTTCTTGAAGAACAAGAGTGAAGTGTTCAGGAAATTCAAGGAATTCAAATCCTTGATAGAGAACCATTTAGAAAGGAGAATCAAGACACCGAGATCAAATAATGGTGAATATTATACTTCAAAAAAATTTGAAGCATTCTGCAAGCAGTCGGGAATCAATAGGGAAATAACCACTCCCTATAATCCTCAACATAATGGTGTTGTGGAAAGAAAGAATAGAACTATTATGGAAGCAGTGAAAATAATGATTCATGAACAAGACCTACACATGAACCTATGGTTTGAAGCAACAAGAACAGTCGTATATGTGCATAATAGATTATCTTACAGTGCTCTTGGATTCAACAATCCTGAAGAGATGTATACAGGAAATAAATCTGAAGTGATCCATCTCAAAATATTTGGTTTTCCAGTGTATGTACATATTCCAAAAGAGGAGAGAACCAAGTTGGATCCTTCTAGAAAGAAGGGAATATTTATTGGATACCACAAAGTCTCCAAATGCTTTAGGATATACATTTTAGGATTCCATCATATCGATATTAGTAGGGATGTAACATTTGATGAAGAGACAACTCTTAAGAAATACAGAAGATGTCATCTTGAAGAAGTACATGAAGAGGATGTATCTCCCAAAATAATAGAAGTCTAACCCTCTCCTGAAAGAGTAACATTAGAATATCATGATATGCTAGAACCTCAAGAACCCCCTACTATGGATATGTCTTAAAAGATAAAACCTTCTTGGGTAATAGAAATCATACAAGAAGCAGAGAGATATGGAGCTCCAAAAGGATCCACAAGAACAAGCAAAAGATCAAAGCCATACTCCGATTATGTAGCTTTGATGTGTGACCTTGTAGATCAAGAACCCACCAACTATCAAGAAGTTGCACAGAAGAAAGAGTGGGTGGAAGCAATGACAAAAGAATACCAGTCGATAATGAATAATGATGTTTGGGACATAGTACCCAAACTAGAAAACAAGAGTGTGGTATCTTCAAAATGGATCTCCAATATAAAACATGTTGTTGATGGAAGTATTGAAAAGTACAAGCCAAGATTTGTGGCTAGAATATTCTCTCAGAAAGAGGGAATTGATTATGAAGAGAAATATTCTCCACTAGAAAGGTACATTTCCATCATAACCATCATGGTAGTTGCTTCCATGATTAAGTGGGATCTACACCTTCCTGAATGGTATGATTGAGGAAGAGGTTTACATCGAACAACCACAAGGATTTGAAGTCGAAGACAGAGTGACTCATGTATGTAAGTTGAAAAAAAAAGGCTCTATACAAACTAAAGCAAACTCTTAGAGCTTGGTATGGTATAATAGATAGTGTCTTGACAAGCTTGATCTTTACCAAGAGTAAATTCGATCCTAACCTTTACATGAAGGTTATGGATGATTAACCAGTCATACTATTACTCTATGTGGATGATATATTTCTTACTAGAAATGAGAAACAAATCACAGAGAGCAAGAAGAAGCTAGCTGAATAATTCAAGATGAAATATCTTGGATTGATGCATTATTTCCTCAGGATGGAAGTGTGGCAGAGCCCAGAAGGAAACTTTTTTAACCAGGGAAAGTATGCAGTACAAATCTTGAAAATATTTGATATGTTGGATTTTAAAGCCATGGACACTAACTTGAATTTGTTATCCTATGAGTCATTATAGTTAGTGGACATGACTCAGTATAGACAGATCATTGATTCATTGATGTATCTGACGAATACAAGGCCAGATATATGTTTTGTTGTGAACACCTTAAGTTAGTATCTAGTTAAACCTAGATGGGTTCACTTAATAGCTACAAAGCATGTGATGAGGTACCTAAAAGGTATGATAGAATTGGGACTTTACTATGGTAGAGATCATGACCACATATTGTATGGATATGCGGATTCATATTGGGAAGGAAGTGTTGTAGACAAAAAGAGCACTTCAGGTGGAAGTTACTATCTGTGATATACCATGATCTCATGGTTTAGTAAGAAATAGTCCAGTGTTGTTATCATCATAGCTGAAGTAGAATACATAGCAGCTTGCTCCGCTAGTTGTGAAGTTATATGAATTGGGAAACTGATGTCAGGTCTATTTGACATGGAGTTGGATACCACAGTGATTCTTTGTGACAACCAGATTTGCATAAAGATGCCAGAGAATCATGTGTTCCATGATAAATCAAAGCACATAGAAATCCGATATTTTTATATAAGGGATATGGTACACAAGGGAGCTATAATGCTCCAGTATGTGAGTACCAATGAGCAAGTTATTGATGTGCTGACCAAGCCTCTATCTCGAATAAAGTTTGAATATTTCCGTGACAAGATTGGTCTAGTTCAAAAATAATTTACTCGCAAGGAGGAACAGTGATGGGACTACAAACTTTCCTTGCAAGAAGGAATGATGAAGATATGGACCCTCTTCAAAAAGGAGGAAAATGTCGAAGATATGGAATCTCCTCAGAAAGGAAGAACAAGTCAAAGTTATGAACCCTCCTCGAACAAAGGGGGATCAAGTTGATGATATAGATCCTCCCATAAAATGGGGAGTGATGATAATACTGTCATCGATAATGGATGATATTTAAGATCTAGTATGAAAGAGGCCAAGTATGCCTGAAGATTCTGACCAGGTCCGACATTCACTTGTGGACGATAGTATCCTCTCTTGAGGATGTTCTTGCATGTATAACACTATTTTCATGAGAGTGGTCCTTACTAGCTAAGGATGGCCCTGCAGACATTACTCTTGCATGGAGAGTACCCACATTCATTTGTGGATATTGTAGTATAACATTCTCTTGCGAATGGTCTTATATTTGGAAGTTGAGGATGTCCTACGATGAGTCCTTATGGATGATAAGGTCGATGCTTAGGTACAGTTGAGATATCCTTTGCAGATGTTACTCTTATATGGAGAGTATACCTACATTTATATGTAGATGCCATAGAATAACACTCGCTTGGGAGTAGTCCTTGATTTAGTGCTAAGGATTCTCTATGATGAGTCCTCACGAACACCGTAGTATAACACTCGCATGGAGTGGTACTAGCTCTAATAGGCTGAGGATGTCCTACAATGAGGGATGAAACTTAGGTATGGTTGAGATATGCAGCTGTAGAAAATACTCTTGTATGGAGAGTATGCCTACAGGTATATGTAGATGTTGTAGTATAACACTCGCTTAGGAGTTGTCCTATCTTTGATGCTGAGGATGTTCTACGATGAGGCCTTACAGGCGATAAGGCCTGCATCTAGGTGCGGTCTAGATCTACATTCAGTTGTAGATGATTCAGTCGGTCGATACTATGGACCCTCCTCATTAAGGGGGAGTAGGCTGATGGAGGATTGCATCATCCTTGGACCTATGTCCTAAAGTGATAGGGATTGATCATCCTACAAAGAGATCATGTGTACTACAGGTAGCGTGGCAGAAAATGATCAATAAGATCGAATTGCTATTGTAAAGGATTGAAAGGATCAAAGTGTTATTGCTACAAAGGATGAAGAAGATCGAAGTGTTGTTGCAAAGGATCAAGAAGATCAAAGTGATGCTACAAAGGATCAGAAGATCGAAGTGCTATTGTAAAGGATCAAGAATATAGAAGTGATTCTACAAAGGATTGGAAGACCAAAGTGTTGATGCAAAAGGATCAAGTGATCGTGTGCTGCAGAAGATGGAGACATTGAACATTAATTGTTCCAGTTACTGATGAATGTTGAAAACTTCCTATGACATATAGATGTATTACCTCGATACTGCTGAAGATACTCTCTCTCGTTACTCCTGTAGTCTATGATGACATTGTCAGTAGAATACCCTTCTCGTTAAGGGGGAGTGTTGAAATATTGTAACTTCAAAGGGTATTCTAAATGTATTTTATTGATTTACCCCAAGGGAGATGTTATTATTCCTCTGTCAGGATGTTACTATTGTAATTAGTCATCATAGTGTCATGAGGAAAATCCTCCATTATAAGTCAGTTCATCAGTAGCCCAATGAATAATATAAAATATGGTGTTGATTCTTCCTAGGTGAAGTTGGCCCAAACAGTTTAGTGGGCTCAACTTGTTTAGGGTAAAATTAAGTTGATATAAAGTGTGTAAATAGAGGAGTTGTGTTCCTCATTATAAAACAGACTTGTTCACTTGAGTAGCGCATATGAGAGAGAGAGAGATAGATACATAACAACAAGGAGGAGAATACTTTTTGGGGGGGTTATATATTATACATATTATATAGAGGAAGTTTTGTTGGGTTTTCTTCCCCTTGAGGTTTTCCCAAGATAAATACTATGTCTATCTTGTGATTGTGCTTCTTTCAGTGATTCTGCATATGCCACTGTTGTGAATTTGGATTAAGCACTAATGATATCTAGTATAGCATATGAAATATTAACACACTTTCAAATTCTTCATGATTTTCACCATCTTGTCTTCCATTTCTCTAAGTATTTTTTTCCCTAACTATTATCATGTCAATTGGATTGCCCAACTAATTGGAGTATTGCACCTTCTTCCATATTACAAGTATTTAAATGGACTCATCTTCAAAGAATCATGATATCCATTATTGTATGCAAATTCTACCAAATATAGGTAGTCTTATCATTTTTATGGTTAATCCATCACATTCATTCATGTCATGTCCTCAATAAGTTAATTGACTCTCACAATATGCCCATCTTTCTGTGGATTACATGTTGTGCTTAAATTCAAATGTGTTCCAAATCCTTTGAATAATCTATTCCAAAATTTTGAAGTAAACTTTGGATCTCTTTTCGAATCTATTTCCTTCAGTATCCCATGTAATCCAGTAATCTATTACATATAAATATCTTTTATATTAGTTTTCTTATGAGTTGACTTGACTAGTGAAAAGTGGCAAGCTTTGGTTAACTTATTCGCCATCGCCATGATGGAATCATGTTGTTTTCTTGCCTTAGGAAACTTAGTGATGAATTCAGTGGTCACCACATCCCATTTCCACTCTGGTATCGCAATGGTTGAAGCAATCCTACTAGATGTTTATGCCCAACTTTTACTCTTTGATATTAAATGCATCTTGCTATATATTTAACAATATCTCTCTTCATTCCTAGCCAAAAGTATTGACTTCTTACTACTGCAATTATCTTTTGGTATCCTGTATGCTATGTATATGGTACATTATGCATCTCATTCATTACCAATTTCCCTAATTCCCATGAATTAGGAACATAAACCATGCTTTAGTATGTAAGAACTCCATCCTCTTCCAAAGTGTAACATTCATATTTTTGTTATATATTTTCCTACTGTAATTCTTGCTTTACCTAAAGGTAATGTTTATCTATTGTGATAACTTCAAGAATTCTAATTTTTAAATCTATTTTGCACATACTAATGGCTGAAGTATTCCTAGCATGAACCCTTCTACTAAGTACATCAACAACTTTGTTCCCCTTTCCTTTAATATGTTTGATATATCAAACTCACATAGAAATTACATCCATGTTATTTTTCTTGCATTCAAATTTTGCTTCTCAAAAAAATATTTTAGTCCACTATGATACGTTCTTAATTCAAATTTTATACCCACAAGGTAAGTTATCCACATCTTTAATGCATGCACAATAGCCTCAAGTTCCAAGTCATGTGTGACATACATTTTCTCATGCTCTCTAATATTTATTGATTCGTAACAAATCACATGTCCATTTTGCATAAGGAATCGACCAATTCCTTCTTGACAAGCATCTATACAGACAACAAAATCTTCATTTGGATCAACAATCTTGAGAATTGGTTTACTAGTGAGAAATTTCTTTAATTGTTGGAAACTTTATTCACATTGTTGTTTCCACTGAAACTTTAATCCTTTCTTCTGAAATTATGTAATTGGATGTGCCACTTTGGAGAATCCCTATATAAATCTCATTTAGTATCCATATAATCCCATGACTGGCCTTAATTCTGATATATTCTTGGGTGTAATCCATCCCATAATAGCTTCTATCTTTTTTGGATCCACCGCTATTCATTCTTAAAAAATGATATGTTCCAACTACCAAATTTTCCTCTGATATAAAGAACATTTGCTAACGTAAAAAATTTCTGAACTAGCTGTACATGGCCTAAACCACACACATATATCTTTTTCCTACCTTTTTCCCTCATTTTTGACCTCCACAACTATGGCTTAACCTTATTCTCTCTCAAAAAGATCAAAAATATCAAAAAGGGCCTAAAAACCCATAAAAAGGGCTAAAAAGCTCACAAGAGAGCTAAAAATATCACAAAGGGGCTAAAAACCCCAAAAGAGATTAAAAACAAACATAAAAAAGGGGCTTAAAACCCTAATTAGGGCTCAAAACCCTAATTAGGGCTCAAAACCCTAATTAGGGTCCAAAACCCTAAAAGAGAGAAAAGGACAAGAAAAAACTATAAAATAGGGCAGAGGTCCCCATTAACAAGATTCTTATGCCCTTTTTTCATTATTCAAATCAGTGAGTACGTTGAGAACCCACTCTTCTCAAAATACTCACACCATCCAATGATCATTTGATAGCCACACCATTCCCCATCCCGTACGTTGAGGCATCCTCTGTACCTTTCAACATTGTGGAGAGGCGGCCCATATCCAAAGATTAGGGCACGGTGGCCCATTTTCAAGCAAAGGGTAAAATTTTCTTGCTTTTATTTTAAGTATTAGCATAGCCATCATTATTTATTTATTATTATTAATGTTCTTTGTTTAGTGTAGTTGTTGTTTCCATTTGAAATCTACCCTTCTATCCCTTTGATAGAAGGGAGGTGCTTTTGCACGTAGCCAGGGTGAAAACCTGGCTACAGTTTTGGCGACCATTCTGGTTGATCCCATAGGATCCCTTGTTTTGTAGGTATTTTTGGTATTTTCTCCACAGGTATCCCTGGCTGAACCCCCACGAGGCTAATCTGGGTCTGTACGACACCAGTGCCTACCCTTCTTGGCCACTACCGGCCCAATTTTTTAAACGTTTCTCCATTCCAGCCCCAAATGCTGCTTTTAGGCTGAAAAGCGTGACCCAATTGCTACTTTCAAGCCAAAACCCGTGACCCAGGTCACAACTTCAGCCCTAAAAGGCGTGAATTCCCCCCTAGGGCACAGTCGCAGCTGTTTTTTGTGGCAAGGGCAACCCAGTCGCTGCTGTGTGGCCTATTTGCGCAACTCAGTCGCCACTGTCCAGTAGTTAGAAGTGACCTGTCATTTTTTGAGCCAATTCTCATTTGTTTTGCCTATCTGAATGGCCCATTCACCACTGGTTGACTGTTATATAAAATCTATCTATTTCTAAGTTAGTTTCTGCAATTTTAAATTTTGTATTTCATTATTAAAAGCTGGAAATTAACATTCTTATTTAGCCCCTCCTCCTCTACTCAGTCATCACCCTCCGGGGTCTTCTGAGATAAGATGGGGGGTTGAGTAAGCTTAGTAATAGGCATCTATTTTTGTTATTGTTATTTCCCATTAAAAAAAGTGACCTTGGAAGCTACAAGGAATGGAAACTATTGGGGGTTTCACGGTGTTCCCATCCTCCTTGTTGAGCACCGAGTATTTGGGGTGTGACCTGTGGATCTACGGGTGGACTTGTTTCCACTTTGATGAGAACCCAACACTCCCTCTTTGGTTTGAAGGATACAAAATTGGTGTATTCACACTACTGATTCCTAAAATTTACTGTCAGTTACTCATTATTACAGTTGGTCTTGCACTTTGTTTTGATTTATATTTAGCTTTCAACTCTGTTTTGGCTCAAGCCCTTTTGTTTGTTCCTTGCAGGGAAAGCAGTGTTATTTTCTTATTGAATAATTGAAAGAAAACGTAACAAATCCATACACAAGTGCACATACTCACACCAAGTAATCCAACAAAACTCGGTTCATGACCCCGAGCGAAACCATAAAAGTAACCAATTTACTTAAATAATATTTCGTTTTGGGACATAAGTCTCAACCGCAACAACTGTGGGAAGTACTTGGGATTTTCCCTAAAAATAATTGTGAGGAGTACCATAGGAACCCCAAAGTAGCTGGCCAATGAGAGGAATTGCTAAGCAAAATGGGAAACGACCCATTTTGATTGACCAGATACACCCTTGTGAGGAAAAATCCAAAGTGTTGTCTTTCGGCAGTTGACTACATGTGAACCAATAGGAATCCATTTTAAACTGGGGTCCAAAATTTCATTACCAGTTACTACCACAAGCCACCATTGATCCACCATGTTCTTCCTCGTGATTTAGGGGGCACTCCCCTTAGTTTGGTCCTTTAGACAGACACCGTCGAGGCCCTCCTCAACAACTTCCAACCTAGATTCCTATCAATTCGAGCTGAACCTGTTCACCGCACCATCTAGCCCCATGGATAGAAAAAATCCTGAACCCTTCTTTGGAGGGGGGAGTGGAAGTGGACCCATGTCCCTACCACACATCATGACCAATATCCCTTCTAATGGTCCTAGCACCACTGTGCTTGCTACTATAGGTACGCTACCCATTAGTGGTGGCCCCACTCTAGCTCCCAAGATTCCAACTGTACCACTGTACATACCTGGGGGCAATGTCCCTTCCACGATCATCCCAACTATCCCCATTACGGGAAGTAAACCTCATGTGCCACCATCCATGCAAACCCTAATTATTCATACTCTGGAAAAGCCCAATGCCATTGTCGATCCCCCCGAGCCAACCTCAGGTCCAACCTACCATTCATGGCTCATCTTAACTTGTCAAATTTGGATCGATTAATGAATGACCCAATCAATCATCAACCCCATTGGCCTCCCATGCTAACCAAACTTCCTTCAGACATTCCAAATTTTGAGGGAAAGGCGGGCGAGTGCCCCCAAAACCACATTATGGCGTTTCATTTATGGTGCTCGTCAAGAAGCATTGTAGATGACTTGATCAGGCTAATATTATTCCAACATAAACTCACAAGTGTTGTAGAAAAATGGTATATTGAAATACCTCAAGCCTCTTACCCTGATTTCACTTCGCTAGCCTTCATGTTCCTCCAATATTTCCAACTCCCTGTCTGTTATGAAGAAGGAATGGATATCTTGTTATCTTTTTGTTAGAATACTACTACGCATATCACTGACCACATCCATGAGTGGTGAAAATGGTGTAGCCTATGCAAGATCCAGCTTGATGACATGATTTTTCTCGATTGGTTCTTGAAGACCTTGCTACCGCCCATAGCCAAGGACGTCGCCTCTAAACATCCCCAATATAAGGAAGAGGACATCTTAAAGGCCCAATAGTTTGATTTAATCTATGCTCAGTTTGGATACCTATACACCATCATACCAGACACTCCTCGTTCTGGCACCTCTCACCGCGATGCCCTTGGGGAATCCCATGCTACGGATGGTGTCATCAGTTATGTCTGCCAACATCCATAGTAATATATGGCACCCTTATGATGCCACCGCACCCATGCAACACCCCTAGTGTTGTGCAACCAAACTAGATACCCAATTACTCAAGGATGATGGCTCAGTCCGGAGCCACATCCTCTTATGCACAGCCCATGCCAAATCAGCATGCCCATGCGTCGACTTGGCTATAACAATCATACTCAAGACCACTGACCATATTTGTAGCCCCTCCAGCTCCTCTAACCTACTATGTGCTGCCTATGCAAGCCACTCTGGCCCCTACCCTATATCCTCTGACTTCCTTGGGATAAGTTTTTGTGTAGTAGAATCTTCCCAACCAACCTACCCCCAACAACCAACAAGGGAAAGGTACAAAAAACTGGGAAAGGAACCAGGGTAACAACCAACCACAAGGAGGAGGCCAATAACCTAATCCTCCTAACAACAATGGTGCTAACCTGCCGACACAAAACCCCCAACAGCCTAATCGACCTGGAAAAAATGCTCCATTACGAACTAATCATCCGTGTAAATTATGCAATGTCTACGGTAACTACACTCATGAATGCATGCATGTGGACCGCATTAAGAGGTTTCTCTAGAACAAAGCTCAACAGGACACTAATGCGGCAGCATAGGCTCATCCCAACCCAACACCACCAGGCCCTCCGCCTATGGTGCTCCAAAACCCATTACCACTCCAAGGAATGGTTGCAACTACACCCTTTCTCCCACCTTCTCGTGCAGCACCTGCCACGGCTCCACCTACAGAGACTAGTATCCATCACCTGATGAGACTGTCAATTGAAGAGGTTAACCTTGAGACTAGACGTAACTAGTGCAGGTCCACCATAGAAACCGCTGACCCATCAACAAAATCCACCTCCGGCACTACCAACATGCCCCTCCACCTGCCTACACCCCCCATTTATGGGGTAGCCAGAGGTCCATGGTTTCCCATGTGGTGTATCATCAACAATGCCACTGCTAGAGCTTCCTTGAATTACAGCATCGTTGAGGACTTGCTCAGTCACCTATAGCCATTTTCTCTCTCAAGGTGCTCAAAACATGCCCACTGTAGCAAAAATCATTGTTATCTACACTAAGGATTGTGGATACCTCTGATTCTAGATTGATCACATTTGATTTGGATCAAGAAGAGCCAATAATTCCATCCACCATCTCCTTCCAGATTCCAGTCTCAATTCAAAATTTGGTCATACATTGATGTATCATCGATGAAGGGGCATCCACCTGTGTCATCTTGACATTTGTTTGGCAGAAACTTGGGTCCCCTACCCTCCAACCATCCACCACTTCCCTTCGTGCCTATGATGGTCGCTCCACTAAAGCCCAGGGCATTCTTCCAAATGTCCCTATGTCATTAGCTGGTAAGACAATTTTAATTGACACAGAGGTTGTCAATGCTTAGCTTTATTATAACCTCCTTCTTGGACATAGTTACACGTATGCCATGATATGGCTTCCACTATCTTATGCCTTATGATGTTCCCTCATTATGGGAATATCGTGATGATGGACCAACTAACTTACTATGATCTGCAGGGGCCGGCCACACCAGACCATGTCATCCCTACCATTGATGCCTCCATTGACAACGTAGCCATCCCTTCCTTGTCATTTGTAGGCCTGGGACTGTTCCTCGACACATCTCTGATGGCTTCCTTCCCATTTTTACCTCCTCCACCAGAGCCGACTGACACAGCATATTTGTGTGTCCTTTCATCTAACACCATTTCACCCACACCAAAACCACAACCACAACCTCAAATGCAGTCACCAGGGAATTATTGGGGCTCACTCCCAATCCATACAATTCCCTTCCTTTTCCCACTGCCTGGCATCGTGAGTAATCCTATGATGGCTACTTTAAATTTACCAAACTTTACAATGGGGATTCCTGTGCGATACCTTGAACCACCCACACCACCTCTGATGCCCCAGGTTGTGCTGACCCCCATCCAACCTATTAAGACGGCATCATGCCCTCCTCTTGGCCCACCAAAAACACCTTGCGTTACTACACTAGCCCCGCCTCCCCCAAAGAAGGCTCAAGGAAAAACCGCCAAAGTAGTTGTTGAGCCTCGGCCAACCCCACCTTGCTCTTTGTGCGACATACAAGGTCACGCAACCCTGAATTGTCTAGAAATACCTATACTTTGCACACATATATACATTATGGATACAACCAAGGACCTTTCGGTAGTCGTCATCTCGACTTAGCCAACAGTCAAAAATAATTCTTTGAGGATGAACCATGCATGCACACTTTGCAGATTGTATGGACATTATTCTCACCACTTCCCAGAATTGGACAAATATCGATCCGCCCTTGGTGATCTTCAGAATCACTCTCGTGAGTCCAAAATCACCGTCCTTAAGGAAATTCACCCTCATCTTTCTTCCTCGGACACAACCAACACCATCTACATGATCTCTAGTTCCAGTACTACTTTCACCTCCCCGGTAGTGGAAGATCCACTTGATCTATCCCGACACCACTTTTGCGATGACAGAGAGATCTCTAAAACCACCACTAGTCTTACCCCATTTCACTTAGATCGTGGTGTGGATTCAGTTTTTCCCATTGAATTCCAGATTCCTCCCCCCCCATACTTATCACCAACAAAAGAGTCTCCAAGGCAAGGCCAATTTCCTTCGTCGAAGGTACTATGCCTAAGTCACTCACCATGCAGCACTTGGGGCATTGTTTTTATTTTTTTGTTTTACATCATTTTTACTACGAGTGGGTGACCCCCTCCAGTATTTTTTCCACATATAGTCAGATTGAGTCCATTGTATAACTTTGTCACATCATTTTCATGTGAGCAGGCGGATATAACCCCTACTCCTACGCCGCTGGTATCCCATTGGAGGGTGTGGTCCCATGTCTGCACATGCACACAGTATGTTGCACATATAATCTACTTACCACTGTGCTAGCATACCTTCAGGTCCCAATACCTTCCTTGGAGTTATAGGCCTCTCCATATCTCCATGGTATTCCATGCCCACGTATGGATCATCCTCTCCAAGGATAAGAAGCTGCCACCATTGTGCAAAAATCTCCCAGGTTGAGAAACGATTTTCTAGACTTCCTCCCTCCTTACTAGTTCTTCAGGACATTTCCCGGAGTCACTTCGATTTGCGTACCACCATGCGAATCATGCCTTATACTTTGAGCTCACTCCATACCCATAGGCCTCCATTTGGTCTAGTTTTTACCCGTGCACCACTGCACCAGGGGCAGCATCACTAGCTGCTAGTCAGTGTCATTCAGAGTCCATTTGAGACATTGTTCGCACCATCAGGTTCATTTTTTCATCCTTTGTATTTTGACGAGACCCTTGTCTCATTCTCTCACTATGATTTTTTGGGCCTTTCCCAGAAGTCACCACGATTTGTGTACCATCATGCGAATCTCCCTTTGTATGTATTGGCATGTTCATGAGCCATCCGCTCCATCCATACTGCATAGTTAACCTTTTTGACCGTCATCCATCGTCCCGCGAAGGGCCCCCATTAGTGTTCTACATTTTATGCCCATCAGCCATATTCATAACATAACCACTTTCCATATTTCGAACACTCCCCCCTTGCTTGATTAACCATTATGGAGTTTTTGTTAAGCTCTTTTTTTACTCTTAAAAGAATGAAAAGATCATCGAGCACACTTGCTTCCTTTCACGCTCGTTAAAGTATTTAAAAGGGAGTCTGTGTAGCCTCTTTTATCTCCTATTTTGGACTATGCATACTACCATAAGGAAAGGACCACCTCGGCACACTCAAGCTAGGAACGTTTCCCTTTGCATCCTTTTATTCTTTCTCGGGCATTGGGACCGAATATTACGAAAAATATCATTGTGGGTTGTCTTTAAGCTCTTTTCCAATCTTCTCATCAAGAAAATATTGTCGAGGAAACTTGGTTTCATTCATGCTCATAAAATTATTTGAATGACCACCGAGTCAATATAGGTTTAACATTTTCTAGCCCGATTGGACTACCAATGGTAAATAAGTCTTCCTTCCCCGAAGATTGGGAGAGCTCTCCTATGTACACTTTTATTCTTTTTTGGACACAGGAGACTATCAACGAAAAAATACCCCACTGGAGTCTTCTTCCTTTTTTCAGACTCTCTAAAAATGAAAACACCATCGATCATTTACTTTCTCGGGCTCGCTAAAAATCCACAAGATCATGTCATAACGGTGCCTTTAGGCGCTACACCATATATACAGTTTGGCAACTTCCCCCAATTGGGTATCCTTTGTTTAGATTATTTTGCGATGAGTCTTCCTTGGATCCCCTGTATATTAATAATCCAAGTTACCTCCCTCATTATTTCCCATTTGCAGTTGCATTCCCAATATTACAGATATGATCCCTCTCCCACGAGATAGTTTCATTTGCTTCTAGGTCAACCCTGCCATCATACTCTAAACAAAGGAAGTTTGAGTGCCTTGTACTCCCCCTACCCCTATTACCCCATTCAGTGTGTTAGTCCCCATATTGTCCCACATTTTTGGTTACCCCCCTCGTGCTTCTCGTCAAGGAAACCTTACTGCCTTGATGAGTTGCAAGTCTCCCTCTGTCGACGACAACACATCTATTCCAGAGGATATACCCAGAGGTCCCTGTATACTAGTTTCATTAAACTTATTGATGAGTTCCATGGACCACTTGAGAGGAGTCCTTAGTGCCTCTTGGGATGGTTGTGTCTCATGTACTCGACTTCAGAAACATCATTGCACCATTGAGATTCGTACAGGGTATTGGTCCATACAGCATTTGGTCGAAGACCCCAGTTGTCACTTGACTCTATCATATTGGTGAGTCTATTCAGGGACCCAAACAGGTTCATGTCCCTTGTGATTGTCGGGTTGCGTTGGAAACAATGTTCAGAAGCCTAAGAGTAGTGCTTCTGTATATCTTCATGATTGACGCGGCATATTGTACCACTAAGACTTTGACTCTCCATCAGTGAGTCCCTACAGTTATGTAAAATTTCAGTTCTAACAGAGCATTAATTGTGCAGATATTGCATTCCATGAGAATTCCATGGTTCCTATGTATCCATTCTTCAGATCAAGCATTGCATTCAGCCTCTTATTGAGGCCACCATTATGTAACATCAGTTGTATATGTATTGATAAGCTCCCATATTTTGTAGCCTTGATCCCATTATTTATTATTTTGACATTGTTACGAGCATGGGTATGCCCGCCTCGTCCATATACATGTCACATATTCTTTGTATCTCACCCATTGTTGGGAACCAATATTAATACAAAAACCAAAAGCCACCATGTCTAAAACAAGGAAGTGTCACTTCTTCACATATCTCTCCACTATCCCAATGATCCTATGATGTCTGTCGGCCATACGATGAGCGCATGCCCTCACACATCAGCGGGCAATTCTTTAATGCAAAAAATTGGTCAACTATCTCTACGTGGCCTAAACCACACACAAATATATTTTTCATACCTTTTTTCCCTCATTTTTGACCTCCCCAACTATGGTTTAACCTTCTCTCTCAAAAATCTCAAAAATATCAAAAAGGGCCTAAAAAACCCACAAAAAGGGCTAAAAATCTCACAAGAGAGATAAAAAGCTCACAAAGGGGCTAAAAACCCCAAAAGAGCTAAAAATATATAAAAAGGGGGCTTAAAACCCTAATTAAGGTCCAAAACCCTAAAAGAGAGAAAAGGACAAGAAAAAACTATAAAATAGGGTGGAGGTCCCCATCAACAAGATTCTTATGCCCTTTTTTCATTATTCAAATCAATGAGTACGTTGAGAACCCACTCTTTTCAAAATACTCACACCATCCAGCCATCATTTGATAGCCAGGCCATTCCCTATCCCGTACGTTGAGGCATCCTCCATACCTTTCAACCTTGTGGAGAGGCATCCCATATCCAAATATTAGGGCACGGTGGCCCATTTTCAAACAAAGGGTATAGTTTTCTTGCTTTTATTTTAAGTTTTAGCATAGTCATCGTTATTTGTTTATTGTTACTAATGTTATTTGTTTATTGTAGCTCTTGTTTCCATTTGAACTCTACCCTTCTGTCCCTTTGACGGAAGGGAGGTGCTTTTGCACATAGCCAGGGTGAAAACCCGGCTACAACATTTACTTAGCTTAGCATAAAGTTGATGTTCCCTTAACACTTGTAGTACCAATCTCAATTTCTCCTCATGATCCTCTTCGTGTCCTCTTCTAACTTTGAATATATAAGAATGTCATCCAGAAATACAATGGTAAACTTATCTAAATACTTCCTAAATATCCCATTCATCAAGCACATAAATGTAGGTTGTAGCTGGTGCATTTGTTAACCCAAATGGCACCACCACAAACTTATAATGACCATATATAGTCTTGAATGTTGTCTTGCTAATGTCTTCATATTTTATCCTTACCTAATGGTAACCAAATATAAAATACATATTTAAGAAAACCTTTGCTCCTTTGAGCTGATCAAACATGTCATCGATTCCAGGAAGTGGATGTTTATTCCTCACAGTGACCTTGTGCAACTGTCTAAAGTCAATACACAACCTCAAAGTGCCATCCTTTTTCTTTGTAAATAGTACGGTGCTCCCCAAGGAGACACACTTGGGTGTATGTACCATTTCTTCAACAATTCTTCCAACTGTATATGTAACTCTTTTCACTCAAGTGTACTCATTCTGTATGGAACCTTAGAAACTAGGGAAACTCTAGGAATCAAATAAATAAATAAATCAATATCTCTTTTCAATGGCAATCATGGTATTTCTTCAAACATATATGCAAAATCTTGCAATATTGAAAAGTCTTCTAAAAGTGAGGTTTTATACTTCTATGGTTCTTGCATATGATCTGCATACAACTAACAACCCTTTATTAAGCACCTCTTTAATTGCAAAGATGAAATTTATATTATGGAAATAGGCCTTGGAATTCCTTTCACTATCTTTTGTTTTCCTTATTCATCAAAACAATTAAATGAATTGTTATGACAATCCAACATCACGTGATGTGTTTCTAACCAATCTATCCTAATAAGTACATCATATGAACCAAGTGGTATTATGTTCAAAACAGGACAATTTTTCATTCCATTCATATCCAATGGACAACCCTTTACTAATTCATTAATTTTCCTTTTTGTTCCATTACCAATTGAACCATCCATGTTCTATCATGCTTAATTTTGTTTAGATGGAATCTTTCAACTAAATTAGGAGCAATATAACTACGACTTGATCTAGAATCAATGAGAATAGAAATAGGTTGATTGGTAATTTTACCTTCAAGCTCAATAATGTTGGACTGATGATCTGCTTGTCTATTTTTTCAATGTTGCATATATTCTGGGAATTTTCCTTCCTACATCCCCCACCGTACTCGCTTCTATTAAATTGTGCACATTACTCATTCGATATCCCATTTGTGGACAATATTTATACAAAGGTTTCCTTCACATCCCATGCATTTTTTTTTTTGCTTATTTCCTTTTCCAATAGATTATATCATCCTTATGTTGGTTCCTGAATAAATATGGTTTGAAGCCTTTCTTTCTTTCATTATTCTTATCCATCATCTTATCTCGCCAAGATTTCTGAAAATTTGTCTTTCCTTTGTTATGATCATACATGTGCTTTCCCTTCTAAATTGATTCTTCGAGAGTCTTGGGTTCATCATATTGAATTTTATCCTTATAAAATGAAGAAAAACCACTTAGAAATATTTGTATTTTTACATTTTCCTCCTTTATAAACCCAACATATCTTAGTAATTCTATAATCTTCTTTTCATATTCATCCATGTTCATGTTTCCCAACTTGAGTTCAAATAAATCTTCCATCTTCTTATCATAATAATTTTTTGATAAGTACTTTTTCTCGAAGTACTTCTTGAATTGTCTCCATGAGATCCTCTTCTCACTGATACATTTTACTTGAACCAATTGGTCCCACTAAATGGAAGCATTACTTTGTAAGTAGTAAATGGAAATCCTAGTTTCCATGTTAGAAGGATAATTATGTAGCTGGAGATCTTTCCTCATTCTCAACAACCGTGCTTCAACATCTTCTCCCTTCTTGTTCTCACCATCAAATGTGGGAGGTTTAATTTTTATGAGTTCCCCTTGCAAATCATCATTCACATGCCTTCTTTTATGATGTCTAACTAGGGACATTTCAGGGATGATGTTAGAACTCTTAGATATATATGGCTTCCTGATTGCATAGTGAGGTTGGTAGTGCTTCTTATGATTCCTAGAAACACTTCTAGAGTGTTCATATTTCTCATGTGATCTCTTCCTTTATCCTTCTCTTCCTTCTTTCTCCTCGATTGAGGTTGAGCCCATTTTCATCTACCACTATAGCATATTCAAACTCTGCACCAGCTAAGTATTCAACTCATTTTGTTGTTCTTGGAACCTCGACAACCTCTCATTTTCTTCCCTATAACTCTATACTTATATCCTCATAATTCTCATGATTTCTATAATATCATGTCGATTTATATCTTCTCTATGCCCATTTGTTTTTTTTTCTGCATTTACCACACTAATATCTTGACCTATGACATAATCTTCATGGTTGTATGGAATATCCCCTTATTCCATTTTATTTTTGTATATTTTTTTGAAAGCATGTCATGTGATAGTGTTCAATTCAAAATTGTATCTGCAATGTGTTCATGTTTTTTTTACATCTACTAGACATAATTTAATTCTAAAATTTAATAAAAATCCATTTATACATAAATATATCCATATACTTTAAATTATGAAAAGCATCATTCAACATTTTTTGTCAAATAGGTCCTACAGGTCCCCTTCTACTCATTTCTTGTGATGATTAGTAATGCTTTATTATGAAATCCTATTTTATTTTTATTCTCCTTCTGGTAAGATTTCCAATGACTATATCCATGTTTTGTTTGGATATTGGAGCTGCAAATTACAGTTATTTACAATCCATAATTTTATAAATTTGTATTGTTTTTGTAGCCTCCCTTAAACTCAAAAATTATCTTTGGTGATTTATAAAAAAGATGAATGGGGTGAAGGGGGGATTAACCCTTAAGTGGAAACCACGCATATGTTTGGAAAGCAAATAAAATTGGAATTTGCAACTAACTATAGAGAATAAAGTAAAGACAAATTGACATCCACTTTTTTTCAACTCCAAGTAATAAATATTGCTTGCAAAAAAAAACTACTCAAGATGCTTAAAACTGAGATAAATGTGTACAAAGGAGGTATTTCAAACATATCACCCTTTTCTTATTCCCCAATATCACAAACAGTGCAAGGGAATCGAACATACTTCGGGTAAAGGAGTCTTTAGGTCATTTTCTTGTGTGAGAAAGTGAACTAAACTATCTTGCATAAAACAAAGAAATAATCAAGAAGCATATATGTTTGTGTGTGTGTGTGTGTGTGTGTGTGTGTGTGTGTGTGTGTGTGTGTGTGTGTGTGTGTGTGCGTGTGTGCGTAGAGAGAGAGAGAGAGGTAGCCGAATCTAATTTCCTAGACTTAACAATTCCACTAAGATGGAAAGAATAATCATTCAATCACTAGTGAGTATAAAGAGGCCCATTGAAATTCTCAAAGTATTTTAGCCTAAATAATACTTCAATAAATTGTTTCTTTACTACCTAACTTGGGATAATTTATGTAATTACTAAAGAAAATTAAACTCATATTTTTTAATGATTCATCAAGCAGTCATTGGAACTACAGATGATTGTGAAAACAAAGGTTGAAATCAAATTCATGCAGGTATTGGACCCATAGATGCATTATATAGCATGAGTATAGAGTTTCAAGAGTCACGCTAATTTACCACACGAGTATAGTGAAGAAAAACTATGTGAATAAGTGTGATTCCCGAAGAAATATTCACACTATGTTGTGCAGTCCAACCATCAAGAACCACTCTAGTGATAAAAAATTATTTATAAGCAGAGGGATTACAGATTCAAGCTATTGATAGCTCAAACAATAATCTCCTGCACCTGCACAATACCCAAAATAAGTTATCCAACAAAATTCAACCTATTTAACATGCAATGAACAAAAATAAGAGTGGAGTCAAGATAAATACTATTATGGGAAAAATATCTACAAGGGTGATTATTCCTCCCATAGTGCTTAGAGACAATCCTTGAAGTTGCAGCAAGGACTCGGTAACTTGAAAGTATATTAGTATAAAAAACTCAAAATATCTAAGCAAACTCTAAACAAGAAATACACGAAATAAATGGCCAGAGTGTTAAACAAAATGAAATAGAGCAAGAGTATGCCAAACCAAATGTTGTATTTCCCAATGGGCCATCTAAATACGATAGTGTCACCTAGAAGTTTCAAGCTTCAAGGGAATCCAACAATCATCCTTAGGGAGGTCTTTTTTGTCCACACAATTGCAAGATAGCTAGTATAGGGAAAGTGAGAAACACTTGATTCTTGGAGGAAGAAAGCAAGAGAGATTTTGCATGCCAATATAGGGGAGGAAATAGATTTAAAGATGATCGCTCAATGGAATTCCAATAGCATATATTTTCTCTCATTTTCTCCTATATAATGCATTCCCATCACTTCCTTTTATAGGAAAAATGGAGGCCAAGAAACTTCTAGATCCAAATGTGAACACTCTTGCCTTTGAACGGGTTCTCCAAGTACATGAGGGGGGCTATTGAATTCTCCCAAGCATGTGAATGTTCAAATTTTGGAGCAAAGAGAGTCATTTTGAGCTTTGAATGTTCTGTGGAATGAAGTGGTCCCACTATTTTGACAATCATGTGGGTTTCGGAAGAATTTGTGTGCAGGTAAACCCATATAACCAAATAGGAAGGTTGTTCCAATAAGCGTGGGTGCCTATCGACTTTAGCTACATAATTTTTCCATACCGACTGCACTTGATATTTTAGGGCTCATTTTTTATTTTATATATGATGAGGATGTCTTCAATGGACTGTAGTATGTATATTGATGACATATTTTTACAAGATTGTATGAAATGTATCATGTATGAAAAATTTAAGCATTAACAACCATAATAAAGGATTTTGTAACCACCAAATAACTCATTTTCAGCCATTAAATTGCTTTTCTATAGCCATCAAAATTCTCATTTACAACCATCAAAGAAGTGCATTTGCAGCCATCAAAGAAGTGCTTATTTACAATCATCAAAGCAGTGCATTTGGAGCCACCAAACAACTATTTTGCAGCCATTAAAGAGATAGTTTGCAACTATGGATATCCTATCTCCACAATCAGTTGCTACACCGTCGGTACACTTGATCCAATCTTATTATACGAGGCCCTAGAAGCTTCACAACACATGTCCTATGAGGATATATTCACATACATTGAAAAGGATGAAAGAGGCCCTAGAAGCTTCGCATCATATGGACTACAAGGACATATGATCTTCCATGATCCACCACTAAGCTAAGGAAGATCCTTTTGCATGCCCAGAAGAAGAGGTGATCTACAAATTTATTCTATCCATTCAAGAACTAGTCCCAACTCCCCAAACCAATTTTCCCAACCATAAAATCAAGTTCTAAACTTGAATGATGGGACCACATACCATCATTGTACCTATATGTTGCAGGACTGGAATCTAATATGGCATAAAGGGGATCATATATGGGGTTAAATGTATATGACATGACCCCAAGGGGGAAATATATGGGAATAAATGTATATGTATTGATATAAGTATACATGTAATAGTGTTTGGCCCTAATGAAGGGACCACATGTGCAATGAGTGAATATGTATATATAGAGGTAATGTAGTCATTGTTGAGAACATGTGAAAGGATGATGTGAATGTCTTGGGGTAATTGGAGAAGGATCTTCTCTTATTTAAGGATTTATCATGTAACTTATATTTCTTATCTATATTGGAGTTGTGATCCATTTTTACTTTGGTGTACATAGTGTTTACTTATGTTATCTTATGTTATTTTAAGTATTTTGGTTCATAAAATTTGGTATTAGAACTTAAACGCTTCCAAAACAAGTCATGTTAGAATTTTCCCTATAAAACTATGTCGTTGAAGTTTTAGAAAGTGAAACATACAAGGGTCAGAGAGGAAATCCTAACCATATATGATTCAATTTTCAAGTCCTAATTCATTACGGGTTCATTGTTATACCCTAGGGAAGTAAGTGTACTTGGCCAGTAAAAAAACTAATCATATTGGAATTTTTGAAATAATTTTTTTTATAGGGAGTTCAATACATGAAAAATTGGAGGAAACAAAAAGGACATGTCTATATTTTTTTGGTATGCTTTTCCAAGTCCTAATTCATTATAGGTTTAGATTTATACCCTGTATAAGTTAGGGTTTATGATTAATCCAAAAACGTCACAAATAGGTGTTTTGGTAAAAATTGTTATATATATGAAGCTTGAGAGATCCAAATGGAATGACACCTATTTCATCCAAAATAAGATGTACCATAATATTTGTGGTATCAATTTCATAATTAGGTCTATAAAATTGTACACATTCTAGTTTGTACACTTTCGCTCTCTTGGAAAGGACAAAAATAACAAGTTTTGGTAAGGCTAGCATAACCTTGTATTGGAACATATTGATTAGGTTAGGGATGTGTAATTATGGAGAAGACATATCGGGATACTACATGAATAAATCTAAGACTTAAGGGAGAAAAAATCATAAAGATACCTGAGTTGGAAGGTTGGCAAACAAAACAATCTCCAAACTAGGGTTATAAAAGGTATGCTACTTTCAAATTTACATAACTTTTGACCAAAAGGTCTGATTTATGTGACTCAAAAGACATTAGAAAGAGGAAACATGGGATTATATGTTATAAATATCGTATTATCAATTTTAGATACTATTTTCACAATATTGAGGTTGGAATTCTAATATTTGGTTTGGAACGTAATTAAGAAAAAAACGGAAATACCTACATTTAATGGAGATGAAGATAAAGATGGAATCGAGGCTATGGAATGGTTGAGAAAGATAAAATAAAATGGCATGAGTAATTTTGAAGCAAGTTATTGTTTTTCAGATGAATCTTCTAAGTGGTGGAAGAGTTTCGAAGAAGATATTAGATTATATTCCAAGTGTGAATAATTTGAAAAACTCTTCTTAAATAAATGGATCAGGGATATCAACTTGGAGGAGTTGCATAAAATCGAAGATGAATTGAAAGAAGAAAAAGAGGAACTAGAGAATAAAGGTGAGTATTTTTCCAAGATACAATTCATTAATGAAGCACACACTAATGAGCTGCATAAATTAATTATGAAAAGAATATCAAAGAGAAGTGGGAAAATGATGCTTCAATTGGGAAGAAGGATGATAAAATATGTATATTATGAAATCATAATAAAAAAATACTTAACGAGGTCAATAGATTGAAAGTATAAAAGAAACATGGTCAAAATCAAGAAAAAACAAGGATTTCGAATGAATAGGATACCAAGAGACTTGAAGATGAAATTCGCAAGAAGGTTGAAGAATCTCTAAATACAGATGAGGCAAAATAAAAATTGCAATCTAGAATTTAAGAAGGACATAGAAATTGATGGATGACATCACATTGCATCTCCGAAAGGAGAAGGTAAATGATATGACCCTAAGGGATTCGTATATGGGGTTAATTGTATATATTATGACCCCAATAGAGGCATATATGGGGCTAAATGTATATGTATTGTGTAAATGCATATGTCATAGTGGTTGGCCCTAATGAAGGGACCACATGTGCAATGGTTGAATAGGCATATATAGAGATAAATTATTCATTGTTAAGAACATGTAATAGGATTATGTGAATGCATTAGCGTAGCTAGAAAATCAACAATATTCATGGAATAATATATCAAAAAAATATTATTCAACGAGATATTATCAAATACTAGAAACCACAACAAATTGGAGAATTCACAATCACAACACATGGAGTCAAAATTATGGAAAAAGTAGCTATCAAGGATCGAGACAAAAAGAATAAAATTTTGATGGATATATCATCACCAGTAGTAACAAGAAATAAATAATATAAGGAAATACTATTTCTTGGTTTCATCACATGTAAATCCATTAATTGCAAAGCTTTGAGGACAAATATTTTCAAAGGAGGGTAATATGATATAACTTTAGGTGAGTCATATGCGGGGTTAAATGTATATGGTATGACCCAAAGGGGGGTTGATGTCAGGTTCCCCCTATGTGCATTATTGAACTACATGATATCACATTTAGTTAGGTTCTATATTTAACATAACCTCTACATATATCTACCCGACCAAATATTTCTCCAACACTCGTGAAGAGTGGACTTCTAACTGGTGGTGAGTTGGATTTCACAAAAATTCTGGATCCGCAAACTCCTTTCTACAAATCTATTTCTGCAAGATACCTTTCCACAAGATCCATTCCACAAACTATATTTCCGCAATTGTGGATTGCATATTATGAGTCGGATTTTTTACTTTCTCTCAAACTGCTTCTGCAATTCGTCTCCTGCAACTCTTTCTTCCACATCTTTAACAAGATTGCACCTTTAATCAGTGGAACCCATTCTCGACCGTTGATCTAATATGGATCATGATATGAACAATCAATCTCTTTAAACTAACCTTCGCACACCTTCTAATGGTGGAACGATGTATGAACCATTGATCTCTTGAGGCTTCTTCCCTATCCGTCGATCTATGATCAAGTGCAGAACTCACTTAAACTTTGTGGATCTCTTATGATCTCCTGTGCAAGTTCACTTCGTGAATTATTTCCCCATCGTCGATCCATCTTTCTCCTTTAATCTGGATCATCCAATATCTATTAAAGGAACCAAACACAACCTTTTCATTGATTGATCGTAGGATGGATCAGTCAATCTTAGTATATCTTCATCTAGACTTGATCTCCTTCGTTGGATCTATCCATAGCTTCTATATGTAATTTAAATTCTCAGACTCGTCCTGGTCTAACCTTCAGATTCAATCCTCACACATATTTGCAAATTTGTTCATCCATGGTATCGATCCAAGGATTTACACATCATTTACACAAGTACCCATGCACAGATCTGTCAATCATTAACAGAGATCAATAATCATCAATTCATAAAATCATACACTCAGAAAGAATTGAAATTACATATAGATATGTCGAAATAGGATTTCCTTTAAATAAAATAAGAAATATGTACATTCATATTTATCCAAAATATACACTATAACCCTCTTAAGTCTAGTATAACCATGACCAGCTATCTTGGCCTAATTTCTCCTTGATTGGCCACACACTGGCTAACACTGACTACCTATATTGGCTACCTTTGGATACCCTTCTATACCTTCATTCCTCATAGGCTTACATATATAAAACAAGATCCATGAACCAATTCAGGTTCAGATCCTCAATATACTCAACACACTCCTAATTCATAATAATTGAAATCTGATTTTAGCAACATAATCAACCCTATCTCAATGACTCGCCCATGAGAACCTTGACCCTTATGAAATGCTACCATTAGACATGGGATTAGTTACATGACTCACTTAATGACTCACCACTCACCTAGTGATTAATCACCTATATATAATAACACTTGTAAATCAAGCATATTTACAATATTACATTAAAGAACCATTCATTCATAAAATTGAAGACCCCTTCTAGGACTGGTCCAAACATTGGACTTGTACTTGGATGGAGAGAAAGATGCTCCTGCATCAGGGGCATAGATGGGGCTATATGGGGGTAAATATATATATGCACATATATAAATGTATATGTAAGAGTGGTTGGCCCTAATGAAGGGACCACGTGTGCAATGAGTGAATAGGTATATATAGAGGTAATGTAATTATTGAAGAGAACATGTGAAAGGATTGTGTGAATGTCTTGGGATAATTTGAGAAGGATATCCTCTTATTTAAGGAGTTCTTGTGTAATTTATATTTATTATCTATATTGAAGTTGTGATTCATGTTTACTTTTTTGTACATGGTGTGTACTTCTATTATCTTATTTTATTTTAATAATTTTGCTTCATAACAAAATATGATTTCCCTAGGATTTTATAGTGCATATGCCCTCATAATTCATTTATTCTAAGTTTCTCTTCTCTATAGAGTGAGTGGAGGATTTGATTGCCTATGTTCAACCCCTTTTATTCCAATATCAAGAAAGAGAGTTGGACGAAAACCTATTAGTGGTCCAAGCAAATGGAATCCAAGATGGTGAAGGAGTACTTGCATCAAGAACTCATGTGATACATTATTTTTGTGGATGTATATTAACTTTACATATGGGATCAGTCTTCTTTAAATCCCCCAAAATATTATTGGTCATTTTATGGTTTTTCATTGTGTAGTATTTTGGAAAGAATTGATTCTAGCATGACTTCTTAATTGATCATATATTCATTGTTGACTTTTGGTCTTTTGCATTAAATACCCAAATTTGTCTGAGGAAGGTTTGTTTGGTCATTATGCTTGTAGGTTTGAGAGAGCATTGGTTCAAGTGAATGGTGAGTTTTGGGAGTATCAAGCATTCATTATGGACATAACCGTTGGAATCCAAGTAAGTGTTCATTTTCCCCCTCATTGAATTTTGAATTGATTGAATGAGTAAGAAATTAGAGTAGGTTGTCTTCAATTGATCTTTTTAGTATCCCTAACCCTATTTATTAGTATATTTTTTCCCACAATGATTTCTCTTTGACTTAACTCCATATGCATGCAATTAAACTGTTAAAAGTGTATTTTCAACATATTTTACTCATTATGAACACTATAGATTAAAATGCACGCAATAAGCATAAAAATTGCACACACGAGTGAATACTAATATAAAATTTGTTCAAAAGTGTAACAACTTATATACACATATAAAATACATGCAAGGTTAATCCCCTTTCTGAGATTCCATTACATTAAATCATATTCAAGGTTTAAACTATGGACATAAACAATATTATGAATTCTTTATGTTCCTTGAAGGTATTCACTATAACCATAATATGCTTATGTATGCATTATTTACTAGTATATAGTTCATACTTGTAGTTATTGGATGTAAAACTAAGTCTATGATATTGTTGAGGCCTGGAAAATCGCAGCTAACAACATTTAGGGATCCTCCCAAGTAAACGTTCCCAACTAGCCCATTACTGTTTGGTATGGGGAATCCGTCCGGTTTACGGTTCAGCTACCATAGGTCAAGTAACAAAAATAAAGGGTTTTACCGGTTACGGCCTGGTCCACCGTGTATGTTTTTAGTTTTTTGTATTTAAGTATGAGATGCAAGTGCCTATCTAAAAATGCAGATTGATAGAGAATAAGAGGAGTGGTCACAATGTGATGCGCAGGTTCTTACCTCTCCTCTTAACTCTCTCGCATCTAAACCATGCACAGCAAGAAAAACTAAAACTAACTATCTAACCTATCCCTAGGGAGCAAGATTATTATTCATCAATGAGTAATTTATTTTGTGCATGCATTAAGAAAAATCACAGATAGATGTTACTTATTTCAAAACACATGAATATTTATAGATATATGAACAACCAGATAGCTAATTGTTTATGAAAAACATTCATTACTCATAGTGGAAATTTCATAGAATAAACTAGAGCGCATTCATAACAAGAACATAGGTTCAAAGAGTTAGAATGATCTCACAGTTAATGGATAACAACTGAAAACGAAATAGTTCACATTCAACAAATCCATAGCACAACATTTGAAACCTTCCATAAAGCTTTCTCCAACAGGAAACTTGTAATTTCTTTATGCAAAAAGAAATAGTTCTTCTTACATCATACTCTCACAAATCTATCTGGGAAAAAGTCCCCTCCTACATCTAACTCTCCTATACTTATACAAAACAGCAAAACCTTTGGGTTGCCACCCCCTAGGTGACCTTTGGGCTTCCCCCAACCGTTCAATCCCACAATTTTGTCTTTTTGTGAGCACTCATGATTTATGCAATACGTTACATTTCAGCTTAAGATTTTAAGAGAGCTTTATAAAAAGGGACCAGCTTGGTAACTGATTAACTTCTCCCAAACCTGGGCCTCTGCTGCTATCGATCTGTTTGAGATCTCAGACCCTTACTTCCTTCTTCTCTTTCTTGCTTCCTCCGTTATTCTGCTTCATCTTCTAGACATATTTTCTCTACAGCAGAAATCACCCTGTCATGAATAACCAATTCTCAGATCACTTAGCATTTGACAAAGTAACACAAACTGTATTAAAACATACATCTTGTAAAATGAACTATTAAACAATACTAATGCATGGAAAGAAAACATGATGATGCAAAGAAAAATCATACAAGCTAGGTCTGAAAATCCTCTAAACCCGTTGTCTGACTAAAATCACAACCTTGATAGAATATACTCTTCATCTTAATTCAGGCCACTTTTGAGCTAATTTGAAATTCTCCGATGAAAACATGAACCAGGACAATGTAACAGCTACTCCTCAAGAAACCAAAACCCGAGCTGCACTCTTCCTCTCAGAAAAAATTCGACTCGACCAGCACCCACGAGAAAAATCCACCATTCCATAAAATAGTGTAAAAACACACCAAAAGGCAGGAAAAACCCTATCAGCAGTCGGGAACAAAAACGCTAAGGATGGGACAGAAATCCAATAAATAGCTGCAATGGTGGGTAGCATAACGTCAGTGACCGGAGGCTCTGAGCACTATGCGTCGAACGATTAGTCCTCAACCTTTCCGCAATTCCAGCACTCCCAAACACTAAAAACCCTCAATAGATAAGCATAGAAGATCGGAGCCACTAAAGCATCGGCTGGATAGTTCCCTACACAGCCGCAACGGCAGGAGACAAACTGACTAACAGTTCCACAGTCAACAAAAAAACATCGACGGTCGAAATCTTTTAGGACTATGTATTGGCAACCAAAGGCTCAATGTTGTCACCGTATCAGTGACGCAAAGAACTAGCCCTTCAATCAATAGTCAAAACCGTACCGATAGCGAAAATAAATCATCGCAAAGTAAAAATTTGGTCAAAAACCAAGGCATCGGCGAAAAACAAACTTACCATTGAAACGTTCATTATTTAGCTTCTACAACGGTGGCTGCGTAGAGAACTACGGCCCTGATTTACTGTTCAACTGACCTCTGAAAAACCAAATAAAAAATGTTAACTTCCGAAAGACCTTCGGCTGGGCACCAATAAAAAGTTTGTGTCACTTCCTAAATAGTGGCAACAAAGAGAACTAAAGTTTCGATTCAAACATAAATAGACTTCCGATAGCAATGAAGGAAATCATTTAGATCAAAAGGACATCATTTTCAAATCAACTTTAAACCCCACAGTCCAAAGCATTAGCAGACAAAAGCAATTTTCCGAAAAGCATGAAAACAGTTGACCTCACTTCAACTTCAAACAATCCAAATTTGTAGCAGAGGGAAAACAAAAACAGAGTTCAGTAATCCAAACAATCCCAGGCAAAATGAAATTAAAAGGAGGGTCCAAAATTTAAAAATTTTGGGAAAAAGTTGCAGCTGCAACAATTGGCGACTACCTGGTGAACCCAGATCTCTGGAAAACTTCTTCTTTGAGCAGCAGACTGTTTTGATAATAAATACTAGCATGCTGAATTCTTCTAGATGTCTAGATTTCCCAAATGGCACATATGTACTTTAATCATTTAGGAATAATGGGAACCAAGATTTAAAAGTCCAGATAACTCTTTTGAGGCCAGGAATATGAATTTCATTTTTTACCTCTGTCTTCAGGTAGTTTCCAGCTTGGGCACCATAGGATTGTAACATATGGTAAACATAAATATTCATTTGTTCCTCATTCCCATGCCATTTTGCACTTTTTGTGCTTTTGGACTTTTGTCCTTTTTGAGTCCTCTTGCATGCCTTTCTTTCTGAATTTTTATTCAAGCTCCTCTATCCATAGTGTCCTTTTGTGTGAGAGATGTATTTAATTTTCAGCTCACGAACGGAGAAGAACTTTGGCAATTTTGTACTTATATGGTTCAGTACTTTGTTTGATACATAATGCTTTCTTAGGAGATTTTTTTACTCTTATTTTCCTTTTGGATTTCAATTCTTGGCATGTTATTATTTATATATAATATACTGTTTACCTTGCTTTCTTTCCATGGATCTTTTGTTGTCACCCCCTAAGACATTTTTAAATGTGAGATGGATGGAGCCTCGAAATAGTATTCCATACCTTTTGATCCTGATTTATTCTACAAGGATTAAGTAGGACTTCAATCTGTTCATAGCCATTTAGGAAAACTACTGAACTAGAAGAAATTCTTTCAGATAAATCAATAGTACATAGTCTTATAACCAAGGATTTTGGTCAATCCAGAATTCTGATGCTCTCCATGCAACCAAAAGTTTGCTTCTTTTATCTAAATCCATCAAAATCTAAAAAACAACAGAAATAAGGTAAATAAACAACTAAAACAGTTTATTTATGTACAAAACAAAAACAAAAATCAGGAAAAATAAGGTTTGAGAACTAAACCATTAACTAGTAAGTTCTCTTCCCACCCCTGTAAATCTTGCAATTTGTAGGTTGAGGGGCCAAGTTTTGCAGCAATCTGAAAAGGGCCTACCCATAACTGTTGAAACTTCATGTGCACGGGGACTTCACTTAGTGAACATCTCACATAGCACGTGCGATCGTGGGATATTAAAGAATATTCTTAATTTGGAGAGATATTGACCCAAACACTTTTTGTTGAAACCTCCTCCCAATACTTAAAACCTCCTCCCCACCCCTTTTTATACCTCAATCCTTATAAACCACCCTACCCAACCCCACCTTAAACCCCTCACCCCCCCAATACCTGCAATATATTGGTTCAATTTTTTATAATTTTAAAACCCACAATATGACCTAACGTGATAGGATATTGGTCAACAAGTGAAGCCCCCGTGTTCATGTGCTTCCCCTTTTCATCATGCGAGTGATTCCACTTAAGAACCAAGTCTCCCACTTCAAACTCCTTTTTTCCAACTTTATGTTTATCAAACCACGGCTTCACTACTTCCTGTTGATGCTTAAAACGTTCTTTGGCCCTGGACCTAGACTCTTCCACCTTCAAAAGATTATAGATTCTAATTTGCAGGATTTCGTTATATATTCCTCTAGACTCTTGATCTATTATGGAATATGGTAGCATAATGTTAGGAGGAAGTATAGCCTCTTTTCCATAAACAAGGGTATACGGTGACACACCTAAGGAATTCTTGGGTGTGACCCTATCAGCCCAAAGAGTGTTCAGTAATGCTAAATGCCAACTTCTCTGGTTTTCTATCACAGTATTTTTTAAGATCCTAATCAGATTCTTTCTTGTAGATTCTGCCAAACCATTTCCTTGTGGGTAATAGTTCGCAGAATAATGCAACTTAATTCCTCTTTCATGAGAAAATGCAGTTAATCTAATAGAAGAAGAATAAGTAGCATTATCAAAAACCAGGGAAATTGGCACCCCAAACCTGGTCATAATATGATCTTGCAAGAAATCCATGACTGCATCTTTGTTCACTTTACGTAATGGAATTGCCTCGACCCATCTACTGAAGTAGTTAGTTGCCATCAAAATGTATTTGTGTTGCAAGGAAGAATTTGGTTTTATCTCTCCAATGATATCAATTCCCCATTGCTCAAATGGTTATGTTATCATCACCAGCTTCAATGGTCCTACTGCTTTGGCTTGTCTTCCCCCACACCTCTGGCAGATATCACACTTTCTGACATGGGCGTGTGCATCCTTAAACAGTGTGGGCCAATAATATCCGCCTCTGAAAATCTTGTGGGCTGTTGTATCTCCAGAAAAATGACCTCCAGTAGGCCCATCATGTAACTTTGTTATGACCTTCTTTGCATCTTCTTTCTCTAAACATCTGAGAAGGACTCCATCATAATTATTTCTGAATAAAATTCCATCAATGATCTGATATGTAGCTGATTTAAGGCGCAACGTTCTTTTCTTCTTGGAATTCCAATGTTCTGGAAACAATCCTTCCTGAAGGTAATGAACAAGGTCTCGGTACCAGGAATCTGGAGCTGTAAAAAGAGGACATACACCCATCATATGTAACTCAGCTTCATTTTCCCAATTGTTTTCTTTGTTGTTGTTACCTTCAGCCATTAGTTTGCACAGTCCTTTACCTTTAACAATGGATGGTTTGAATTCGAGGTCATATTCTTGTAAAGCTATTACCCAGTTGCCTCTTCTTTCTCCTAATTCTTTTTGTACGAAAAGAGACCTTACAGCTGGGTGTGGAACTATTACCTTTGTCCGGTTCTTAAGTATGTATGGCCTAAATTGTTTTACCGCTTTGAAGACTACATAATATTGTTTATCCACAGCTGGGTAATTCAATTTTCCCCCCTGCAGACCAGTGCTCATAAATGATATGGGGTACTCATCTCCCCCATCTTCCTTCTGAGAAAGCACCGCTGCTAATGAATCGTCAGATGCGAAAGTTTACAAAATAAAATCTTTCTCAAATTTTGGACTTTTGAGAGAGGGTGCATGAGAAATAGATGTCTTTATTTTACTAAATGCATTCTTCTCTACATCAGTCCACTTTAATTGTACACTTTGTTTCACCATTTGCTGCAAAGGTTTAACAATTTAAGCAAAATCTGGCACAAACCTTCGCACGAAATTTATTATCCCCATGAATGATTGCATACCTTTTTTGTTATGGGATAAAGGGATCTGTTTGATAGCTTTGATCCTTTATGGGTCTATGGATATCCCCTTTTTAGAAACCACATGACCCAGTAGCTTTCCTTCTATAACCGCAAACACACATTTCCTTGTATTCAGTGAGATGCCATATTTTCGACAACACTCGAAAATTTGTTTTAGATGGAATGTGTGTTCTTCTCTCCTCTTTGAAAATATCATGACATCGTCAAGATATACTACAACACTATGGCCAATTAGACTGCAGAAAGATATATCCATGGCCCTATGGAAAGTAGCTCCAGCATTAATGAGTCCAAAGGGCATTCTTTTGTAAGCAAAAGTTCCCCACTTTGTTCTGAATGTAGTTTTAAGTCTATCTTCTTTAGCTACTAACACTTGATTGTAGCCAGAGAATCCATCTAATAACGAAAATAACTCAGAACCCGAAACCATCTGCAATATCTGTTCCATGGGTGGGACTGGATAATTGTCTTTGTCCGAAGCACGATTTAGGTTTCTGAAATCCACACATAGCCTGATTTCTCTATATTTCTTCCTTACTGGAACCATATTTGAAACCCATTTTGAGTGTCTGACTTTGAATATAATTTTGGCATCCAATAATTTTTTCACTTCACTCTGAATTAAAGGCTCCAGTTTTGGATGCATCTTCCTCAAAGGTTGTTGATAAGGCTTGACTCCAGATCTAATAGGCATGGCGTGTTGTATAATCTTGGTGTCATATGTTTTAAGCTCTTCATATGTCCAGGCAAATACATCTTTGTACTGTTTGAACAAACTAATGAACTTATTTCTTTCACCCGGGGAACAACACTTTCCCAAATTCACATATTTTTGCTCAACTTCAGTTCCTAAATTTATCAGCTCGAATTGTAAAGACGAGCTATGAGTCTTGACATTTCCTGGTCTTCTGAACTTGTTGTAAAAATCAAACATCCGCTCTAAGGTCCTGACCCCTTTAGGATTAAATTTGTCGAGTTTTAATTCAGCTTGGTGTTCTTCATCATCGATAATTTCCCCTTTGAAAGTCTCGGCATTCATCAAACATTCGAGGATTTGTTGATCATCATCAAAAACTCATAGATTAGTAGTCATGTCTAGAACTGAAGGCTTGAAAAGTAATTCAATAGAACATTTGTTATTTGAAGGTACAAGCCTTGCAGCTGAGGTAGCTAATAAGTCAGCTGCTGCATTCTTAAGTCTAGGAATGGATACAATATTAAATGCATAAAAATTTGTCAACAAATCCCACACTTCATTCTGATAAGATTTTAAATGAGGTGAGATGCAATGTATCTATTTTCGAATTTGCTTTACAATTATTTCAAAATCCACATACACTTTTAGATTTTCTACTTTTAATTCAATTGATTTTCTTAGTCCTTGAACTAATGCTTCATATTCGACTGTGTTATTGGTACATTCAAACTCTAATCTACATGAAAGAAAATGTTTATTTTTCTTTGGATCGATCATTACACAGCTAGCTCCTGATCCTTCCAAAGTTTTAGATCCATAAAAAAAAGTTTCCTAAAACTATCTTCTTCTATTGTACTTGAATCAACAACTACATCTGAAACAAAATCTACTATTTTACAGTTAAATTCATTGGCCCATGAAAATCGAAGGAGATTGGGCTGTGTGTCTGTTGTACCGTTGGATTCTTCTGCTTGGTAATTTCCCGGTTCAAGCTCAATAAAGAAATTTCCCAATATAGAATTCACTGGTTCATTCTTACCCTCCAACTGAGTAACATTGTGCTTCATATGGGGATCTCTTAATACTTTTATTTGATTAAGACTTCCCTTATAAGGAAACCATAGATGTGACCAATCTGATGCAAAATATCCATTTAGCTTTGTTGACCAATCCCAATTCAAAACAAGTCCATATGCCACAGGTATGTCTGCTACTACACTGTCGATGAATTGGCATACCTTTTCATTTGAAGATAATCGAATCAGAACATCCTCCATTTCCCCCATTACCTTCACATTTGTTCTGTCTAACCGAATAACCTGCTAGGTAGATGGTTTAGGCTGTCCATTTATCTTTTTGTAGACTGAAAGCAGCATAATATTGACTGATGCCCCTGAGTCTACTAAACAGTTATGCACGTTATGGTTGAAAATTTCAAAAGTTGATAGAAATGGTGGGGTTTTGTATTTAGGCTTACCTCCCACACTTGCTTCACCAATTTCTTCTTCTTTAGGTTGATTATCAATGGGAATCTTTTCCTCAGGTATTTCAAGTGATTTTAACAATCTTTCTTTCTGCTGAGGCACATTGCACATTTCAAACAGCGAGATATTTGCGTTAGCCCTCTTAATATCTTCCACAATATCTTACTCCATCTTATGTTCTTTGAGATTCTTTTTTACATCATCAGTATTCTCCTCAATGGGATTAACAGGCATGTTGATTTGCTTTGGATTTTGACTCATAATGGTGAATTCAGGTATCTTATCATTTGTGGTGCTCTTCTGAATTTTATTTACATTCTTTTGAAGTCTCTTGATTTTCGGGAGTACTGATCTATCCTCTTTTATCAAACCTTAACTTCTTTTTTTCACATTTGTTTCCGATATCTCCTCCTGTTTCAGATAGCCTTCTTCTTCAGTATCAAACATTGAGACACGGCCCCATAAAACCAAAGCATCATCCTCTTGTTTTTCTGTGGATTTATTTCCCTTTTCCTCCTCATCATCAGCTTCTATTAGTTTAGAGTCCAATAGATGATTCATTACTAATGTCATCGAATTGATCCATTGAGGGCAATTTTTTTCAGGATGAGGCTACTGATGAAAGGTGCTAAAATTATCCATACCCACCTCAGTTAAATTCATTGATGCAGGACTTTGTGGAGGAGGCTTAGATTGATTGTTGTCCTCTCTCCTTTTATAGTAAGGCTTATAAGATTTCTGAGCTTCTTTTTCCTTTTCCAAATCTTTTATTCTGTTAGATAGTTTCTGCATCATTTTCAACATTCCTTCAAAGTCATGCGACTGCTCCTCCTTAGGCTTAGATAGTAATAAGGCTTTCTTACCAAAAAAAAAAATTCCCGACTGCTCAGGATAATATTCTATGCTCTCTTTTTCAGCTTCTACTCTCTCGGCTTCTTCATAAGTTTCTGACAATGTACGTTTGACTTGCATCTTGGAAAACATGGCCAAGTTAGGCCCTAAATCTAAAGTATAGTATTCGATCAAAACCTTATCAGACGGTTTATCAGTTGCAAAAAAATTCTTAAGATAAGCAGCGAACCTTTGGGTGAAACTATGCACTTTTTCTTTTCTTTCTTTCTTTAAAGTGCATAACCCCTTCATTAATGCTACATCAGTTTTTTGGACTGCATACTTACTTCTATATATTCTTTCAAATGGATCACATTCTAGGATTGAGTTTGCAGGCAGAGCAAAATACCATGAGGCTGCTACTCCTTTCAAGGTATGCGGAAATAATCTGCAAACTACATTTTCATGTTCTCCATCCCTTAGTCCTTCTATAGCCAAGTAAAAACTTTGCAAATGATGAGTCTACCAAAATCTTTTCACTTGGGTCAAACTTGGGCAGCATTTTCTCAAAAGCCTGAGGTAAGTCATGTAAAGGGGGTGCCAGGTTTAAATGTGACCTAGCCCTCCAAGCAAGTGGTGGATTTGGTGGGTTGGGTGGCTGATTTGCATTCATGTTTTCCATGAGTCTGGGTGGAGAATGAGGTGGTGAATGAACAGGGGTATGAACAGGTGAACAGTAAGGTGTATCTGAGCCCACTTGATTCAAAGGCTGAACAACTTCCTGTAAGGTTGTTTCTACCAGTTCTTCAAAATCTCCAACCAACACTGTGTCTTCCAATATAGGACAGTCTTTCTTCTTATATTCCCTTCTGGGAAAGACAGGAATAATTGGTAATCCTCCAATCTTATTCACATATTCCCTAGTATGTCTTCTTAGATCATTAACTACTTCATTATCGACAGAATACAGATGCTCTTTACCCTTCTCTTTAGGAATTATATTGGGAAACATACTACTTTCAGAACTATCATCGGTGGAATAATCTCGAGAAAATAAGTTTCCTCGGCCAGCCATGCACTGGTAGCCCTCCTTCTAGCGCCAAAAACTATTGAGGCCTGGAAAATCACAGGTAACAACAGTTAGGGATTCTTCCCAGTAAACGTTCCCAACTAGCCCATTACTATTTGGTATGGGGAATCCGTCTGGTTTACGGTCCGGCTACCGCAGGTCAAGTAACAAAAATAAAGGGTTTTACTGGTTACAGCCCGGTCCACCATGTATGTTTTTAGTTTTTTGTATTTAAGTATGAGATGCAAGTGCCTATCTAAAAATGAAAATTGATAGAGAATACAAGGAGCGGTCACAATGTGATGTGCAATTTCTTACCTCTCGTATTAACTCTCTCGCATCTAAACCACACACAGCAAGAAAAACTAAAACTAACTTTCTAACCTATCCCTAAGGAGCAAGATTATTAGTCATCAATGAGTAATGTATTTTGTGCATGCATTAAGAAAAATCATAGATAGTTGTTACTTATTTCAAAACACATGAACATTTATAGATATATGAACAACCAGATAGCTAATTGTTTATGAACAACATTCATTACTCATAGTGGAAATTTCATAGAATAAACTAGAGCGCATTCATAACAAGAACATAGGTTCAAATAGTTAGAACGACCTCATAGTTAATGGATAACATTTGAAAACAAAATAGTTCACATTCAACAAATCCATAGCATATCATTTGAAACCTTCCACAAAGCTTTCTCCAACAGGAAATTTGTAATTTCTTTATGCAAAAGGAAATAGTTCTTCTTACATCATACTCTCACAAATCTATCTGGGAAAAAGTCCCCTCCTACATCTAACTCTCCTATACTTATACAAAACAACAAAACCTTTGGGTTGCCACCCCCCAGGCGACCTTTGGGCTTCCCCCAACCGTTCAATCCCACAATTTTGTCTTTTTGTGAGCGCTCATGATTTATGCAATATGTTACATTTCAGCTTAAGATTTTAAGAGCGCTTTATAAAAAGAGACCAGCTTGGTAACTGATTAACTTCTCCCAAGCCTAGGCCTCTACTGCTATCGATCTATTTGAGATCTCAGACCCTTACTTCCTTCTTCTCTTTCTTGAGGCCTCCTTTCTTCTGCTTCGTCTTCTAGACATATTTTCTCTACAGCAACAATCACCCTATCATGAATAACCAGTTCTTAGATCACTTAGCGTTTGACAAAGTAACACAAACTGTATTAAAACATACATCTTGTAAAATGAACTATTAAACAATACTAATGCATGAAAAGAAAACATGATGATGCAAAGAAAAATCCTACAAGCTAGGTCTGAAAATCATCTAAACCCGCTGTCTGACTAAAATCAAAACCCTGATAGAATATAATCGTCATCTTAATTCAGGCCGCTTCTGAGCTAATTCGAAACCCTCTGATGAAAACATGAACTAGGACAATGTAACAGCTGCTCCTCAAGAAACCAAAACCCGAGCTGCACTCTTCCTCTCAGAAAAACTCCAACTCGACCAACACCCACGATAAAAATCCGCCATTCCATAAAATAGTGTAAAAATACACCAAAAGGTGGGAAAAACCCTATCAGCAGTCGGGAACAAAAACGCTAAGGATCAGACAGAAATCCACTAAATAGTCGCAACAGCGGGTAGCATAATGTTGGTGACCGGAGGCTCTGAGCACTATGCATCGAATGATTACTCCTCAACCTTTCTACAATTCCAGCACTCCCAAATGCTAAAAACACCCGATAGCTAAGCGTCGAAGATCGGAACCACTAAAGCATCGGTCGGATAGTTCCCTGCACAGCCGCGACGGCGGGAGACAAACTGACTAATAGTTCCGTAGTCAACAAAAAAACATCGACGGTCGAAAGCTTTGGGGACTGTGTATCAATGACCAAAGGCTCAATGATGTCGCTGTATCGGCGACGCAAAGAAATAGCCCCTCGATCAATAGTCAAAACCGTTTCGATAGCAAAAATAAATCATCGCAAAGTAAAAAGTTGGTCAAAAACCAAGGCATCAGCAAAAAACAAACTTACCATCGAAACATTCATTATTTAGCTTCTGCAATAGCGGCTGTGTAGAGAACTATTGTTGAATTTTCATATGCTAAGCTAGATCATTAGTATTTCATTTCAATTTCATAACAAAAGCATATAAACAGGATCACTGAAAGATAGACAAGCACAACCATACAAAAAGAACACAAAGATTTATCCTGGGAAAACCCTAAAGGGAAAAACCCAGCAAAATCTTCCTTAATATAGATGCCCCAAAAGATAAAAGGTAAAACCAAAAAGGAGATCAAAGTCTGATCCTCCTCCTTCTCCAGCTACTCCTCTCTCCTCCACTAATGCACTACACAAGTGACAGTTTGTGCTTCAAATGAGGAGTGCCACACCTCTATTTATATTCACCCATTCACTTTAATTATTCTTTCCGATATGTAGGATCGAGTTACAAATGTAGGCTCAAGTAACCACACTGGGGTGCTAATGACCCACCTTTACAATTAGAGGGGACTACTTCATGACTCTTATTAGTTCTTCTGATTAGAAGCATCAGGGTACAAAGTAATACAAGTGGTTCTCCCGGTAGGACTATCGAGGACCACAAAAAGATACATATAGAATATTCTTCGAAGTTACAATATTTCAACACTCCCCCTTAACAAGAAGGGTATTCTACAACAACATCAACAACAACAATAATAGGAGAGAGAGAGAGGACATCATCAACATCATCAGGGTAACACATATATAAATCATTGGAAGATTTTCGACATCATGTAGTCTTCATCTTCAATCTTCAGTCTTCAGCAACATCAACACTTTGACAGCTTCGATCAACAAGTTTGACCGCTTCGATCAGCAACAACTTTGACCTTTCAATCAGCAGCAACATCTTCAGCACTTTGACCTTTCGATCAGCAGCAACTACTTCAGCACTTTGACCTTTCGATCAGCAGCAACATCTTAAATACTTTGGCCTTTTGATCAGCAGCAACATCTTTAGCACTCTAACATTTCGATCAACAACGACATCTTTAACTCTTTGACATTTCGATCAGCAACATCATCATCATCATATTCTGATCTTTCAATTAGCAACATCAGTAACATCATCATCATACTTTGAACTTTCGAACAACAACATCATCATCATATTCTGGTCTTTTGATCAGCAACATCAGTAACATCATCATCATACTTTGAACTTTCGAACAACAACATCATCATCAAACCCGGATCTTTCGATCAACAACATTAGTAACATCATCATCATACTTTGATCTTTCGATCAGTACGTCATCATCATCATACTCTGATCTTTCGATCAGTACATCATCATCATCATACTCTGATCTTTCGATCAGTACGTCATCATCATCATACTCTGATCTTTCGATCAGTACGTTATCATCATCATACTCTGATCTTTCGATCAGTACGTCATCACCATCATACTATGATCTTTCGGTCAGTATGTCATCATCATCATACTTTGATCTTTCGATCAGTAACATCATCATCAGCAACAACCTGCAATCCACAATACGAAGACAAAAGTCTTTGGATCACTTTTGGACCTAAGTCTAGGGATGATACAATCCTACCACATTCTCAACAACCGAAGTCACCGGATTGATTACGGGATAATCAGTCCCTATCACTTTAGGACTATGTCCAAGGATGATGCAATCCTACCACATTCTCGACAACCAAAGTCACCATATTGATTATGGGATAATCAGTCCCTATCAATTTAGGACTAGGTCCAAGGATGATGCAATCCTACCACATTCTCGGGGACCAAAGCCTCCAGATACCTTTTTGAACCAAAGTTCAAGGATGATGCAATCCTTCCATATTCTCAGGGACCGAAGCCTCCAGATACCTTTCTGAACCGAAGTTCAAGGATGATGCAGTCCTGCCACATTCTTTGGGACCAAAGCCTTTGGATACCTTTCTAAACAAAGTTCAAGGATGATGCAATCCTACCAAATTCTCAGGGACCGAAGCCTCCGGATACCTTTCTGAACCGAAGTTCAAGGATGATGCAATCCTGCCACACTCTCGGGGACCGAAGCCTTCGGATACCTTTCTGAACCGAAGTTCAAGGATGATACAATCCCACTACATTCTCGAGGACTAAATTCACTGGATCTATTCTGGATAGATGTCCCAAGATGATACAATCCCTCTTCATTCTTGAGGACCGAGGTCACCGGATCTCTTCTGGACAGATGTCCCAGGATGATATAGTCCCTCTTCATTCTCGAGGACTGAGGTCACCAGATCACTTTAGGGAAAATGCCAAGGGATGATACAATCCCACTTTATTCTCAAGGACCGAGGTCACCAGATCACTTTAGGGCAGTTTCCCAAGGATGATACAATCCCATTGCAACATCACTACTCCCCCTTTCAAGGAAGGTCTTTCCGAGCAACACCAAGCTTGTCTCAAAAGTGTTCGAACTTTACTCGAGACAGAGGCTTCATCAGCACATCATCACCTAAACCATCATCATCTACATCTTCAGTATGTGAATATTGAATTATCACCATCTGTGTCTCCAGTATGTGAATACTGAAAGCATCATCATCAATATATTCAGTATAGAAATACGGAATCACCATCATCTGCATCTACAGTTTGAAACATCATCTATATCTTCAGTATGGGAATACTGAAATCATCATCATCTATATCTTTAGTATGGGAATACTAAAACATTATCATCTCTATATTCAGTATAGAAATACTGAATCGCAATCATCTGCATCTCCAGGATGTAAATACTGAAACATCATCATCTGCATCTTCACTTGTTTATAGAAATACTGGATTTCTATGTGTTACGACGGAACACAGGGTTCTCTGTCATCACAACTCTGGTTATCACATAGAATCATTGTAGTATCCATATTCAGGCTAAAGAGACCTGATATCAGCTTCCGAATCCATATGGATTCACAAATTAGTAGAGCAATCTGCTATGTATTATGCTTCAGCCGTGCTAAGAGAAACACTGGACTGTTTCCTGCTAAACCATGAACTCATAGCAGACCCCAAACAAAATCATCTACCTAATGTGCTTTTCCTGTTTGATGTACTTCCAGCCCAATCTGCATATGTATAGCAATACAATCTGTAGTCATGGTTTCCATCATAGTATAGACCAAAGTCTATACTCCCTTTTAGATATCTCATCACATTCTTTGCAGCTATTAGGTGAACACGTCTAGGTTGAGCTAGATACTGACTCAAGGTGTTCACAGCAAAACAAATGTTTGGTTTGGTATTTGTTAAGTACATCAATGACCCAATAATCTGTCTGTATTGAATCACATCCACTAACTCTAATGAGTCATTAGCTAACAACTTCAGGTTGGAATCCATGGGTGTGGCCATGGCTTTGCATTCCAACATATCGAATCTTTTCAATATCTCTACTGCATACTTTCCCTAGTTGAGAAATATTCCTTCTGAATTTTGTTATACTTCCAGACCTAGGAAATAATGCGTTAACCCAAGGTCTTTCATCTAAAATTCTTCATTGAGCTTCTTCTTGCATTCTACAATCTGTTTCTCATTCACTGTCAGAAATAGATCATCCACATATAGTAATAGTATGGCAGGTTCATCTTCTACAACCTTGTAGTAAAGGTTAGGATCGGCTTTACTCTTGGCAAAGCCCATGCTCGTCAGGAAACTATATATTCTTCCATACCCAGCTCTGGGAGCTTGCTTCAGGCCATAGAGGGCCTTCTTCAACTTGCATTCATGAGTCCATCTGTCTTCAACTTCAAATCCTTGTGACTATTCGATGTAAAACTCTTCCCCAATCATACCATTAAGGAAGGCTTGTCTTTACTTCATCATGAAAACAACTACCATGATAGTTCTGAAGGAAGTGTACCTTGCTTCCTGGAGTAAGTGTCTCTTCAGAATTAATTCACAAGTCTTTCCTTACTTCTATCAGCAACATATTTTATCTTGCAAATCCATTTGGAAGATACCACATTCTTGCTTTCTGGTTTGAGTACTATATACCAAACATCATTCTAGTATTCTTTCATCATAACATCTTCCATGAGTTCGTCTTTTCAGGTCATCAACATATCCTAGTCTTTTGCATTCAACCTTGAATTTTGGAACCCACTTACTCTTGGTAAAGTCTCGATCCATCAGGAAGTTGTCCATCATGTCATTCCATGTCGAACTCAAATATATTCTGTAGTCACTCCCCTTGAAGTGGAGTATCATCTTCCCTCTTCATTTTGTACAGGCGGTTCTATGCTTGATATATACTGGTCAATAGAGTATGTCATGTCATAGTCTATTCTTTTTGAGGCAAATCATGAACCTTTATTTGTACACTTGTTCTTGTAGATCCATATGGAGATACTACGTACCTCCCTTTAGGTCTCGAAACCATATCATATGCATCATTCCCCATGGTCAACTGTTACTCTTTGATCATAGCTGGAAAGGTTAGCATCAATGATGTCCCCTAACTATGTGTCACAACTAGAGTGTTACCGAGGCCTCTTAATTTGGTTTGGAAGTTTCACCATTCTTTTCTTCATCTTGAGTTATATCTCGTACCCCATGGTGGTATTCATCCTTCGAGGTGGATCTACCGCTCTCTGAAGCTCTTTCCTTCGTCATGATGTCTCTGACCCTGGGAGCTTCAGATTCATATTTATTGAATTGTCATCACTTGTTCTTTGGAACAAGACTCATCCTTGTTTTCTTGTAGGCGGTTGTACATGACCTTTCCTACAATTCAAATGCACCAGTTGCATGGTTAGAACTATTTCATAAAACATATGCATAACGACAAATTCTTATGCATCATGCAACTATTTAGCCAACACAAAATTCATCCATATCTCACTATTGTCATTAATGCAACCAATCTATCATGCATAACACATCAACTGAATATAATCCAATGTATAACAAAATAATATCATGAAATGATAATTGAATACTTATCTTTTATTCATTTCATGGGTAGACTCCTTCTTGATCCTTCTACTTCATCATCTTCTTCATTCATGACATCATCATTTCTTATCCAAATGATAAGATGGATAAGAGGTTCTTCAAGAATTGAGTTCTTCATATTCCTCATCGCTTGAGGGATCTTCTTTGAATGGTGAGAGCTTGATTTTCAATTTCTCCCATATTCTTCTTCTCGAGCTTCTTCTTCTTCCCAGATTCAGCTGAAAGTAATCACTTCCTTCTGGCACACATTCCTCGCATGAATGAATCCTATGATCCTGGGAGGCCATTCAAGGTGACTATCACCACTTCTACATTCTTCACTTCTTATTTTACCCCTTCAATTTGTTTCTTAAGGTAATCTTCTGATGTATGTCTTTCCTTCAAATAGATTGGTCAAGGAATCAAACATCTCTTTCAATTTCTTTAGGGAAGACACTTGTGGTACAAGTTGATCCGTGACTGAATCAACAATGATCTTCTTGGCCTTGACCAAGTTCTTTTGGTGTAAGGCTTTGAGCCTCATCTCCCTCTGGAACTGGAACCTCTCTACTCATGTAGGTGTCTAATTCATTATCTTCAAAGAGATCAAATAATTCCATGCTTGGAAGTTTTCAACTTCACCAAGCTTATCATCAAGCTGATGAGAATCTCAAATGGAAATAGCAAAAGATTAGATCTTACCGATTTGAGGTGTCTGTCCTGGTTCCTGAGCTGGCTAATCTAGGGTTTGTCAGAGAAACCCTAATTTTCAAAAATTGGAATCTTTCATATCTGATTGGATATAAATATACATCTCTTCAAACCGAGCTGTCCAATGTACTCCTTTTCTGAAAACTATGGAGGGAAGCTCGTGGAACAGGAAGCCCTAGTTTTCCAATTTCTCCTGCAGAAATGCCTAATACTGTTTCTGCACTATCTCCAAAATTTATACTCCTCTATGTCTGAAACTTCATACTGAGGTACCCTCACATGTCCCTGTTCCAACACCATAGGTTTCATCAGAATTGGTTTCACCAATTGGGACTTATGGTCATTTTCCCAAGGTGACCTGTTACAGGAATGTTCAGAACTGCGAATTTGTATGGACTACCACGTGTCACTATTTCATCTTATGAGTATAAAACTAGGACCACAGAAATTAAAGTCCATTCCATTTCTGTAAAATCTTCCAAAATTTCATTTGGACCTTTGTATCCCAAGATATAGTAATTCTCCCTGGGTGTCCTGTTTAGGGATGAATCCTCGAAGAGGCTGGAACCCTGACTTGGAGGGATCATATATCCCAGAATATAGCAAATATGAGGCTGAATTTTGGACACAGTGTACATCATGATTTTATCTTCGACCTCTACAATTTTAAGCTCCTGATAATTCACCAATACCGCGATATAGAGAATGTACCAAAACTTATCAGTTTTAGTATTTAGAGTTTTTCCAGCTCAGGGTCAAACTAGGGTTTGACTTTCTTGAAGTTTCACCCAACCAAAAATATTGATCCAGGTCTCTAAAATTCGATTTTGATGAGAAGATAAATCCTATTCCAGGCTCACTCAAAAGTTATTCTTCTGTAGAAATCCCTAATTTCTCGCACCAAAAACTGAAAATGCTCAGAATCGAATTCCGCTTCGACAGAAAGATGCACCCTTCAATGGAGAGTCAGCCTAGCCTTCTTTTGTTGATCGATTGTGGAGAGAGACCCAAAAAGTAAGAATCCCTAGATTTTGTATCTGCACAATGTCTTCTTTCAGGGTGGCTCTGATACCATGTTGAATTTTCATATGCTAAGCTAGATCATTAGTATTTCATTTCAATTTCATAACAAAAGCATAGAAACAGGATCACTGAAAGATAGACAAGCACAACCATACAAAAAGAACACAAAGATTTATCCTGGGAAAAACCCAGCAAAAGCTTCCTCAATATAGATGCCCCAAAAGATAAAAGGTAAAACCAAAAAGGAGATCAAAGTCTGATCCTCCTTCTTCTCCAGCTACTCCTCTCTCCTCCACTAATGCGCTACACAAGTGAGAGTGTGTGCTTCAAATGAGGAGTGCCACACCTCTATTTATATTCACCCCTTCACTTTAATTATTCATTCCGACATGTAGGCTCAAGTTAATCATGTAGGCTCAAGTTACACATGTAGGCTCAAGTAACCACACTAGGGTGCTAACGACCCACCTTTACAATTAGAGGGGACTACCTCATGACTCTCATTAGTTATTCCAATTAGAAGCATCGGGGTAAAAAGTAATACAAGTGGTTCTCTCGGTAGGACCATCGGGGACCACAAAAAGATACATATAGAATATTCTTCGAAGTTACAATATTTCAACAACTATAACCCCGATTTACTATTCAACTGACCTCCGAAAAACCAAATAAAAAATGTTAAGTTTCGAAAGACCTTCAACTGGGAAGCAATAAAAAGTTTGTGTCACTTCCGAAACAATGGCAACAAAGAGAACTAAAGTTTCGATTCAAACATAAATAGAATTCCAATAGCAATTAAGGAAATCATTTGGATCAAAATGACATCATTTTCAAATCAACTTTAAACCCCGCCGTCCAAAGCATTGGCAAACAAAAGCAGTTTTTCAAAAAGCATGAAAAAAGTTGACCTCACTTCAACTTCAAACAATCCAAATTTGTAGCAGAGGGAAAACAAAAATAGAGTTCAGTAATCCAAACAGTCCCAGGAAAAATGAAATTAAAAGGAGGGTCCAAAATTTTTAAAAAATGGGAAAAATTTGCAGCTGCAACAGATATAAAACCAAGTGAAAATATTTCAAAGTTGGGTATAGAAAAATGCATGCAAAGGTTTCATATTTGGGTCAATTTTGGTGAATGTAGTTGGAAATTATTGGTTTCCACATTTTACATCATTTTGAATCAATATATTTTCGTTTTAATTCTATAAATCTCTTGGTATGTAAAAATTTCAAAGTTGCCTAGTTTTTTTAAATGCACACACATGGACACTAAAAGGCATGCATAGGCCTCATAATGAAGTCAGAGTGGTTTAAGTTGCAGAAGATTTATTTATTATTTCTATACTCTTCTACACTTCCACATTTTCATCTTGTATCATAAAAGTGGTTTTTGAGCAAGAATGATATGTTTGCATTAAGTTTTGTACATTGAACAAGAGTTCAAAAGGACTCAAATAAATGCACATAGAGACTTCCTCCTGGATTATTTTAGAAAGTGAAATTCATATCTTGGTTATTTAATATATTAGGCACATTTGTATGTCCTCCATATGAATGCAATTAAACTAAGTGCATTTTCAACCTTTTTCACTCATTATGAACACTATAGAGTAAAATGTGCGCAATAAGCATAAAAAAGCACACATGAGGGTGAATATTGATCTTAAAATTGTTCAAAAGTGTAATGATCTATATATCCCCCTGACATACACATGGGGTTAATCTACTTGGTTAATATGCTCTTGCATTATATCATATACAGGATGTAAGTTATGGACATAAGCAATATTGTGAATGCTTTATATTTCTTGAAGGTGTTCATTATAACCAACATATATTTGTATGCATTATTTACTAGTATGTAATGCATACTAGTAGTTATTGGTTGTAAAGCAAAGTCTATAGTATAAAATTAAGTGAAAATATTTCAAAGTTAGGTGTAGAAAAATGCACGCCAAATTATCTACAAGTGACATTTTATAAAATTATAATTATCTACCTAAAGGTAACTATATGGTTGAAAAATAATTCTCTCATATTTATATAATTTAATGTATATAATTTAATGTATAGTGTTTAGTAAACTTGTAAAGTTGGCAATTTTAGTGTTTTTACATAAAATTGCTTATCATAGAAAAATGCCTGCAAAGGTTTCATATTTGAGTCAATTTTAGTGATTCTTGTTTCATGTCATTGTGAATCATCATAATTTCATTTTAAGTCTGAAAATATATTGATCTACAAAAAATTCAAAGTAGCCTAGATTTTTTAAAATGCAGACACATGAACACTAAAAAGCATGCAAAGGCCTCATAATGAATTCAAAATGAGTGGTTTAATCTGCAGAAGATTTATTTATTCATTTTCTACTATTCTGCACTTCCACATTTTCATCGTGTATCATAATAACATTGGTATTTGAGCAAGAATGATATGTTTTCATTAAGTTTTGTACATTGAACACGAGTTCAAAAGGCCTCAAAGAAATGCACATAGAGACTAGTTCCTCCTAGATTATTTTAGAAAGTGTAATTCACATTTTGTTATTTTAATATATTCGGCACATTTTTCATGTGTTGGTTTTCTATGACTTACCTCCATATGCATGCAATTAAAGTATTTAAAGTGCATTTTCAACCTTTTTTACTTATTTTGAACACTATAGAGTAAAATGCATGTAATAAGCATAAAAAATGCACACGATGGTGAATATTGATCTAAAATTTGTTCAAAAGTGTAACAACCTATATATGCATATTAAATACGCATAGGGTTAATCTCATTGACTAATATGATCTTGCATTAAATCATATTTAAGGTGTAAACTATGGACATATGCAATATCATGAATGCTTTATCTTCCTTGAAGGCATTCACTCTAACAACCATATACTTATTTATGCATGATTTACTAGTATAAAAATCATACTTGTAGTTATTGGTTGTAAATCTAAGTCTATAGAATAAAACTGAGTGAAAATGTTTCAAAGTTAGGTGTGAAAAAAATGCACATAAGATTCTTTACAAGTAACATTATATAAAATCACTATCAGCTACATAAAGGTAGATATATGGTTGACAAAACCCTCTCTCATATTTATATAATTCAATGTATAGTGTAATTTTGAGCATTAAGCATAATTTTGTAATTTTCCCCCTTTTCTCACCCATTTCAAAAATGAAATAAGAACAAAATAAACTACATAACCAGAAGAAATGATGTAAAGAATTACTCAACCATTTTATAAAGATATTTTTCTTATCCATGTTTGAGATTGAGTGTATGTGCTAATATTAGAGGTAAAGTACGTTATAAAAAACTTATAAACCTCAAAAAAATATTTAATATATATTCTATAGGGTATAGATAATCACATTGAATTCATAAACCAATATACCTGAAATAAATTAAAATAAACCCTATTTATGTGCATTCATCAACATATATAACCAAACCAATTCATTTCTAATTAGTTAGGCATTCAAAATTGTAGTGAACAAGCTTGTTTTCCACAATTTCAACTTGAAGCCAAGACAACCACAACCACAACCACAATTGAAACATGGGCATAATGTACCATTGCAATAGTTGAAATAGGGTCATTCTATACCATGACATCAAATGAAACATGGGGTTCCTAGGTTGAAAATTTCACAATGAAAAAATTCCAAGAGTGTGATGATCCATGGAGTGATAAGAATAGGTGGCCAACATGTATGTTAAATATCCTTATAAGAGTAGAAGTGCATCGATTTGTTTTTGGTCAAATCAATTTCAAAAATGAGCAGATAGATGACACTATATTTAATTAAGATCATGAGGCCATGGAATTGCTAATTTTTTGGAAGAGGGTTTATCTAGGCCCCGATTTGGTTGCCAAATCAACTAAAATTTCACATAAAGGGGAAGAAATGTTTAATTCCAAAAAAAGCAAGCTATAAAATATTGACATGGCTAGTAATATCTATGGGAAAAGGTATTTGTTCCCAAGAACAGTTTAAATATGTTTGTTCCCTCAGGGCTATACAAAACCTTAATTCAGATTGTCCTTAGGACCATTGTGAATAACGATAGGTAGGATATTTCTATTGACTGTAAGAAGTTGGTCATACACTAGATTAAAGGTATGGCCATAGACGTACCTCATCTATTGGATAATAAATTGCACATTGCATTGTAGGATAGTAAAATAAATAGGGTCAAGTTTAATTACCCTCGCACAATGCAAAATATTATTGATTTATAGTGACCCGATGTTGTACAATTAAACACTACTAAAAAATCCATTAGTGTTAGGATATTTAGACACTTAGGAGTTAGTTAATATCAACTTGTGTAATATATCCGTTAGGTAAAAGTGTGTTTCTTTAGTATGTATTAGTATGCATTTGTAAATATTCTAATCCGACGATCACGATATGTTCTAGACATAGAGTGATCTGACGGTTCAACTTCTCTTAGATCATACCTACCATTGATCCGTGGCTTAACACCTGATTGGTCTATGATCTCTATTTAAAGAGCATAGAAGGTCCTTGGCTAGTTGATCGATTATGAGAAGCTCATGTAACTTTCTTTCTTTTGCATAATAAATTGCTCCAAGTAGCTATTTGGCTGGGGTCGTGGACTGTTTCCCTCTTGAGGGTTTTAACCACGTGACAAACATCGGTGTGTTGATCTGTGATCTATTTGTGTGAAGCATTTTCTCAAGGTGTTCGGTCTTTTGGAAGTATCTTGTGTACCTAAACATGGTATCAAAGCTTTTATGAAGAGCTGCTTTCGTTTTTTATCAAGATTTGGAACCGGTGTTGCCGAAAGTTTGAAAGGGTTTTTTTTTTGGATTTTGTATGAACTTTTGGCCTGTGGGAGCTATTCTATTGCATTCAGAGCGCCGTTTCCATTGGGAAATAGTTTTTGTTTCACCGAAAACCATTTCCGTTTGTTCCAGAAACACCCATTTCGGCAAATCTTAAGCTATAATGTTACAGTGACGGATTTGTTTTTTTTAAATCTCTCATATTTTATCAGTTTTATTATTAGATCTTTTTTTGTTTTAGTCTCATATTGTTTCCTTCCCTGACTGCGTATTCTCTTTGCAGTGCACCTTGCGCGATTGCGACGAATCAGAAAAAGTAAGAGAAAGTTTGTTTTCTTGTCTTTTTGGCTACGTATGCTCTTTGTCGTGCACCTTGTGCGATCACGGAAAATTAGAAACATCGAGAAAACTTGAAAACATAGACTTTCCGAGTAAGCTAACCAAGATCTAACCCCCATTGTGTGGAAAAAGTTTTTTTTTTGTGTTTCATTTTTTTTTGTGATTTGCAGGAAAAGAAAGCAAACATGGAGAACTAGATAGAAGAGTTAAAAAAAAAAAAAAACCTTCCTCTTTCCATACTTTTATGTACCTTTTAAACTTAGCTCACTTGGTCCAAAGTTGCTTTCTTCCTTAATAAGTCTTGAGTTCAAGTCTTATTAAGCTACTTTTTAGTGCATGCAATTTCTATTTTCAAGTTACTTTATTGTAAAAGTGCATCTCACATAAATAAAATAAAATAAAAAGTGAGTCACTTAAGTCTTTTAATTTATTGTTGCACTATTTAAAAGTCACATTATTGTAAAAGTGAACATCACTTATTCTACAAAAGTGATTCACTTCAAAGCAACTTTATTGTAAAAGTGATTGTCAAATGTTGATCTTGGGAAGAGGGGGTTTCTTTTTTTAGTTGGTCAAGTTAATATCTGCCACGTCACTATTGGGGACATCTTCAACATTTTATTTGATCAAGCATAACTTCATCATCCAAAATCAATTTTCAGTGTCGCTTTTTTTAAAACCGCATATTTTTTCGAGCTCTTTACAACCGGATAGTTAGTTTCTGTTTTTTCAACCATTACTTTATAGTATGGCCATCCCTTATGATATTATACTTACAAGTTCTAACTATTTCTCATGGAAATCTCGTATGGAGAATGTTCTACGAAATAGGGGACTTTTCAGGATAACCTCAGGGAAAGAAACAGAACCCACTGATGATGATAAAAAAATTAAATGGGCAAATAGATGTGATGAAGCTCGTGGATTGAGTGGGATGTCAATCTTTACTGATTTGCGATTCCACATATCTGGCATTGATGAACCTGATAAAGCTTGGGAAAAGTTGGAATCTGTGTTTGGTAAACACAATAAAATTTGAGGTCATCAACTTCAGAATGAGTTGCTTTCCTTGAATCCAAATGATTTTTCATGCATTCAAGACTATTTATCTAAGTATAAAACTCTTAGACTCTTATGTGCAGAATGCAAGATTAAAAAAGAATACAAACAATGTATTTATCATATTCTTTCCAAACTTGGACCTGCATATTCTGTTTTTGTATCTACATTCTACTCTATGAAAGAATCCTTGACTGCAGCTAGCTATCAAGAGTCTATTTTGAATCATTTTGTGATTCCTTAATTAGAGAGAAAGATAAGCTCATTCATCTTGGAATAATTAACAATGCAGATACATCTAGGAAATCCTTATTGTCCCAACAGAAAGAAAAGTCCAAGCCTCCCAAGAAACAGAATTGTCTCAATAATAAGCAAAACAACAAGGGTCCCAAACCCTCTGAGTCAGCTCCTTCTTTAAAAAATGATAAAGGGTCCAAGCAAAAAGGAAAGAAAACTGAGCCTCATTGCAATTTTTGTGGGAAAGATAATCATGATGAATCTAAGTGTTTTAAGAAGATGGCAGCCTTGGAAGTAGCAATGAAGAAGCACCACATCAGCCTAGATTCGTCTTCAGAATCTACCTCTCATGGACATGCACTTTGTGCTTCTGGTTACTCTTATACTGCATCTTCTTCTTCTACTTCAATTGAATGGCTCATTGATTCTGGAGCATCTTATCATATGGCTAAGGATAAAGCCATCTTTTCTACTATGCATGAATGTAACACCAAACAAATATTTGTTAGTGATGATAGATCTCTAAGTGTTGTAGGATCTGGAACAGTTCCAGTAGAAAATGATCATTTCAGTGATGTACTATGTGTTCCAAAAATTTCCTGCAATTTGTTATCAGTCTATCAAATTGCTCATTCAGGTGAAGGTAAAACTGTGACGTTTACACCTCACCCAAGTTGTAATCAAGGATTTTAAAAATCCTCAAAATGTCTTTGCTACTGGAACTGTTGATGATATTACCAGGTTGTACAAATTTAACAACTTTGGGTCATCACCTTTTCCTTCAATTTTTGTTTCTCATAGTGATAACTTGAGCAAACTTTGGCATGAGCGATTTGGTCACTTAAATTATCGCTCATTGCAACAACTATGTAAATACAATATGGTAACTGGTCTTCTGCTGGTATCTTGCAAGGATGGTGTTTGTTCCGGTTGTGTACTTGAAAAACATCATTGGGATAGTTTTGGAAAACGTGCCTCTTGCCATGCCTCGGTTCCTTTGGAGCTTGTGCATAGTGACTTGTGTGGTCCTCTTCCATCTACATCATTTTCTGGTTTCAAATATTTCTTAACTTTCATTGATGACTACTCCATATGCACTTGGGTTTAATTCCTAAAACTTAAGAGCGAATTATTTAACATGTTCTTGGCCTACAAGGCCCTTGTTGATAAACAATCTGGTCATCAAATTATTAAGTTAAGATCTGACAATGGAGGAGAATATGTTAACAACAAGTTCATTACTTTCTACAATGAACAAGGAATCCAACAACAGCACACTGTTCCATATACACCACAACAAAATGGTGTAGCTGAACGGAAGAACCGCACTTTAAAAGAAATGGCTAATTGTATGATCCAATCTAAGGGACTAAGTCTTCAATATTGGACTGAGGCCATAAATTGTGCAAATTACATAGTTAATCACACACCCACTAAAGTTTTACAAGGTATAACACCGGAAGAAGCATGGAGTAAAATTAAACTAGATGTAAGTCACTTTCGTTTGTTTGGTTGTGAAGCATGGGCTCAATTTCCGAATGAAAAACAGAAAGCATTACAACCTAAAAGTGAAAAGTGCATATTTGTTGGATATTCTGAAGATGTAAAAGGTTATAGACTTCTTCAGCCCCATTCACATGATATAATCATTAGAAGAGATGTTAAATTTGATGAAAATCTCTCGGCCTATGAGCCTAACTTGGCGGTTGTACCATCCTTGGCCTACGAGCCTGATTCGGCGAGTGTGCCCTCTTCTTCTTCTTCCAACTTCCTCGACAAGTTTCCAACTCTAGTTTGTGATGATGAAAGTGAGGATGAAAATCCACCTCTGCCTGCTCATGTTCCTCCAATTGCACCAGCACCAATACTTCCTTGATGGGTCCATTCAACATGTGAAGCAATTGGTGATCTTTTTGGTGATCCTAGAGATCAACGACGAACACATTGTCAGTTTCAGCGAGCCTCTTCTCTTTTGGCTTAAGTTTCTGAGAATCATGATCCAGAAAATTTTGTAGAAGCTTCAGGAAATCCAGATTGGGATGCAGCTATGGATGAAGAATATCGTTCCTTAATGGCGAACGATACTTGGGATTTTTTTCCTCTTCCAAAAGGAAGAAAACTTGTCAGATGTAAATGGGTCTATAGAACTAATTATGCATCAGATGGAAGTGTTGAAAGACTTAAGGCAAGGTTAGTTTCCAAATTTTTTTCCCAAGTTGAAGGGATTGACTACAATGAAACCTTTGCCCCTATAGAAAAAATGAACTCCATCTGCCTTGTTCTTTCCCTCACAGCCTTACATAATTGGGAAGTCCATCAAATGGATATCAAGTCTGCCTTCTTACATGGTGATTTACATGAGGAAATTTACATGGAACAACCTCCTGGATATGTTCAGAATAACTCTAGCCTTATTTGTCTCCTTAAGAAATCCTTATATGGCCTTAAGTAAGCTCCTAGAGCTTGGTATGCCAAAATGGATAGCTTTCTCCTTGACACTGGTTTTTGTAGATGCCATTCTGACCCCAATGTCTATACCAAGAAAGTAGGAAACCATGTCATCATACTTGTTCTTTATGTTGATGATCTCATCCTTACTGGTAGTGACCCTAAACTTATAACCCATGTGAAATCAAGTCTTAAGCAAAATTTTGAAATGTCAGACTTAGGACATTTGCATTATTTTCTTGGTCTCCAAGTCTTGCAAACCAAAGAAGGAATCTTTCTTTCCCAGTCTAATTATGCTTGTGACCTTCTTTGTCACTTCCACATCGAATATTGTAAACCAGCCCCTTCTCCCTTTCAGTCTGGAGTCAAACTTTCTGCCACTTGTACTTCCCCTGAAGTAGATGCCACCTTGTATCGTCAACTTGTTGGTAGTCTTTTATACTTGACTCATTCCCATCCTGACCTTTCCTTTTCCATTGGTCGTGTTTCCCGTTATATGCAAACTCCTCATGAAAGTCACTGGAAAGCAGCAAAAAGAATACTTTGATATATTCAAGGTATAATTCAGTTTGGGATTCATTATAGTAAAAGGGGGAAACCTTTGTTGGTTGGTTTCACTGATTCAGATTGGGTCGACGATCCTGATTATCGAAAGTCTACTGCAGGTTATGTTTTCAGTCTGGGATCTAGACCTGTCACTTGGGATTATAAGAAACAACAAGCTCTTGCTCTTTCTTGAGCAGAAGCAGAATATCGAGCTGCAATTAATGCTAGCCAGGAAGCTTTATGGCTTCAGCAAATCCTTTCAGAGTTTGGATTCGAGCAGCAGCAGCCTACTCCACTTTGGTGCAACAATCAAAGTGCCATGAAGCTTGCCAAATATCTAGTTCTACATCAGCGCAGCAAACACATTGAGCTACACATGCACTTCATCAGAAATCTTGTTCATGATAGTGTTATTGAAGTTATCTATTTCCCTACAGATGATCAAGTTGCAGACATCTTCACCAAGTCTCTTATAGAAGCGAAGTTTTCTAAACTTCAGTCTATGTTAGGAGTTTAGGAATGTGTCCTTAAGGGGGATAGGCTCTAATGACTTCTTCCTTCTCCTAATAGTGTCACTTTTGTAAATCCTTCAATCCTATCCCAAGTTGTTCTTGAGGGGGGATGTTAGGATATTTAGACACTTATGAGTTAGTTAAGATCAAATTGTGTAATATATCCTTTAGATAAAAGTGTGTTTCTTTAGTATGCATTAGTATGAATTTATAAATATTCTAATCCGATGGTCACGATATGTTCTGGACATAGAGTGATCCAACGGTTCAACTTCTCTTAGATCATACCTACCATTGATCCATGGCTTAACACCCGATTGGTCTATGATCTCTATTTAAAGAGCATAGAGGGTCCTTGGCTAGTTGATCAATTATGAGAAGCTCATGTAACTTTCTTTCTTTTGTATAATAAATTGCTCCAAGTAGCTATTTGGCTGGGGCCATGGACTGTTTCCCTCTCGAGGGTTTTAACCACATGACAAACATCAGTGTGTTGATCTGTGATCTATTTGTGTGAAGGTTTATCACGGTGTTCGGTCTTTTGGGAGTACCCTGTGTACCCTAACAATTAAGAGGTATAAAATGAAAGAAAATAATGAGAAAGAATCTCAACAGTATCTAAATAACAATGAGGAAGGAGTTGCTACTACCATGAATTCAAAAGTACATGAACAACCTTTAGAGAACAATATGGAAGGAGTGGAAAATTGCATTGGTTTAGTCAACCCTAAAGAATTTGATGTTGTCGTAGCTTTAACAAAATTACAAAGATATGAAAATGCATATCAGTGGCAAGAATTTGTGAAAATTTATATGGAATTGAGTGATGATGATCTTTCTACTCTTCTAGAGACTCAATTTGATAGAGTTACAACTCAAATGGTAGCACCTAAGATAATTTTCTCTAATAGATTTGATTCAGTGTATCCAACATATGTTTTTTTTACGGTATATTTGTTTTTCTTTATTTGATAAAACACTGCATTTAGAAGAACAAGTTGCTATGGAGGAGGATTCCTATGTATAGAGGTTGGAAATGTGCAAGGTTAAGAATAATTAGATTCTTAATCTCCCGTGGCATGTTCCAAGGTTACAGAAATCAATTGTGAACAATGTAGAAAAAGAAAAAAGAGACATAATCAGGAAGGATAGAATTATTGAAGTTTGGTCTTCTCACAATTTTTTTGTTGATTAAAATAATAAAAATGACACAGTCCTTGAAAAAGAATAAATATGAAGCAACTATATAGAAAATTGAAAATGAGTTGAAAAACAAGTTTGATATTTTGAACATACCGCTACTAAACCATGTAGTTGGTAAGGAAGTAGAACTTATGTGTCAATTGAAGTAAAAAAAAAACAATAAATTGATTTTTTAAAGGATCAGTTTGAATATAAATTAGAATAAGAGTACAATAAAGATAAAGAGGAGATTGCATAATATGAAAAAAAGACTTCCATTGATAAGAAAAATGAGTTGTTGAGAGGGGAAAAATTGAAAGGACTATTGCAACCGTCAAGGATAAAGACTCGATGAAAGGAAAAGAATCTGACAATAAAAAACATGATAAGAGTAAAGTAAATCAAGAGGAAGAATAAAGTAACACTGAAGTTGGTAAAGGTAAGAGTAAATCCCTATTTGAAGAGAAATTCAAAGAATAGTACATTAAATATAAAGACGATATATATTAATATGAAAAAATGGTGAAATTGAAGGCTACCATGGATTAAAAAAACATTTGTTGACATGTAAAAAAATTAAAAGGATTGTTGCAACATTCAAGGATAAAGGAATTATAAAGGAAAAGAATTTGACAATAAAAATCATGATAAGGGCAAAGTAAATCAGGACGAAGTAGAAAGTAACATTTAAGTTGTTAATGGTAAGAGTAAAACTCTATTTATGGATAAAACTTAGAATAAGGTTGGACACAAAAATTCCTTAATTAAGTATGAAAAGTCCTTAAAAATATAAGAGAAGAGCTTGAGGGAACTTCTTGCAGCAATAAATGTTGGAGGTGATATTTTTGCATCATCAACAATACATGAATCATTGAACAAGAAGCTATATGAGAAGGAAGGCATTATTACAAAGCTTAGAGAAAAAATATTGGAGAACAAAAAAAAACATTTGGGACATGATCATGAGATAGAAAAACTAAAATCGCAAATTACCACTTTGCAGCAAAAATGCATTCTTAAGGCAATATCACTTTTTTATACTCTAGATGAAAAAAAATAGAACACAATCATTTGAGGAGGAGGTACAAAATATAAAGAGAAGATTGTCCAAAGTTCATTCTGAGTTGGAATGTACAAAGGATGCTCTTCAACAAAAGGAAAAGGAACACTTAGACAAGTATAAGAAGAATGTGAATTTGATGAAGAAGTACACAGATGATACAATTATGTTGCAAACCAATTTGCAAAATTATATAAATAAAGTTAAAGACCTAGAAGAAAAATTACAAGATGTGTCTGCTACAACTTTTGAAGAACTAGAGAATTCTAGAAAAGGAAAGACAAATTGTACCCAATTTTCTTCTTCTCAAGAGGAGGGCTTGCATAAACCTCTCAAGCAACCTACAGTTATAGAATAGCAATGCGTGTATATGTTGTTTATGTAAATACATTTAAATTTTTAATATATATAAACATTTATCAACAATGTCTATTTTGTTAATGTAGTTAATGTGATTGATAATTAATATGTTTTCCTCTCAAAAAAATGTAACAAAAATGATACCACAATAGAATAAAATTTCAATATGGAAATATTACTAGAAATGCTTATTGCATCATAAGATTATTTCACCATTTTTCATACAATGTTGCATTATGATCTTCCAGGACTTTTTTTTTGTCACATATTTCTTATAATGCTAGTTTTTATAGGATTCCCTTTGAATTTCTTATTTTTCACTACTCTTCCTTGCACCATTTATCAAGGATGGAACACCCATTTTATTATGAATCATAGCCTCCATCATTGGCATATCAACAGTAGCTACTCCAAACAATTATGGTGTTTCATTCATTTTCCCTAACTCAATTCTTGAGGATGAAACATCAATTTTACTATGATTTTCAACTGTCTTCATAGTTATGTCAAAAATAACTTCCACATTCATTTCTTGTGTTTGACTAGCATGTGCTACCTCTTTTATCTTGGATGAAACACCTATAAATCTATTATTATCATAATCAAATAACATTGAGGTGTCAAAAATAGTTGGACCTTGCATTGTTGTGTATGATCAATCTAACCTAGCCCATTTCCTTAAATAAACAAGAATGACAACGTCAAAGTGCAAGTAAAAGATGCACTTTACACAAATTAGCTAGATTGACAAAGTCGTAATTGTACCCCATTCATTCATTATAATAATATGAGAATGTATTGGTGACAATGTAATATTGTGAACAAGATAGGGATAAATTTAATGAACATAACACTCACCATTGGAGGGAAATCCATGTCTTTTACTTCTTGTTCGAACATTATTTTTTTCCTTGTTCTTTCCAGAGTGATGTGATTCACGATAAGCATATTCACCATATTTTATTGTTTTCCTTGAGATGATTAATGAACTATAATGAAATATTAATCATAGTTAAACATACACACTATAAAATGAAACCATAATTAGATACCATTTAAAATTAAAACATACTATTGGTGGTGTAATCAATGATTTCTTATATTGTTTTACCCATGAGTCAAATAGTTGTTTTATCTTCTATGAAGTGACATCAAGGAAGCAGGATGTCAATTGTGTTGTAGTTTCCTCATTCAATGGACTTCTCAATTTTTCATATTTAACATGAAGTTGACTTGCAGTATTTGAAGGAAAGAATATTATTTTTTTAACGTTTTGTAAAGTACCTTCTAATCTCAAAACAATCATGAAAAATTGTGTTTGCATCTCATTTGCAAGATACTTTTTTTCATGTTCAAATGTGTTTCTATACTCCTTAGAAACTCCTCTTCTTCAGGCCTTGGTTACTATTCAAATTTTCCATTCCCCTTGATTATGCTCCATTACTTCATTCCTTAACAATCTTAAAGTATAAGGATGAAAACCCCTAATAATTTGAAGAGCATGGGCCCTTTAGAGATGTATACAAGGAACCATCTCATCTCCTAAAGAACAAGAACAAAACTAAAGCCACTCATTGGCAAGGAATCCAATCTTGCAATGGTAGTGGATAAATTTTTTTATCATGAATGAAATAATACCACCATGCTTAAATACATGATACTATTAAATTAATATAAATTGGCATACCTTTCCTCATATGCATTTTTAGCATCCCCTCTAAACCCTTGCAATTGAAACATGTGGAATTCCTTTTAACACTTCCACATCCTCACCAACTTTTTTTATAATTTTATTCATTTGGTAGGCCTTCAATAATCTATAAAAACAAAAATTTAGTGTACATGATTAGTTAATTAATTTTTCTATTGAAATTGAATAAAACTGAGAGCCAATTTTGCTCTTATGCCATCATAAAAGCATCACTTGTGATTATTAGTCAAAACCCACATTAAAAATATTGGATATGCTAACATAATTAGTAAAACTTTAAAATTCCCTCATATAAAATGAGATATTGTCTGATGATTATCCATCTAATTTCTCATAGTTAATATCTTTGTACTCTTTCTTTTATGATGGTATTGTTTCCCAAGCTTACATGCAACCCCAATTTTCTCCATATCCTCCCACATTTTAACAAACTTTGTATTCTAAATCCCTCTACTTGTATGAACCTTGTCATAATATTGTACAATTGTTTGAATTTCACAAGGCATATTTAAAATATTTATAATTCCAACATGAAGCATAATATACAAGATTAGGCATCGAACCAAAATTCAATTGTAATTGACAACACATGTTTCCTAGTAGGTATGAGTTAGTTGAATAATAATCATTTTCATTTAAATAATTAAAAATTAATGATGAAAGAATTTACCTTTTCACCATTTGTTATGTCCATGGGATACATCTTGATAATATTTAATTTTGTACCGGATAAGGTTGGCTGAATGTATGTAATACACTCATCTAGATTTTCTTCCCATACTTTGCTTTGATCCAAAGAAAGATTCAACTCTTAATGTTTTGCAAAGTAGTATTAATAAATTAATTCCAATATATCAACATAAATGTAAACTTATAATAAATCTATATAGACTACAATGAGAAAGTTTGGTGGCATCGCATAGAACTTGGAAATACTATGAATAGTATCCCCATATTGGATTTTTATTTCATCGGTAATCATGTGTATAGAAATTTTATGGTATGCACCAAGGAAAACTAATTTCCCATTAGAGAAACATTATTATTGTAGACTAAGTTGCATATGGCCACTAGATCATGACACTCAAACAAATTCACTTTCACTACCATTCCATGTTCCATTAGGATCCCATCTTGTGAAATAGTGTTTAATTGTTTCATTAAGTTCTCCTCATTTATAGTATCATTAGCATGTGCTAAAACCTATTTGTATTCTTCATTTCCATCCTATTTTCCAAGGCTTATAGAAGACATCAAGCCATTGTATTCTAGTAACTCAAATAATATATCACATACCTTCCCACCTCGATCATAATGTACACAAGAATAAATACCAAGTTTGAAAGAAACTTCAAAGACTCTACTTCCAGTCCTCTTTTTGTGTGACTCGACCATGAAGGAAGCATATGACTTTAATTTCTTTACTATAACTCCATATGTGAAACCATCAGTTCTCTCCTGACACATATCATTATCCTCGGCTTCTTTACTCCACTTTTCATTTCCTTGAAAACTAAAGTTGGATTAACCCCATAAAATACACCATGACAATCAATCCTCTTCAAATATTGCAAATCCTTATAGGTCGTGCTTGATTCAATAATTACCAAATACATGTCCCTAGGCATAAAATCATTATGGATCTCTTGCATAACAATTGATCAAATTTTATTAACCACTCCATCTAGGTGTTCATGAACACCCTCAATTTTAGACTTTTCACTATAGTTTATGCTCATTAATTACCCAATTCCCACAATAATGTCATTTTAACCTACATCTTGAAGTGACTTCCTAGAGAACCATTTACCAATTTCCTTAAAAAATTCCTTCCCCTCGGTTATCCTATGGTTATACCATCTCAATAACTTCTTAAGGCCCAATAGGGATGTCCTTAATATTTTTCCTCCCAACCTTCTAGTAGCATGTGTAGTTTGATCTGATGAACACTCTTTGGAATTTCTAATAAATCTAGTACATCTATAGAATTTTGATTTTCATTTCTATCCATTAGTACATGGAAGGTAGTTCTTTTAATTGTTTCATGACTTATAATTGCATCCAACTTCTCAATGGATACGTGTTCAAATTCTTTTCTACTGGTTAGGACTATACTTTCATTCCCTTTAACTGTAATTGGAGACAAAGGTTTCCTAGGTTGTTGAGCACTTGAACCTTCTATACTTTGATAAGATTTATTTATAATGGAAACACCATAAACAGTTGATCTTTAAGGGATATTTGGGACCATATTCTATGTTGAAATAGATTTAATTTTTTGGTAAAGAGTCCTATCTTGTACATTACCATTCCCTTCAACTATAATTGGAGACAAAGGTTACCTATGTTGTTGAGAAACATTGTTGTTTGTCACACATTTATTACATAGAGGACATTGAGTTTCAATAGTTGTTGCATGATTTCCTGTTGTTTAAGGGAAACTCGCAGATAATTTTGTGTTATGGAGTTATAATATATAAATCCTTGATATTGTCGATGGGAAGCATGGATAACAACTTTTTCACCTCTAGCAAGCGTGAATTAAATGACAATGTTGCGTGGCTCCAAAATGGGAACATCAGAATAATCTATTTCCTTTCATTGACCTCTTTTTCATTGAATTTTTTTTGATATAGGTGGTTTGAACGATCCATTGATGAGTTACTCTGCAAAATCAAAAAAATAAACAACATTAGCATTAGAAGAGAGATTAAATTTCTCAAATTAAAAAATACTTGTAATTCATCATATTGTATCTATAAAAACTTAAGAAATGTTTGCCATGCACTATAAAGGCATGCCTAAAAGGATTTGATGTAAGTATGTCTTGTCAACTAACATTAAGCATACTCATATGCGCTCAGGTCACTCATTCAATGTTTATAATGTTGTGTTAAGATCTATATCATAAATTGTCTTATGGAGGCTAATTATGAAAAAGTAATACTTGGAAACTCTTTCCAAAATATCTAGCTATCATTGTACCAAATTAATTTACTATATCAAAGAGATTTGCATGCATTTTAAGAAGTTCCTTTGAACATTTATTCAATGTAAACATTAATACAAAATATATCCTTTTAAATAAAAATTATTTTTTTGACTCAAAAATAAAATATGGACTTATATAAGAATACAGGAGGAAGAAAATGATCGTATCCAACTTAAACCACTCAAAAATACCTAAGGATGGAGCTCATGCTTTCATTTTACTAAACTAAGTGTGCATTTCATATTTACAAGGCATCCTTGTAGTGTTTTTTCATGGAATGAATTTTTTAAACCCAAATTGAAAAAATAAAAGTACACAAAGGTGTAAAATAACACAAAACATCATATCCAATTGAGATGATTTAAAAATATTAATAAATGAGGGTTGTGCATGCATTTGATTGAATTGGGAAAATTAAGTTCAAAATAGAAAAATTGCAATTTAAAAAAAAAATTATTGTAGACAAATTAAAAATAAATTCATAATTATAGAGGATTTTGTCAAAAGTATATATATCTCCGATTAAATGGTCTTACTTTTAAAAAATTACCTCTATAAAATCCATGGTGTGCATTTTTCTAAGCCTATTTTTACAAATTTAATCTTTGTTTTTACAAAACAACCTTTGGATTTTAGCCATTATTTTCAAATATAACCATGATACTTATAAATTATGCATAAGTGCGGGTAGAATACATATATTATGCTAAGTATATGTCTTTCCCAACTGGAATAGCTAAAAATGACTCAAAAATGTAGTATATGCATGCATTTTTCTAACATGTGTAATTTTATGTTAAAATATATTTAAATTCAAGTAGTTAATCTTACTTTCACAAGAGGTCATGTGTATGGAATCTAGCGTGCATTTTACTACACCTAACTTTGAAAAAAAATGTACTATGTTGTACACCATATACTTAACTTTACAACCAATAACTACAAGTATGACTTATAAACAAAAATATCCTCCTATGGTTGATGGTGAGGGCGATGTCCCTTTTTGTCTTAACCCTAAGACCTCTTCCCTGTTCGGAAAAGGGCTTCCTAGGGTTGCAGATGTTTCTACTTCTTCTTCTTATTGGGCTCTTAGAGAAGCAGTAACCCCTTCTTTTGTTAAGCAATGATTCTTGTCTCTCTAAACATTCGTGGGTTAGGCAGGGGGGCCAAAAGAGTTTCCCTTAAGCATTTTTTAGATAGTTTGAAGCCATCTATTTACTTCTACAAGAGACTATGATAGATGCGGTATCTGCTTGTGCTTACTTTTTTAAACTGAAACCTACGTGGTATATATCATCCTTGGATTCTATTGGTTTATCTGGTGGCATGTTGGTCGCCTGGAACCCTCGGGAGGAAATCCTGAAGGCGTTTATCACTGTGGTTGGCATTAGGGTGGAAGGTCATGTTCTTGGCTATGCGAAGGTGACCAAGATTCTCAATATTTATGCTCCATACAGCATAAGAATGGAGTTTTGGGAAATCATATTTATGTCGGGATTATTGGATGACCACTCCCTCATTGTAGTTGGGGACTTTAACCTAACCTTATCTCTAGATGAATTTTGGGGTGCAAGAAAAATTGGTGATCCTATCGCTGATTTATTTAAAGCAAATGTAGTAGGGCTTTCACCCTAGCTACGAGCAGAAATAGCTACCTTCCGTCTATAGGACGGAAGGATAGGGTCTCTGTGGATGGAAGAGGAACCTACATGAAAGGGTTGGCTTTGAGCCATGGAAACCCTGCAAGAAACTGTTAGGGAAATAAACCTACAACAAGTAATCAATGGAGAACCTACAATCTACTGTTAGAAATAAACTACACATACATCTAATTTGAAAATAAAAACAAACAAAACATGCATCTCATTATACCTAAGATTTTAATGGAAAATGGGCCACCATGCCCTAGCTCAAGGAGTCGCCTCTCCTTACTGGTTTGAATGGTGTGGAGCTAAGCTCAACACATAAAGGAAGTGGATAATGGAGCAAAAGAGAGAGAGGGATGAAGGGATTGAGACAGTTGGCTCCTCAAGGCACTCATATGGGCAGAGTAACGGTAGGCAGGGAATGAGCGTTTTGAGAGGGACCACCACCCCTGTATTTATAGCTTTTTCTTGGGTTTTAGGGTTTTAAACCCTTGGTCAGGGCTTTAGCCCATTTTTTGGTATTTAAGCCCCTTTCGCCCATTTCTTAGATCCTTTGAGGGGTTTTAGCCCCTTTTTGGAGGTTTTATCACCTATGAGAGCTATTTTGGCTCTTTTTAGGGGTTTTAAGCCCTTTTTGTGTTTTTTGAGCCTTTTCAAGGGTGTGGGGGTCAAATGAGGGGAATTTCATGGATGTCTTTGTGGTGTAGGTCATGTAGAGCTTAATCAGGTAACTTTTTGGGTTAACAGATTGCCCCCTCATGTGTGAAGGTAGGAGATCATCGTATGGCCGACGGACATCATAGAATTTTCTGGGGAGAGGTGGTGCTTCCTGGGCTGGGGCATGGTGGATTTTGGTTTTTGTATTAATATGGTTCCCATAAATGGGTGAGATACAAATAATGTGTGACATGTATATGGAAAAGGCGGGAATCCCCATGCTCGTAACGATGTCAAAAGAATAATGTGATATAAGCTCTAAAATTCAAGAGTCGATCATGTACAACTGTTGTTACATAGTGGTTGCCTCAATAAGAGGCTGAATACTAATCTGAAGAGATGCTACATTGGATCCATGGCATTCTCATGGAATGCTATATCTTCATGACTGATGGTCTATTATATCTGGAATGGTACATGGCTATAGAGACTCACTGACGGAGATTCGGAGTCTCTGTGGTACAATATGTTGCATCAATCATGAATCTATACCAAAGCACTGCTTCGAGGATTTTGGACACTGTCTCCAACGGAACCCAGAATCACAATGGACATGAACCTGTTTGGGTCCCTTAATAGACTCATCAATGTGCTAGAGTCAGGTGACATCCGAGGTCTTCGACCAAATACTATATGGACCAATACCCTGTATGAATCTCAATAGTACGATGATGTAGCTCGAGTCAAG
>LPNX010312422.1:101096-161131 GCA_001517045.1 Pseudotsuga menziesii | reverse complement strand
GGGGGGGGGGGGGGGGGGGGGGGGGGGAGGAACAGGGGCAGGGGGAGTGTAGTGGACTCAAACCTCCTTTGTTCAGAGTATGATGGTAGGGCAGACCAAGCAGCAAATGAAACTGACTGATGGAAAAGGGATCATAGCTGTAATACCGAGGATGTAACTACAGATGGGAAATACTTGGTGGAAGTAGACACTTTTGGTATTGATGGGATCCAAGGAAGACACATCACAGAATACTTTGAAAAAAGGTGACCCAAAGTGGGGATGATGCTGAAATGTTATATGTGGGGTGGTGTCTAAAGCCACCATTGTGGTACGATCTCGTGGATTTTTGGCGAGCCCTAGAAAGTAAATGCTCGATGATGCTTTCAATTTTAGAGAGTCTGAAAGCATGAAGAAGACTCCAATGGGGGCTCTTTTTCATTGATAGTCTCTTGTGCTTGAAAAAGGTTAAAAGTGTGCATAGGATAGCTTACCCATCCTTTAGGGGATGAGAGACTTCTTTACCATTGGTAGTCCAATCAGGTCGAAAAAGGTTAAACCTGTAATGACTGGATGGTCATTCAGATACTTTTACGAGCATGAATGAGACCAAGTTTGTTCGGCTATATTTTCTTGATGAGGAGGTTGGAAAAGAGCTTAATGACAACCCATGGTGAGCTTTTTCGTAAATTTCGACCCCTTTGCCTGAGAAAGCATAAAAGGATGCAAAGGAGAATGGCCTTGGCTTGAATGTGCCAAGGTGGTCCTTTTCATATGGTAGTCTACATGGTTCACAAAAAGAGATAAACGAGACGATGTAGACACCCTTTCATATACTTTAATGAGCGGGAAAGGAAGCAGGGGTGCTCGGCAATATTTTCATTCTTTTAGGAGTCAGAATTGAGCTTAACGAAAACTCTGGTATGGTCAACCGATTGAGGGGGCACTGAAGGTGCCCCCTTCTCGGTACTATGGACAGTGGTCCAAAGGTCAACCATGCAATATGGATGGATCAAGTGGCTCTTGAACATACCAATACATGCACGGGATAGATCATGGCAGAGGCATGTCAATCGGTGCGACAGAGACACGCAGATCGAGGTGGCTCTCGGATAGAGGTCGGGAGATTCTTTTGTGAGTTATGATGGATGGATTGGACTACATGTGATGTGAGTGCAATTCCAGAGGTAGTTGTAAGTGCAAGAAATGATCTGCCTTCCAGGAAATGGTCCAGGAATCCATGTAAGATGCAGTGAATGGATTAGAAAGTTATATGCTGAAATAGTAAAATGGTGTGCCTTTCGGGAGATGGTCCGGAGTCCCGCATAAGTTGCGGTAGGTGATGTGATGCAAGCACAGGTCCGAAGACACTTATATCACAATGTGGTACATGAACCATGGTAACTCTCAGGAAGTGGCCCCAAAAATTACTTATTAAACATGAGACTATGGTCTCACTAAAAGATAGAGGATAGAATTCTGAACCCGGAGGTGTGAGGGTTGTCTCAAACAGACTCTGGGTGACTCAGACTAGCATCTCATGGTGCTTCTCCTAGTGCCATGATGCATAGGGGAAAACTAAACCAAATGGGATCCTATGGGTATGGAGCCAGCTCAATGTACAATGTGCAATTCTCATGGTGGTATGCAAATTGATTGGACCTCCAGGACAGTTCTAGGGACCTAATGGTATGCTAGCATGGTGGTAGATAGTTCATACGTGTGACATACTATGTGCATGTGTAGATGTGGTACCATACCCTCCAGTGGGCTATCCTTATGTGTAGAACTATTACTGGAGGGAGGCTATGACTTGTGGTAAAAACGTTGCAAAACAAAAAAAGGAAAAAACTACGCTATAAGGGACTCATAATGGTTATATCAGGCATAGACTCTCTTGAAGTGGAGCCCATTGCACAGCTTCTTTAAGAGTCAACCGTCTAAGTCAGCGAAAAGGTAAACCCCCTTGCCAAGACGAAGGTCATTGGCAATGTGGGGTGACGTAATCTAGTATTTTATGGTAAGAATCAATTCTAGACTATGGTTTAAAGGGAATGGGGTAAAACCGAAGGCAATCTTACAGATCTCTCTGTCATTGCGTAAGTGGTGTCAGGATAGATCAGGTGGATCTTCTACGGTCGATGAGAGTGAAGGGAAACTGGTGCTAGCGATCATGTAAATGGTATTGGTTGCGATTTTTATGGCCTTTCCCCCAGTCTCTGTTGGAGGAAGAGGGGAAGGCCTGGAGACGGGAGGAAGGATTTGATGGACCCAAAGGTAGGTGCAACATCATCTGATTTGGCTGGACAGGAGTCAACACATCCTGGGGCCTCATAGGTAGGGTAGGTGGTTCAAGGTACCCCACATGAACTCCCAGTGTGAAATCCTGTAAATTGCAGGTTTCCAAGACAGACTTACTCACAATCCTGGATGGTAGGAAAAGGAAAAGGATCTTGTTGAGTAGAAATGAACCCCAATGTTTCCCTAGTAACTGAGGTTGAGGTTGTGACTAAGGTTGCAGCTATGGCTAGGGTTGCAGCTGCGGATGGAGCTGTGGCTACAGATGGAGTTGTGGCTATGGTTGGTGTTGTGGCTGTGGTTGGAGTTTAGGTGCATCAGTGTTGGATGAGAGCATGCAAATCTATGCAGTCTCGCTTGGTGCCAATGGGGGAGGTAAGAACGGGAAGGAAGCTGTCATGGCCTTATCAGGGAACAACCCGGGACCTACAACCAACAATAAAGGGGTGGCTGTGTTTTCAAAGGAAGTATCCATAGTGGGGATGACATTGGCTAGTGTAGTCGGACCTTGCGGATCATGGTAAGTTAGTTGATACACGGTCACAATTTTCCTGTCATGAGGGAACATCATAAGGCGGAACATGGTGGATGCCAAGGCTCTCATGGCACACATGTAGCTTCATCCCAAGATCAGGTTATAGTCCAATTGTGCATTAACCACCTCTATGTAAATTAGGACTATCTTCTCTACTAAAGTGATGGCGACGTGCGGAAGGATGCCTTAGGATCTAGTGGGGTGGCCATCGTAAGCATAGAGTGTAGTAGTGGATGGTTGCAGGATTGGGGACCTGCGTTTCTGCCAAACAGATGTTGACATCACACGGGTGGATGCCCCTTTGTCGATGATGTATCGATGGACCACCAAATTCGGGATTGAGACCTGAATTTGGAAGGCGATGGTGGATGGCATTATGGGTTCTCCTTTGTCCAAGTCAAAAGTGATCAATTTGGAATCGGAGGGGTACACCTTACCTAGTGCAGATAACAACGCTTTCTACTGTGGTGGGCACATTTTGAGCACTTCGAGAGCAGACATGGTCTTAGGTGACTGGTCCAAGTCATCAACGATGCTATAGTTGATTGTCGCTCTTGTGGTGGTGTTGCTGGCGAGATGCCTAAAGGGGAGACATGGACCTTTGGCTACCCCATCCATGGAAGGTGGAGGAATGCGAAGAGGAGTGTTGGATTTAGATGGGGCTGATGTGTCAGCGGTTTCGATAGTGGACCCATATTGGTTCCGCCTAGTCTACAAATTGACTTCTTCAATTGTCATGGCTAGTAGGTGATGAGCTCTTGTTTCTGCAGGAGGGGTAACAAGGGGAGCTATGGGGGCAGGTCAGGGTAACGGTGCAGTTGCTACCAATCCTTGGAGTGGTAACAGGATTTGGAGCACCATGGATGGGGGACCTGGTAATGCTGGGTTGGGTTGAGCTTGGGCAGCCATATTGGTGTCGTTTTGAGCTTCGTTTTGAAGAACCTACTTGGCGCAATCCATGAAGGGGCACTCATGCGTATAGTTCTCGTAGACGTCGCATAGTTTGCATGGCTGATTTGTCCGTAAAGGAGCATTTCATCTAGGTGGGTTAGGATGTTGGGGATTTTGAGTTGGCGGTTTGGCGCCATTGTTGGGAAGGTTCGGCTGTTGGCCACCTCCATGCGGTTGGTTGTTACCCTAGTTCCTAGCTTGGTTATTTCTACCTTGCCCTTGTTGGTTGTTGGGGGCTAGTTGGTTGGGATGATTTTGCTGAGCAAAAACTTGTCCCAAGGGTGATGGTGGAGCTGGGGCGGGGGCTTGAGCGGCTTGCATTGGTGGTGCATAGTAGACTTGGGGGGCTGGAGTTTCTACAAACATGGGCATCCATCCCACATTGTGTTGGCCAAGTAGGTGCATGGGTCTATTGTTGTGGCACAGGTTGTGCATAGGAGGTTGTAGCTCCAAACTGGGACATCATTCTTGCATAGTCAGGAGCTTGGTTTGGGTAGGAAACACTAGGGGTGTTGCTTTGTTGTGGTGGCATCGTAGGTGGTTCCGGGTGATGCTATGATTGATGGGAGACAGAGCCTATGATTCCATCTATAGCATGGGATGCCCTCGACGCATCCCGGTAGGAGGTTCCTGCACGGGGAGCGTCTGGAATGATGGTGTAAAGGTATCTAGACTGTGTGTAAATGAGGTCAAACTATTGGGCCTTCAAGATGGCCTCCTCCTCTGTTTGGGGACGTTTGGATGCAACGTCCTTGGCTATGGGTGGAAACAATGTTTTTAAGAACCAGTCAAGGAAGATCCTATCATCAATATTGATCTTACACAAACTACGGCATCGCCGCCACTCATGGATGTGGTTGGTTATGTGGCTCGCAATATTCTGGCTCGCAATATTCTGGCCGCAAGATAGCAAGATCTCCACCCCTTCTCCATATCTAATGGGGAGTTGTAAATACTGCAGGAACACGAAATACAAGGAGTTAAAATCTGGGTACTTGGATTGAGGTAGCTCAATGTACCATTTGGCTGCAGCACCTGTGAGGGTGTGTTGGAATAGCCTGAGTCTGATCAAGTCATCTACGATGTTGTTTGATGAGCACCATAAGTGAAACGTCATTTTGTGGTTTTGGGGTCACTCCCCTTCCTTCCCTTCAAACTTAGGGATGTCTAAGGGGAGCATGGTTGGCATGGGAGGCCAAAAGGCTTGATGACAAATAGGGTCATTGGTTAACCTGGCCAAGTCAGGAAATTTGAGGCATTCAATGAAAGGGAGGTTTGACCCAAGGTTAATATGGGAAGGACCTGCAATGGTAGTGGGGTTCACGAGACCATGATGTCCCTGCATGACTAGGGGTACTTGTGGCACAGTTGTGGATGGGCCACTGCCCCCAGGTATGGCAAGTGGGACAGTGTGAGTGGAAGGGCCACTGCCCCCAGGTATGACATGTGGGACAGTGTGAGTGGACAGGCCACTGCCCCCAGGTATGATAGGTGGGACATTTTGACTAGTAGGTACAGGTAGAGGTAGTTGAGTTAGGACAGTCTGCATGGACATGGGTCCATTGCCAATGACCATTTCAGAAAGTGGATCCAGGTTTGCACCATCCATGGGGCTAGATGGTGCGGTATATAAGTTTGGCTCAGATTGATATGAATCTAAGTCTAAGTCAGAGGCTGTGCTGTCATTGGATGGTGTAGAGGGTCATCGAGAATGGTCTCGACGGTGTTGGTTCAAGGACCCGAACTATGGTGGATCGCCTCTTAGGCATGAGGAAGAGGGTGGGGAATCAATTGTGTCTAGTTGGTAGATCAAATGGTGTAATCTAGTAATGACGATCTGGACCCCGGTTTCAATGGATTCCTATTGGATTTTAGGTGGTCACTCGGCCACCAATACTACCAAGAGACAATGCTTAGCTTTTTCCTCACAAGATATCTAGTCAATCGATAGGGGTCATTGCCCGTTTCGCTTGGAAAATCCTCTCAGCGGCCAGCTACTTTGGGGTTCCCATGGTACTCCTCACAATGAGTTTTAGGGTTGAGCCCAAGTACTTCCCATGGTTAAGGAAGTCAGGGACTTATGTCCTCAAATACTGCAAGGTTTTTGAATTAATGTAAATTGATAGATTTTAATGGGTTCGCTCGACGTCATGAACCGAGTTTGGTTGGATTAAGTGGTTTGCATGTTTAATGTATGAATGTTGTTCATTTAAATTTATGTTATTAGTATGGTGACTGCAATTATGGTTTATGGATACTTCACAGACGTTTCTGGTTTGTTGCAGAGATTACAGAATGGGCAACCTATTATGAAAAAACCAATGAACTTTTCAAGCTGAAAGATTTAAACATGCAAGTAATGAACCCGAATTATTTCAAACCTGCTAGGTGACTTCTTTACGCCTGTATTCCTCTTTGACCAGGAAAGAGTGCTAGGCTCTCAACACAGTGGGACTAAGCCCACCTGTAGATCCTCAAGTCGCCCTTCAAGTGCAAGTTCAGTCAACAGGGAGGACGCAAGTGCCATGAAACCCCCAACGATCTATACCCCCTCTACCTTCCAATTCACTCATTTTTAGTGGTCTTAAGCAATAACAAGTATAAGTTCCTATTACTATACGAGGTTAGCCCTTCGTCGTATCTCAGAATACCCTGGAGGGTGATGAATGAGTAGAGGAGGAAGGGTTTTGGCAAGCGGTTAATTTCCAATTATTTAAGTGAAAAAACTAAAAACTAACTTACAGTGCTTTAGCTAGGACTTTTAAATAGATTCATGTGCATTAATAAACTAACGAAATCTATCATCAACTTACAAAAATTGTTTGCAGAAAGAAACAGGCTACTGGACAATGGCGGTAGGTCCGCCCTAACAGTCCGAACAGTTGAAGAAATTTTTTATTTTTTTGCAAGTCGCTCTTTTCGGGCTTAAATGAGCCTAGGGGTCACTGATTTTTGCCCAAAATAAGTGATCTGGCTTTTGGTAGTGAAGTCTCTCCTTTCGGGGATAAATGAGTGATTGGGTCGCTCCTTTTAGCCCGATAAGAGCGATCTGGCCCATGAAGTGAAAAAATTTAAAAACTGAGCTAGGAACGGTCGACAGTAACTTGTACTGTGGCCAAATGGGCTCGGGTTGGCCTTGAGGGGGCTCGACTGGAAATGTAAATGATGAAAAGAAAGATATAAACTAGAAATAAACAGAAATCTAGAGTAGATTAACAAAAACTGGAAATGAACTGTAAAAATCCAGGGATCCTGTGGGATCGACCCGGTATGGTCGCCAATCTGTAGTAGGGATTTCACCCTAGCTATGAGCAGAAATGGATACCTTCCGTTTATAGGACGGAAGGATAGGGTCTCTGTGGATGGAAGAAGAACCTGTAGGAAAGGGTTAGCTTTGATCCATGGAAACCCTGCAAGAAACTATTAAGGTAATAAACCTGCAATAAGTAATCAATGGAGAACCTGCAATCTACTATTAGAAATAAACTACACATACATCTAAGCTGCAAATAAAAACAAACAAAACATGCATCTCATTATACCTAAGATTTTAATGGAAAATGGGCCACCATGCCCTAGCTCAAGAAGCAACCTCTCCTTACTGGTTTGAATGGTGTGGAGCTAAACTCAACACACACGGGAAGTGGCTAATGGAGAAAAAGAGAGAGAGAGATGAATGGATTGAGAGATTTGGCTCCTCAAGAAAATCATATGGGAAAAGTAACGATAGGCAGGGAATGAGTGTTTTGAGAGTGACCCCTACCCCTGTATTTATAGCTTTTTCTTGGGTTTTAAGATTTTAAGCCCTTGGTCAGGGCTTTAGCCCCTTTTTTGGGATTTAAGCCCCTTTTTCCCATTTCTTAGCTCCTTTGGGGGTTTTAAGATCGTTTGAGGGGTTTTAGCCCCTTTTTGGAGGTTTTAGCCCCTATGAGAGCTATTTTGGCTCTTTTTAGGGGTTTTTAAGCCCTTTTGTGTTTTTTGAGCCTTTGCAAGGGTATGGGGTTCAAATGAGGGAAATTTCATGGATGTCTTAGTGGTGTAGGTCATGTAGACCTTAATTGGGTAATTTTTTGGGTTAACAGCAAATATGGAGGAACAGAAACTAGTGGACATTGTACCAAATGTTTTGAGTCCTACTTGGACGAATGGGAGATGTGGGGCTACTGGTCTAGCCAAAATATTAGACAAATTCCTGATGGCCGAAGACCGATGTGAAGACTTTGGAAAATATAGAATGTGGTCGCATTCTCTCGATTTCTCCTATCATAAAGAGGTCATTCTATAAATTGATTTCGATAAAAGCTCGATTGTATACCCTTTTAAATTCAATCATGTTTGGCTGGAAGACCAAACCTTTTGTGATTTTGTCAAAGAGCAGTGGATTTATTATTTCGAAGCTCATTGTCCTTCTGTTATGGGGGGTCTTCTAATAAAGTTGAACAATCTCAAACTTGAAGTGCAAAAATGGGAGAGAATAAAAAACGTTGAAGCAAGCAAGGAACTGAACAAAATCGATGCTGAAATTCAAACTCTAAATTCTTATGTTGATGATTTTTTTTTCTTTTTGGATAGGAAAGAGAGACTTCAAGATCTAGAATCTAAGCGAAGCACTCTTATCAAACAAACAGAAGAGACCATATGCTAGAAAAGTAGGGAAATCTGGCTAAAGTCTGGCGATAGCAACATGAAGTTCTTTCATAACTGTGCAAATCAAAGAAGGTTAACAAACTTTGTCTGGGATATATGCTCTGATGAGGGGGTGACTTGTTATGAACAAAATTCCACTAGGCAAGCAGTTGATGATCACTATAAATCCTTGTTTTCCCAACCTAAAGGGATAAATTTGATGGATCAATTGAACACTATTCGTCATTTTCCCTGATTCTTTGATGAGGAGGACCGTCGATCTGTGGATAGGCCAGTGCTGACTTCAGAGGTTAAAAATATTTTGAACATGTGCATGAGGGACAAAAGTCTAGGCCTAGATGGTTGACCCGTTGAGTTTTACTGCCATTTTTTTATCTTGTTGGACAGGAAATTTCGGAGGAAGTGGATGAATATAGGTATAAAAGAAGCATTAGTGAGCTGTTGAATTTGACATACCTTACGCTCATCCCCAAAAAGGATCACCTGGATACCTTCAGTGACTATCGTCCTAGATACCTTACGCTTTGCAATATTCTTTACAAACTCATCACAATGGTTATAGCAGAAAAACTGAAGCCTGTCCTGGGAAAATTTATATCAGAGGAACAGTTTTTTTTCTTGCCAGATAGAAAAATTATAGATGCGGTGGGTGTGGTTCAAGAGGTTTACACTCTGCTAAAGTTCATAAAAAGACTGTTTTTTTCTCAAGTTGGACTTAGTGAAGGCTTACAACCATGTGGACTGGTCTTATATGCAATTGATCCTGATCCAAATTGGCTTATCTCTAGATATGGTGGAGTAGATAATGAGTGAGGTTACATCCACTCATTTTGCTATGTTGATAAATGGTGAGCCCATAGGATTATTCAAAAGCAGCAAGGGAATTCGGAAGGGTTGTCCCCTATTGATGTATCTGTTTATTCTCGCAATTGAAGGCCTCATCCTCCTCATCCAATAGGTTAGGGATCATAATATTTTCCAAGGATTTAAGGTCTCTCGTGGCCTTTTTATTACGCATCTACTATTTGTATATGATGTAATCATCATCGGCGGTGGCTCTCTAATAGAGTGGCAGCAGTTACAACATCTATTGTCTAGATTTTTCACTACATTTGGATTGGATATTTGTAAATATAAATCTTTTCTCTTACATTCCTATTTGGATCGAATTCTTACGAATTCCATGATCTCTCTGTTTCCCTACAAGTCCAGTTTTATTGGGGATGGATTCAGGTATTTGGGATTTAATTTGAATCCCAACAATTGTAGAACTAAGGATTGGGACTAGTTATTGAAGTGTATAGTCCAGAAAATCAATGGGTGGTCCTGTTTCTACCTCTCTCTAGGAGGTAGGTTAAGACTCATCATTTCAGTCCTTCAGGGTATCCTAGTTTACTGGATGACTTTATATTCCATTCCTGCAGCGATTTTAGTACATATCATATCTAAACTATTTCATTTTCTATGGGCAGGTAGTTTGGCATTCGGAAAATTCCATATGGCGGCGTGGGAAAACCTGTTACTTACTCGTGACTGTGGAGGTTGGGGAATAAAACATTTTTCTTCTTTCAATGCTTCACTGTGTGCAAAATCTCTCTGGAGATGTCTTTCTAGAACTGTACTATGGGGAAAACTTATAAAGGAAAAATATTTCAAGGGACTGAACCCCATTTTATGGCTCAGAAAAGGCTATGGTTCTTACTCTCTAGTTTCGTCGACTTGTAAGAGATTGAAGAAACATTTTTCCCATAATTTCCAATAATTTGAGTTGGTAGGATGGTAGAGGTATCCAATTTCATTTGGGAATTGACCTAATTTGCGGTTTGGGGGAAAACTATAGGATTTCTCAAGAGTTGGTGAGGGATCTCCACCGTAAAAACATGTTTGTGCTGAAAGACGTTCATCAAATCTATGGAAATACTCGTTGGGGTGATTCCCCGATCCTGAATTTGATGGGCAGGTAGGCCGAAGAGTGGGAAAAGTATATTTCTCTTCTCAAGCATGGGAATATAACCCTTTCTAATTGTTCAGATAAACCAGTGTGGGATTTTAATACCTGAGATGGTCAGGTCTCGAAAAAATTAGCTTATAAGGCTATCATTTCTTTGAACAGTCCCAACGACCTTTACTGGTGAGTTATGTGGTTGCGGAAGGGGTCGAAACCTTTAAATATTAAATTGTTCAATTGGTTGAGTATGAAAAATAAAATTTTAACATGGGAAGTCTTCCAGGGGTGGGGTTTCATGGGCCTACACAGATATTCATTTTGTATTTCAAGGATTGATTCGGTATCCCATATGTTTGGTGACTGTGTATATTTTCTTGACATTTGGATGCTATTGATGAATTATTTTAAGATACAGTTCTGTTGGGATGGCGACTCAATGAATGATAACTTGTAGGTTTGGCATAAGAGAAAATATCCTTATGGTTATCTTCTGATCTTCGTGATGTGGGAGGTGTGGAAATCTTGGAACCTCTACCTGTTTTCCAACCATTTACAGAAGCCTGAGGCTATTTACTTGAAGATACTTTCTTTATTTTCAGAATGGAGAAAATAATTTTTTTTTTTAAATGAAGATGTCTCTCCTTCCCTTCCCTATCACAGGAGCTTTCGGTGGGATTCTTCGATGGAGCTGCTTCGGATGGGCATTGTGGTGTTGCTATTGTGATAAATTTTGAAATTCACAGAATGATAAAAGGTTGGTTAAAGGTGGGTATAGGAACAAACACTCGTGCGGGAGTGATTGGGATTTGGAGCCTACTTACATGTGCCAAATTTTGGGGGTTGACTCATTATAGGTTATGGGTGACTCCTAAGTTATCATCAACTAGGATTTGGGGATAGCACAAATAAAATCCTTGGAACTTAATCACTCGTTGGTCAACATCAAAACTATGATGAAAATTTTCATGGGGTTAACATTCAGCCATGTTTACAAGGAACTAAATGTTGAAGCAGATTCTCTTTCAAAAGTCCCACTGGGTGAAATGGATGGAAAGCTTCACTATTCTCTTTTACTGATGACTCTTTTTTGAGAGAGGGTCAACTGGTTCTCTTCTAATTGAACATTTAAGTGGTGAAAGCATTTGGGGAAGTCTGGTTTTGTTGTATTTATTTTTGTGTACTGAACTCATGTCCTATGTGGTTCCTTCATTGTTAAGTTTATTTTGTTTGTCTTTTCCTTGATGGAAGTGAGACTCGGGATATAAAGAGCTCATTTTGGCCGTGATGATATAGCCTTGGATATCTGTTCCAAATCTAATTTTGAAACTACTTTTTTTAATATAAAGTTGTCTTATATTCCTGGAAAAAAAATTATATACCAACAAATAATTCATAAATAAGTATATGATGCTTACAGTGAATAACTTCAAGGAAGATAACGCATTCATAATATTCCTTATATATCTATAGTTTAAATTGTCAATATGTTTTAATGCAAAAAGCATCTTAGTCACATAGAGTAACCCCACGTGTATTTCAGATGTGTATATAGGTTGTTATACTTATGAATAACTTTCAAACAAATATTCACCTTCATGCATCCATTTTATGCTTATTGTGTGCATTATACTCTTTAGTGATTTGAAATAGTCTAACCTATTGAAAATGCACTTTTAGTAGTTTAACTACGTACATATGGACGTAATTCAAGGAAAACTAGTACATGGAAAATTGTGCCCCGTATATTGAACTACCATAATCTTAAAGTCACTTTCTAAAATCATCTAGGAGGAAGTCTCCACGTGCATTTCTTTCAATCCTTCCGAACTCTTGTTTAATATACAAATATATCATTCTTGCTCAAAAACCACTTCTATGATGCAAGATGAAAATCTACAAGTGTATAAGAGTGTAGGAAGAAGAAAACAATCTTCATTATGAGGCATGTGTGTGCATTTTAGTGTTCATGTCGATGCATTTTTAAAATCTAGGCAACTTTGAATTTTTTGCAGACTATGATATTTTTAGATTCAAAATTAAATTATCATATTCATGATGATGTGCAATGAGGAAATACATCATTTCCAAATGAAATCACTAAAACTTATTCAAATATGAAACATATGCATGCATTTTCCTAAGTTGAGCAATTTTATGTAAAAATACTAAAATTGCCAACTTTGTAGGTTTAATAAAAACATTAAACATTGAATATCATAAATCTAAGAGATGTTTTTTCAAAAATATTTCTAAATTCAATTATATAACCTTACTTGCATAAAATGTCATGTGTATAGAATCTAGTGTGCATTTACATATGCCTAACATTGAAAAACTGTGACTATATTTTATATTGCATACTTAGCTTTACCTCCAATAACTAAAGTATGACATAGATTAAGCTAAATAAGAGTATTTCAAAAATTATTAATACAGTAAAACTAAGAGTGATATTTTCATTGATACATCTTTCGAAATATCAATTCCTTTGTATATGCTTTATCTAAGGAAGGTCTACTTTCACCTATGGATCAGGTTGTCATTGAATAAGTACTAGATAGACATGTCATTGTCAATAACTAGGATTTGAGTTCTTATTTGGAGGAAAACTTTGTTTTGGTTTGTTCACAAAGTAAAACAAAGGTTTCAATTATTTACATCTTTTTAGAGCACAGTTACTTGGAAGATGCTTTATAGAAGGAAATCCTACTTTCCCATGTGGGGTAGGTTGTGATTAAACAAATGTTGGATGGATAGGTCATTATCAACACCTTGGATCTGATCTCTTAGCTAGATTATATATTTGTTTTAGTTTAATGGAAATCAATATTGGTGTACATTATGTTTCAAAGGTTTTTTTGGAAATATTACAGTATATATTGCATATCTATGTAATCTTTATTTGCAGGGGTCATATGCAAATGGATGAACCTATTAAAGGAAAACCTTATATGTAAGATAATTTAATGATTATGGAGAGATATCATTCTCTCTATAATTGTTATAGTGCCTAGAACACCTTTAAAATGCATTTTTTTGTTCTTTACTGGAATATAATTTTTTTTTTCTTTAGAAAAATATATATACCAATACTAGATAACATGAATAAAGCAGTTTATGGTCATTATAATAGGTGGGGAGTTATATTGTAATTATTACATTGGCATCAAATTTTAGTGCAAAATTATAGCTTCTCCATGAGCTAGAGTGGGTCATAGAACAAAGCAATCCAAAATAATGGTAGTTCTTATTCTAATTTAATTGCAATTTTGAGTAGCTTATAGTCGCTTGCTACAAAATAAATTAAAACAGGACATCCAATTTCCACACAAATTAGCAATAAACACGATAGTACCAACTACTAAAAATGCATAATTGAGGGGTTTATCGTGAAATACCTTCAATGAAGCAATATGTACTAAATTTTCTAAATTTGATGGAAGTAGCACCGACACACATCTTTATCATCTAGTATTGTTCAAAAATGGCTCATGCAACTTGTTGGTTGTGGAGCCTAAACTTCTTGACTCGTAGATGTTCTTGTTCAGTGGTGTTTGTACCCCAATTTTACTATAAACGTGTCCCAACAAGGGGGTTCATGGGGGGACCATCCCCCTCAGCTAGGGGGTACGGGGGCCAATGGGCCCCCGGTGGGGGTTCGAGCAAGCGCTCGTGAGAAAGAGGGTCCGGGGGTGAAGCACCTGAAATTGTTTTTTGGTATTTTTGTTGGCCAACATTTTGCGGGCCCATGGTATTAGGTGACCCATGGTATTTTCCCATGGTAATTCCCCTATAAAAGGAAAACATTTTAATACGGTTGTGTATTGTATTGTATTGTAGCATTGTAAAACAATCTCTATGACTATGTGAGAGAGTGAAGAGGAGGTGCAACAAGTGTGTTGTAGGTTGTATTCCTTCATTTCGTTGGATGGTATAATAATATTAAAGGACTGGCAATTTTTGTTTGGATGTAGCCCATATTGGGTGAACCATGTTATATTTGTGGCTCTCTTGTAATGTATTTTAATATTTCCATCTTGTTTATTGTTTAATGTTTATTTTTATTACTTTGCGATCTTGTTTTCTAACAATTGGTATTAGAGCCAAAATTTCTATTTGGCTGGTAAACTCGCAGGAAAGAAGGGCTCCTAGTTCGAGTGGGAGCAATGGCAGAAGAAAGAAAGTTTAGGGTTAAGAAATTTAATGGCCAAAACTATGAGTGATGGAAGATGCAAATGGAGGTCTATTTGTAACAAAAGTATATGTTCCTACCATTGGGCGGAAAAACAAAACAGTCGACGACTATGAAGGACAACGAATGGGCGATTCTTGATAGAAAGGCATTGGCAACAATACTGTTGTGCCTGCATCCGTCGGTGGCTTTCAATATTTCAAAAGAAAAGACAATGGAGGTGTGATGAGTGCATTGGCTAAGCTTTATGAAAAACCCTCAGCTTCCAAAAAATTATTTCTAATCAAGTGTTTATTTAATATGAATATGTCATAAGGTGGGTCTATTGTTGACCATTTAAATGAATTTAATATGGTTACTAATCAACTAAGTTCTATAGGAGTGAACTTTGATGATGAGGTTAGTAATATTCTAATCTTGTGCTCATTGCTAGAAAGATGGAATGGATTGGTCATGGTTGTAAGTAAATTTGTCTTCTATTCAAATGCTCTTAAATTTGATGATGTTGTTGGTGTTAATTTTATTGAGGAAATGCGAAGAAAAAGAATGGGTGAGACATCAGGTAATGCGTTGACCATGGAGAGTAGAGGAAGACAAAGGGAGAGAGGAAAGATTCCATGTAATCACATCAAGTCTAGAAAGGGAATATCCAAGTCCAACCAGGGAAATATAGAGTGATGAAATGATGGTAAGAGAGGACATTTGAAGAAACATTGGCGAGCTCCAAAGAAGAAAGAAGACGAGGAGTAGTAGACTACTCAAGAAGCTAATCTATAAGGTGATGTTTTACAAGATGCTTTGATTCTTTCATAAGATAATACTAGTGATTACTGGGTAGTAGATTTAAGGGCTTCATGTCATGCTACACCCCATAGGAAATTACTTCATGATTATGTTTCAGGTGATTTTGGACATGTTTTATTGGGGGATGATGAACCATGTAAAATTGTTGGAATGGGTAAGGTACGGATTAAGTTAAATAATGGAAATGAATGCCTGCTAAAATATGTAATGCATATTCCTACTATGAAAATAAATATTATCTCAATAGGGAAGTTAGGAGATAGTGATTATTTGTCTACGTTTGGAAAACTGTGGTGGAATATCACTAAAGGAGCATTGGTAATAGAAAAAGGAGATAGGATAGATATGGTGTATTTATGTCCTAATAATACTAATTATTATATCTATGTATATTCCACAGAAATTGGGACAGCAATGTGGCATAATAGTCTTGTCCACATGAGTGAGAAAGGGATGTAGATTCTCCACTCAAGGAAATTGCTTCCATATCTCAAGCAAGTTTGGAATTTTGTGAAAACTGTGTTTGTGGAAAACAGAAGAGAGTTAGATTTCTGAGGGTTAGGAAACAAAAGAAGATTGAAAAGTTATAGCTTGTGCATATAGATGTATGGGGATCGGCTCAAGTACAATCTCTTGGTGGCTCTCATTATTATGTTACTTCTATTAATGATGCAACTAGAAAAACTTGGGTTTATTGCATTAGACAGAAATATGATGTGTTTGCTACTTTTAAGAAGTGGAAAGATTTGGTTGAGAATGAAACAGGGAAAAGATTAAAGTGTCTCGGATCTGATAATGGAGTTGAATATTGTAGCAAGGAGTTTGATAGTTATTGTTCATACCATGGGATTCATAGAGAGAATACAGTCCTAAGAACACCAAAATAAAATGGTGTGTCGAAAAGGATGAATAGGACGATCATGGAGCATACAAGGTGTATGAGATTGCATGTAGGGTTTTCGTTATAGTTTTGGGTTGATGTTGTAGATACTCCTATTTAATTAATAAATAGAGGGCCTTCAAGCACTTTGGATGGTGGAATTCCATAGGAGGCATGGACAGATAAAAAGGTAAACTACTCATTTCTCATAAGTACTTCTAGTTGTGAAGCATTTGTCCATATTGATTAAGAAAATAGAGCAAAGCTTGAAATGCACCTTTATTGTATACGGGGTTGATGATTTTGGTTTTCTCTTATGGGATTATGAAAATCACAAAATCATTAGGAGTAGAGATGTAGTATTCAATGAAAATTTTATGTACAAATATCAGTTGTGGGGAAAGAAAGTGGAAAAGTAAAACACAGAGTACAAAGTGCTTGATGAAATTAAAGAAAAAGAAGTTCCAAATGTACCAGAAAATCAAGAGCAACAACAGGTATCTCAAACTCCTACAAATGTAAGAATATCTACCAAGTTAAGTAGACCCCCTGAATGATTCTCTCCTTCATTGTATTAATTATTGATGACTATTTCTGGTGAACCAAAATGTTATGAAGAAGCAATGCATGTGGAAATTAAAAAGAAATAAGAGCAAGGCATGGATGAGGAGATGGACTCATTGGTAAGAAATCAGACATGGGATTTGGTTGAGTTTCCTGCAAATAAAAGAGCATTGCATAATAAATGGTTTTATATGTTGAAGGAAGAAGAAGGAGACAAGAAGCGGTATAAGGCTATACTTGTGGTAAAGGGGTTTGCAAAAAAGAAAGGTATAGATCTAGATGAAATATTTTCTCATGTTGTTAATATGACTTCAATTAGGACTACTTTAAGTATAGTGGCGTTAGAATATTTGCATCTTGAACAGCTATATGAAAAACAACCTTTCTCCATGGGGATTTAGAGGAAGAGATTTGTATGCAACAACCACAAGGGCATGAGGTCAAAGGGAAGGATAATTTGGTTTGTAGGTTGAAGAAGAGCTTGTATGGCCTGAAACAAGATCCAAGATAGTGGTATTTGAAATTTTATAAGTTTATGACAGAATAGGGTTACAACAGATGTCATTCTTACCACTAGGTTTATTTCAAGAGGCTAGGTAATGGAAGGTATATTATCTTATTATTGGATGTGGATTACATGCTTGTTGCAACGTCTAACATGCAGGATATAAATGTGATCAAAGGGAAACTAGAAAAATCATTTGCGATGAAGGATTTGGGTGCTACAAAGAAAATCCTTGGTATGAAAATAACAAATGATGGGAAAAATTGCAAATTGACATTGTCTCAAGGTGAGTACATAGAAAAGGTGTTGGAGAGGTTTCAAATGAAGAATGAAAAACTGTTAGTACACCTTTGGCCATCAATTTCAAACTAAGTAAGGATATGTGTCCTAAGACACATGAAGAGATAGAATACATGTCTAAGGTTCCCTATTCATCGACAGTTGGCATTTTGATGTACGCCATGGTGTGCACAAGACTAGATATTGCACATGCAATGGGAGTTGTGAGAATGTCTATGAATAATAAAGGTAAATAGCATTGGAGGGAAGTACAGTGGATTCTCAAGTATTTGAGAGATACCACTTTTCATGCATTATGTTTTGGACGTTTATACATTGTTCTACAGAGATATGTTGATGTAAATATGGCAGGTGATAAAGACAGCAAGAGGAGAACCACAGGGCATGTTTTTACTGTAGGTGGAGCAACATTAAGTTGGAATTTGAAACTGCAAATGGTTGGTTCACTTTCAACAATGAAAGCAAAGTATGTTGCTACTGCAAAGGCTAGTAATAAGATGATTTGGTTGCAAAGGTTCATGGAAGAATTGGGTAAGAAGTGGGAGGATAGCAAGTTGTATAGTGATAGCCAAAGTGCCATTCATATTGCAAAGAACTCATCCTTCCATTATAATACTAAACATATATAGATCAAATACCATTTCATAAGATATGTTCAGGAAGATGAACTGTTAATGTTGGAAAAAACACATACTAGCCAGAATCCTACAGACATGTTGACAAACGTAATAACTAGATATAAACTGAGTTTCTTCTCGGTTTTTGTTGTGCTTCAAGTGTGAAGGTGAAGATAAGAAATTTTCCAGTTCCAAGATTCAAAACATAGTCTAGAAAGTGCAGCAGCAATGGAGTTGTTGTGATCAGTCTCTAAGTGGGATATTGTTGGTTATGGAGACCGATCTTCTTGATACAAAGATATTATTGTTCACTCATGTTTGTACCCTAATTTTATTGTATACTTGTCCCAATTGGGGGGTGTGGGGGGACATCGTCCCCTAGTGGGGGTCTGGGGGATCTCATCCCCTTGGTTGGGGGGGCCAGGGGCTAGCGGGCCCTCGGTGAGGGTTTGGGGGAAAAACCCCCGAAAGAAATTTTTAGGATGTTTGTTGGCCAACATTTTACAGTCCCATGGTATTGGTTGAACCATGGTATTTTCCCATGGTAATTTCCCTATAAAAGGGAAGAATTGTAACACGGTTGTGTATTGTATTGTAATTTAGCATTGCAAGACTTTCTTTTCGATTGTGTGAGAGAATGAAGAGGAAGTGCAGCGTGTGTCCTAAAGGTTGTATCCCTTCATTTTGTTGGACAATATAATAATAAAGGACTGGAAATTTCTATGTGGATGTATCCCATCTTGGGTGAACCGTGTTACATGTGTCTCTCTTGTAATGTGCTTTAATATTTGAATCTTGTTTATTGTTTATTTTTATTGGTCTGCAATCTTGTTTACTAACACAACTGCCAATTTTCCAAAAAAATGCATCTTATCTATAGAAAAAAAGAATTAAAATTATTTATTGAGTTCCATCAATGAAAATTTTGAAGTTACTTTCCAGATTGCATGGTCACTAAATCTATTTCATTTTTCCTAAAATTAATGCATCCACAAAAATCTAATGCCACCTTGATCTTAACTATATAGACATTAAAAAAACATTTACTTGCAGGTTTCACTCTTGAAAACGATTGGTATTTAATGAAATTTAGAATCTCTAGATAGTTTACATATGTGAAACCCAACATCAGTTAAAAATTCTGGTTGGCTAGCTCAAGTTGAACCAAAAACACTTCTAATTTACCCGTCTATTTTCCCAAAAATTGTCTTACTCTTCTAATGTCTGACTAAATTATTTCTCATTAGTTGACCCATGGACATTCTTTACAATAAAACATGATATTTCCAAAACCATATGACCAATTTTAGCCATTCAAAAAAACATCTTTTGACAAAGAAAAGAATCTTTTGGCAAGCCTTGATTAATTATCTTAATGAAATAGGATACATCATAGAAGTGGGTAAAACATTATGATACCATTAGTTGTTGGAAACTTTCTTCACATTGTGGTGTAATTGTATGTCCCACTAATTTTGAGAATCCCTCTATAAATATTCTGTAATATCCATCCAATCTCATAAATGGCGTTGTCTCTGATACATTTCTAGGTTTATTCCATCCCACATTAGATTCAATATTATTTGGATCTACTACTATCCATTCCTTATATATGATGTTTCCTAAATATTCAACCTACTTATGATAAAAAAACATTTACTCAACTTAACTAAAATGTTATTGTATCTTAGCTCTTGTAATACTAATATCAAGTGCTCTTCATGCTCCTCCTCTGATTTTGAATAAACAAGAATGTCATTTAGGAATATAATGACAAACTTATCCAAATATTTCCTAAATATTTCATTCATCAAACACATAAATGTGGTTGGTGTATTTGTTAACCCAAATGGAACCAATGACCAAACCTAGTTCTGAAAGATTTATTTCTAACGTCTTCTTATTTTATTCTCAGAACTATTTTTGAAAAATATTTTATCCTTTTATCTTATCAAACAAATAACCAATTCTAGGTAGATGATATTTCTTCCTTGAAGTGACCTTGTTCAATTCCCTAAAGTCAATCCAAAACCTCAAACTCCCATCATTTTTCTTTACAAAGAGCATTGGTGGTCCCCAAAGGGACACACTGGGATATATGTATCATTTCTGCAGTAGTTCTTTCAATCGCATATATAACGCCTTCAACTTAGGTGTACTCATTATATATGTAATTTTGGAAAGTAGGGTAACTCTAGGAACCAAGTCAATAGAGAAATCAATGTCCCTTTTGGTGGAAATCCTAGTATTTATTCAAACACTTATGCAAACTCTTGCAACACTAGAAATTCCTCTACACTTCTTTGGGTCTTCCACATGAACTGCATACAACTTAAACCCTTTTATGAAACATATTTTTAACTTCACAAATAAAATTCCCCTTATGGAAATAGGCCCTGGAATGCCTTTCACTATCTTCTTCTCTCCTTCATCAAGACAAGTGTGAGTCTTGTTATGGAGATACAAAACAACATGATGTGCGTCCAACCAATCCGTCACAATAAGAATAGCATAGGAACCAAGAATAATTATGATCAAATATGAAAACGTATGGAATTCATTCATATTTAATGGACAACTCTTTACTAACTCATTGGTTTTTCTTATTAGTTCCAATACCCAATTGAACTATCCAATATTTTTCATGCTTAATTCTTTTTAGTTGAAATATTTCAACTAAATTAGGAGTAATATAACTATGACATGTTATTGAATTAATTAAAATGGTAGGTTGATTGGAAATATTAATTTCAACCTAAATTATATTGGACTAATTATAAGCATGTCTATTATACAAGGTTTCATATATTCTAGAAATGTTTCTGGATAGATATTCCATAGTGCTTACGTCTTGTATGTTGTGGATACTCCGCAATCTATCCCCGACACTTGATTTGTTCCCTTGTTCATTTTTCTCGTAACTCTGCCATTCCAGGTTCTTGTTGACTTGGATTGATTTGTTGATATGAATTTGGTTAGTTCTTGAATAAACGAGGATTAAATCCTTTCTTTCTCTAATCATGCTTATCTTTCATCTTATCTCTCCAAGAATTTTGAAAATCCATTTTTTCTTTGTTATAATCATGCATGTGTTTGGATTTCTATATTGTTTCTTCAAGAGTCTTGGGTTCATCAAACGGAAATATGTCTTGATAGAATGAAGGTAACCCACTCAAGAACCTACGTATATTTACCTTCTCTTCTTTGAAAAACAAAACATATCAAAGCAAATATAAAAATTTATTTCATACTCCTCCATAGTCATATTTCCCAACATGAGTTCAAGAAACTCCCCCATCTTTTTGTCATAGTTGTTATAACTAGATCTTGTTCTTAGTTTATCTGTTCTTTTTGTCCTAATTTTCAACCGTTGGTTTAAAATGATTTTCCATTTTATGTTGATTTTAAGAATTTTTTACAATCAATATNATTTCATTAATTTAGTTTTAAGGTTTGTCTTTTGGGCTTATTAGTTAATATGTATATATTTAAGCTTTCAAAAACTTATAATAAAATTTTATTCCAAGTTTTGCTTTATAATCTAACCCTCATTTTTTAGTCCTTTGTCAAATATTTTCATGAGGAGATTCTTGTAGCAGCTCTGTGTTTCCTGTTTTTGTCGTTATCATTCACAAAAACCTCTCTCGTGATGGAAACGAATTCTGGAAAACCAAAAGAAGTTTTTGTTGAAAACAGACTCATTCACAAAAACCTCTCTAATTTTTGTAACATCTATTATCATTTGAGATATTCGAATTCATCTTTGTGGCCTATTTTCAGGGTTTGAATTATTTAATAATTTCATGTTTTAGTCACAAATTTCCAGCACGTATTCCAATCAATTGAAGTGGAAATTTTTTTTAAAAAGAGAGGTTTTTGTTGATAACAGACTCATTTAAAAAAACCTCTCTCATTTTTTTCATAGGTGGCCCAGGTCGAGAGATATGAAGGCGTCTTTGAGACCCAAATTTTCACAAATTCGCTAAATTTCCCCAAATCTGATTTGTTATTTTTGGGTTAATTGTCTTTAAATATTTTGAGTTATCATGTAACTAATTAATGTAAATGTTTCAAATTTTGACCTAGAAGGTAGTTATGGAACTACTTTACCTTTTTAATGATAAAAGGAAGACAAACATACAGTTATGGGGTTGGATTTTTCACTCAAGGAGAGGCTTTTGGAGCTTTGATTTCTCAAGCTAGCATTTATAACTCTTATGTAAGTGGATGATTGTTATCGATTATATATAAACTGATAAGCCATTTTAGCTATCATGCTTTTTCATTTGTGATCTGGTTGATTGCTCAGTCTACAATTTCATTTCCTGTTTAAAGGTTTATTCATGTAAATGCTTGTATCCTGTGGGTGGAATTAGTATTTCATATGTAATGTTTATGGCTTATTGGGATGTGTTTGATCCCCAGTTTATCAAACTTGTGTGATTCAGTTCTGTATTAGCTTGTGGATGTTTATTTCCTTCTTGGTGATGAATTTTTTAAAACCAAAACTCTAAAAACCAATTTTATTCTATTTCATTTTGAGATTGCGTTGGCTTGTTCTTGTGGTAGTCTAGGAACAATTTCTAGCACTAAAAATAGTAATGCTCAAATATGTACCTTTGTTGAAATTACCTTTTGAATTACCTCAATGAGATTACCTTTTCAGTTATATGCTTAACTTGAATCAGTTTAGCTCAAAAAATGGACACCTTCCCCTCTAGATTATAGATCACAATTTTAGCTTCTATATTAGAAGAATAATTATGCAACTATGAATAATTCATCATCCCCAATAACCAAGATTCATCATCTTATCCCTTGTTATGCTCACCATCAAAAGTGGGTGGATTAATATTCCTAAGATATCCTTGCATTTATTCCTCAATATATATTCTTTGAGGTGATGAGGAATAATGTCTAGGACTCTCAGTAGCACTCTTGGAATGCTTGGATCTTTCATGAGATATTTTCTTTGAATATTCTGTGTCTTCTTTCTCATGAAGTGAGGCTAATCAACTCTGCATTTTCTTTTGTAATAAGATTCTGCAAACTCTGCATTAATTGAGTATTCAGTTGATTTTAATAATTCTAATCCCTTAGCATTTTCTCATTGTCTCCCCTACAACTTTGCATCTCCGTCATCAAGCTCTCCGTTGGTTCTACCATATCTATCAGTTCAATGTTTAGTATGTGACAATTAGACTCTATTTCTTCATCACCCACGCTAATATTCAAACCTCTAACTGGTATATACCTAGGGGAGAATAATATGGGGTACCTAGGGAGGTACCTAAAGGGAATAAATGATGTAATGTGTACCTAAAAGAGAATAAACTATGTAATGTGTACCCATTGAGGATAATTAATGTAATGTTGTCATTATGGAATATGGTCCATCAATGGTTGGGGATTAGTTAGAAGATATAATATAATAATAATGCATAGACCCCAAATTATACTCATGAGAAAGTATAAATAGACATGAGTATCATTCCATTAGTCCCATTGGAGATTATTATTGCACAAGCATGACTTGTGGAATGATTCCTTTCTCAAGGAGTATTTGATGGTGTTACCCTACATCAAGGGTGTATCTATATCTTGGTGTTATTCTTATGGTGAATTCCTTTAGATTATTGCTGAATTTTAAATGTTTTATATCTTTGTTGTGATTCAATTTCTAGGTTAAGGATTACTTCAAGTGGTATCAAATCTCTTTCATTTGCACAAAGTGGATATTTTTTCTTCTTTTTAGAAAACAATTAGGGAAAAATTGGGTGGTGCCTTTCAAATCAATTTCTGAAACTTTTTGTGTATATTTAGAAGAAAAAAATTACATATTTGAAATCCTCTTGCAAAAATACACAATTTTAAAAAAAATAATCTCATTTGGAGTCCAGAATGTGGAGATGTCGTTAATTTAAAATTAGTTATTTTTCAAAATTTCGGTGACGACTACAAATATTGCAAAGTGAATATCTTCCAACCTGGTGACCAAATTTATGTTCCACACATTCAAGTTGATGTAGAGTGGTTGTTCCAATTCCATAAAAGGGATAAAATAGAAATTTTGAGCAATATTGATCGAGTTATGCTCATTTAAAAATTTTCAGCTCAAAACCCCAGTTGCATCAAGAATTAAGTGAATTTTTTCATACCCTAGTTCTAATTTTGAGGATATGTAAAACAATAGGTATTTCATAGCCAAATGAGATGGTTTTAGCATTGAACAATGCTTAAAATACAACAAGTCGATATTTAAAATCTTGTGGAGAATTTGTATAGAATATTATTTCAAAGATGATGCTAAGGTATGGTGGTGCTCACTCAAGTCTATTAAGATGGAATCACTTTCTGAAGAATACATTGAAAAATTCATTTTAGACAAGTGGTATCATGCCAACAACAAATATCAAGTAGGACATAAGGCTCTATTTTCTATATTGAAAGTTCATGGATGTATTCAAAAGGAGAATATTCTTGTTTCTATTAGCCCTAGTTGCAAGCATAATTTCATCCATGTTAATTTGGCCAAAAATTTACAAGTTCATGCCCATCATATTCAAAGCACACAGGTTGATGGTGAAACTTTTCAAATTCTTAAAGATTTTAATATTACCATGGATAAATATGTATTACATTCAGATTTGTATGCTTTAGATATGGATGATGTGGATGTTGTTTTGGGATATCCTTGGATGCAATCAGTGGGTACAATTAATATTAATGTAAAAAAGAGGTTTTTAAATATTTGGTACAAGAAAAAAAATTGCATTGCATGTTATGTCTCTTACACAACAAAAAGAGACCTAGAAGGCACGGGATGAAGTTTATGCAGGGGAACTAGTTGAAATAGTGAATGACACATCAAATGAAGAGTATGTGGTGGAATTAAAAGAAGATACTATAGAATACCATGAAGCAAATTCCCAATAAGGGAATCTACAAGACGAATAATCTAAGTGGCTACATTATTCTAAAGAATCACATGTTATGAAATCAAAGAAAAAGGTTCCATTGTTCAGGTCATGGCATATCGCCACCCACGCTACTTTGAGAAGAAACAGTCATCAAGGAAAAGTTAGGAGTGTCAAAAAACCTACTATGGACCATAATGGAACCAACATAGAAAGAAATATGGAGATGCATGGAGGACTATGATAAATATAGGGAGATACCAAAGAATTGCAACAACATCTTGGAACCACACAAACAATAATCAAGATCAAGGAAAGAAGGAAGCAGTTAGACCACATATTCATATTCCTCTAAAATGGATGGATGCTAGTGCTTGGTATCAATTGACTAATTTTCTTAGTCAATCTCATTATGTCTTCCTCTCATGTTTTGAGGATGAAACATTTTTAAGGGGGATGTAATGTTATATACATATGGAAGAATAATATGGGGTGCCTAAAGAGGTACATACGGGGAATAGATGATGTAATGGATGCCAAAAATGGAATAAACTATTTAATGTGTACCCAATGGGGATAATTAATGTAATGTGGCCATTAATAATGAAATATTGTCCATTTGGTGGTTGGGGGTTAGCTATAAGAAATAATATAGTAATAAGGAATAAACCCCTAAGTAAACTCATGAAAAATTACAAATAGACATGAGTGTCATTGTATTAGTCGTGTTGGAGATTATTATTGTACAAGCATGGCTTGTGGAGTGATTCTTTCCTTAAGGATTTTTTATGGTGTTAGCCTACCATAAGGGTTTCTCTATATCTTGGTGTTATTATTTTCGAGAATTCCTTTGGTTCATTTTGAATTTTAAGTGTTCTATATATTTATTGTGATTCAATTTTTGGGCTAAGGATCACTTCACTAATTTCTTCTTCATGACTGTAGGAATTTCCCCTTCTTCAATTTTCCACTTCATTACTTTTTTAGAACTTTGATCTGTAATTATACTTGTGAAATATTGCATCTACAATGTGTCCATACCATTAAAAAGGTTAGATAATTGTAGTTTTAAAATTCAAAAAACAATCATACATATTTAAGAATTCTGGAAACTACCAATTTGACAATTTTGTAAAATTAGAGATACATGCCCCTTTTCTGTACAATTTCTGAAAGGATATAAAACACATATTTATGATATGATTTATTTAATTTATTATCCTATTGATACTCTTTCCAAATGTTGTACCCATTCTCATTTATGATCTCATAGTTTAAAGTTACATCTCTTGAAAGTTTGCAAATATACCCAATTTGCAATTGTTTTTGTAATTGCACTTAATCTCAAGGACCAACTTATGAAACCTGTATAAGAAAATATAGAAAGAACCTGAAGAAGAAAAAAATATCGCTAAATGGTATACCATATTATTCTAAGTACCCATAAAACTTCAAATATCGAATTCGATGCCCCATTCATGTTCTATAAAATTTCAGAATAACAATTTTTAACTTTTTCACTTACTCCAAACTTCATTTTTTTAGCAAGAATCGACATGCCATTAGTTTCCTCTACCATGTCATTTTTCATCCTTCTAAATATTCCATGTCACCTTAAACTTACAACTCAATTTACTTGTGTGGTAACAGGTTCACAAGAAAGCAGTTTTCCAAAACTTTCCTTTGGAGAAAAAAGGTCTTTGGACCTACCATGTGTTAAAGGTGGTTTTTGTTTCAGGTCAATGAGAAAAAATTAATAGTTAATAATGTTGAAAACTTGCAATGAATGTGGGTCATTGATCTCTCATGATCTCCATTGTTTTATTTGTGATCAAATAACTTGTTGGATCCACCTCATAGCTACCACCTATGCACCATATGACCCATTTTAGCACTTCCATATGTACATCCAATCCATGTGGCTCGTGCACATCATACCTCCATCCACATGGATTCTATGGGCCCACACTGAATTTTCCAAAAAATATTCAAATGTTCATAAGTATGTAAATTTTTAATTTTTCAACGAGTAGCTAATGTGAAATTACACCTAATATTTTTCCCCCAAAATGGAATTATTTCCATCAATTGAGAGTATGGGTAATTTTTAGCACTGGATTGAATTTCACCCAAATTTTCTCAAACCTGAAATCTCATGTTACCTATTCTAAACACTGGATTTATACCAACTCCTATATTGGTTTTGAAATTAACATTTACCATTCAATACCATGAATTTTGTCCTGGCCATGTTTTCAAACAATTTTCTTGTAAGCTATGAATTTCCAAATTTCACAAAGAAAACTATGAAACTTTAAAACAAAAACGATTATTACACCCTTCATAACATGCCAAATTACTCTCTAGTTTACTAGCCAAATCTCAGATAACTTGATGGAGTTATTGACAAATTGAATGAATGAGAAATGAGTGATTTTCTAACATTATATACACCTGGAGTTTTCTTGACATGTGGATTCCCCAGAAGAGGAAACTTTTCCCCTCTTAATCCCATATTAATATAATTAACCCATGATTAATTAAAATCACCCACATAATCATGGTAAATGGACTTTGGATTATAATGGCTAATGAAGGCTAGGTACATAAGCTAATGTTAACTAGTGTCATCACCTTAGGCACCTCTCACTTCCCCCATTTGTGGAATCATAGTCCCCCATTTCTTCTTCATCCCTCTTCACTTCTAGTTGTCAAGTATTTTTATATTAACTATATTCATGTACATCCTTTATAATAGTGATGTTCTCCTAGACCATACAGGTCTAGAATCTATCCTTTACATCATTACATACATAATCCCATCATGGGATCAAAAATGAGATGTTACACTTCGATTAAATATACAAATGAGGACTTTTCCCCTATACCAATCCATTTAAATCATCAATTTGCATCATTTTCATATGCTTTATCCATCCTACAGTAAGGAATTTATTTGGATAGCATGTGATACCCTATTGAAATACTGAGAGGGGGGTGAATCAGTATTTGCACAATAATAAAAATTTTAATCAAGAGCAAGTTTCTAATCACCAATCATAGCACATCATCAATGTACAAAAAAACAATAGGATGCACAGTACACAATATTTTTGACGTGGAAACCCAAGTCTTGGGGGTAAAACCACATAATCCTTTTTAAAAATAAATTTGACCCAAAAATAACTGGGGTGAACAAATTTAATACAAATTTACCAACTACAACTAGAAGGGGATACAACACCTAGGATTCGTTAGCTACAACTAACAAGCTGCTACAACAGCTTAACTCACGATATTGTGAGCGTTAGCACCACCCTACCACCCTAAAGAAAAATATTGTTGAACCTATGGACCTGTCAAACACCAATGCATGAAATTCCTATTGTTGATAACCTCTGCTCTCTTATCACTATCAACTCATCATTGTATATATCACTACCACACATTGCTCATGTAGATCTTTGTACACCTCGTCATACATAATCACTGAAGTAGTTTTTCTCTTATTTTACTGAAAATAAGGTAAGAATAATCATAGGTTATGCATCATAGTCATAGGCTATGCATTCTCGTCATATCAACAACATCAAGTATACTTCATCATAGTATGCATCATAGAGTGTACGTCATAGTTCATAGGAGTGAATCATTACACCATAGCATGCATGTTCATCATCATATCATCGTCGTCATCAAGGCATGTGTCATCATCATATATGTATCATAGCATGTATCATCTCATGGCATGTATAATCATATCAATATGTATGTACCATGTCCTAGCATGCATTATCATATAGAGTATAAGGGTACATCATCATCTTATGAATCTCAACTTCATACTTCGGTTTGTACTAGTACCTACCACTGTTTTCATTGTTTGTACAACATTTTTACACTTTCACACATGCACACTTCAATGTACATACATATACTATTGTTCATACTTGTACTTACCTTGTCATTGAGCTGTGCAAAGATAAACCCGAAATTAAAAAAAAAAACTTAGGCCTCGACAATCTCAGGTTTGTACCAGCTGTTAAAACTCGGATCATTCACTTTTTTATGCCTTCTCCATTAGGGGATTGTCCTCCAAAATAATCTCTGTAAGAAAACTTGGATGACTATATGGTGCAGCAAACTCGGAAATTGTCCTAATCCCAAAAGGAAATAGTCTCCAAAAAAAAGGTCTTCAATTCTAGTTGTCTTCCACGATCAGTGAGAAAACCCCAGTTCAACCTCAGTCCAACACTTAACTCGAGCCATAACAACCTTGCAAAGAGGACTATTTTACTCTTTACATATCCTAAGAAAACTCAGATCCTGCTCACTGTTTTAACCCCCAAAAAATGATTTCTGTGGAAAATTTGGGAGTAGCCCTTCCTTTGATGCTGCTAAGTAAACACTCAAAAAAACTTAGTCCAAGCTTGCAATTTATTTCTTTCATTTTGTTCTTGAAGTGTGACAAAGGTTGATATATTTATACATTGTTTAGGCATGAGAAGGATGGCATTAGGGTTGACTTCTACGTAAGGATAAGTCCCTTTTTTATTTAAAAAATGTTTTAGCGCTTAAATATTTAGTGGGTTCGACCTAGGAAAGGGTTAGAAGGTTGTCAACATTTGGAGGTTAAGGATTTAAATAATTTATTATATTTAAATTGGTTTATTATTTAAACACTTGATGCGGGTCTTATAGGTTTTAAGGGTCATCAAATAAGGGCTTCAAGTGTTAATGTAAATGTGAAATAGGCATCAATGCAACATTAGGGTATTATGTGTTTTAGGGGCAAGGCATACATTCTAGGGTATATTGTAGGGTTAGGGACCAAAGGTAAGATTTTTATGGTTTATTAATAGGTCATCAACGTCACTATAAGTGAGGGTCTACTTTATTAGCCACCAAGAACATCAACACAAGGTGTGAGGGTTCCTAGGCTTCTCCTAGGGTACCATGACCTCAATAAAATGCAAATGACCTCTGAAAGGGTCTTTTGGACTCTTTCAACTTCTTTAACCCACCAAGGACACTTTCTAGGGTACTAGGTCATAGGTTGTGGTACTGGGGAACCAGAGAAACAACTGGGGAACTATAGAAATAACCTAGGGGTAATTAAACACTCTAACAAGTGTACAAGGATTTTGGCATTGTCCCAAGGGCTATAAGGGCTTCATACTTGGTCTTGGACAAGGTCAAAAGGTCCCCTTTGACATTGAAAACTACTAAACCGTCAGGGGCTTCTCAAGTAGCACCGAGACGCACCGACACACATATTGGCATCAATGACAATTTATTCAACATACCCAAGAATTATAAAGGAACAAACAATTGGGCATCCTACATTTCTCAAAATTATGTCATATTTCTTTGATTCCAATCCTCCATAATGGAATGCTTATATGAAATTTTAAAAAGATATTACAATTATATTTTTTTCACTCTCAACAAAGTTGTTAAGTAAGTCTTCAAAAAATGCCTTCAACAATACTAGTTGTTCTCCCCTCTCCGATCAAAATGACACTTAAAACTTCCAAAATATGGCTTTGTTCCTCGATGGAGTCACCATATGAGATAATGGATCTTCAAAGAAAAATGTGTCCTAGCGTCATTGTAAAATGTCCATTAAATATAGGAAATAGACTTGGCCCCAATAATGGTGTTAAGTTGTTACCTTGCAATCATACACTGAAATATATGCAAATCTCTCAATAAAGTACACCCCTATGGGGTACTCCAAAAATTTATCTATTGTCACCTTAAAATATTTCCTCTCACTTTAAATATAAACTCCTTCAGTTGGAAGGAGGAACCCCTCAAATAAGTAATTAATATGTCCTTGAACAGAATGTTTGAAAATCATATCAGTAGAGTTTGTTATTTTTAGGGTAATAAAGTTATAAATGGCAGAAGTCAAATAGGCTATTGCCTTTCCCTTTTGGGATATGAAGTTAGGGAAGTAAGGGCAGATATTTTCAAGATGGAATTGAAGAATATCAGTAAGGATACCAATGATACACTCATATTAATTTAGAAGAAACACGTTAGCATGTGAAGCTCAAATGAAATCCCTTACAATACACACATCACAATTATGTAGTTTTCAACAAAAGTTCCATGTAATCATTTAAATAAATAGTAACAACAAAAAACCTTCATAAATAGAATGGACAATAGAAAACTCTTCATATAATTTTCAAAGTGCATCGAAGGCCAAAACAAGATCATAGATCCCAACTTAATCTCTTCCCTTGAACAAGAACCCTCCAAAATGAATGAAAATCCTTGACCAAAAAGGGGTAATAATAGTAGAAAACTAATGGAAACTAAACATAGCAATGTGATCCATATAGAATATTGAAACTCCAACTTGTCACTTCCTCCTATGTACATGCAAAACAACAATTTACTTGGACTTTAGGGTATTTTCCTCCACTAGATCATTCACCCTTTCTAAATGAAATAATATATTTCTATATATAATTTAATTCTAATCCCTAAGGGTTAGCTCAAACAATAATGAGCCAAATGTGAGATATATTTCCTCAAAGTTGGGGAGGTCACGGGTTCAACTCTCTTGATCCTTTTAGGGTTAGGCTCTATAAATAGGGCCAATGGTTTACCTAGTTTACCATCCATGAATTATGGGGAATTACTCAAGGGTTTTCCATGACATATTCCTTGGAAAAATATATAATTATATTATAATTACTATCAATTAAAATATTATTATGGAAGGCCTAGAAATTCCTTCTCTTTCCTCAACAAGAAAATGTCACACCGTCCATAAAATATTATAAAAAATCCTTAGATTTTTCCCAAAAAAGGGTTCTCATTTAGTGGTGCCATCATCATGAAATAAGGCTTGAAAAATTCCACCTAGCCATATGGCATCTTCATATGCCATAAACCCCCTCAATATATGTCTTTAATGTGGAGTGTCCCTCTAAATTAGGTACCTTATGTAAAGTGCTAAATATAACTACTAGGGGCTCATTTCACTCTTTCATGTAGAGTACTACTCAAATTATGGTTTCTTTTTCAACTTAGTAATAAAATGGTAGATATTTCCACATGACATCTCCATAAATGGGGTGCTCCTCTTCATATATGCTTTTTTATCCTTCTCTTCAACAAAACATGCTTTGAGACACCCCATAACTTTTTCTTTGAAGTAGCACACTCCTCTAAATGAGTGTAATGTTTCTAGTGAAGTGTGTCAAATGGTCCACATTAACCATCCTAATGGTCAAATATGACTCCAAATATGTGAAATGCATTGAATATGTGGAAGTTCCTTAATTTGATGTAGAAATGGAGCTAGGGTTCACTTGGTATCTACCCTTGGCTATTTCACATTTATAGTTTGTTTTTGACCTTCCAAATGAGCCCTATACTTTCCTAATTAATCCATGAATGAAGGATACAAGGATTCCCAAGCTAAGATCAAACCCAAATGTGTTCTCCAATACTGTACAATTGAAACCAATAAACAACGTATACTTCTCTACATTGCATGTTGGTCTTAGTAGCCGCCTAAGGTATAAAAAATGGTCAATCATTGTTGTTTAAGTGTGAAAAATAAACCATTCACTTTCATGCAATGACAACTGGATCTTAAGGGAATTACACTTTTGTATGGGGTGAGAGACTACTCCATAATCTATAATGCATGTCAACCTCCACCTTTGATTTACCTGCAATATGATCAAATGAACTAACAATTTGGGATCAAGATGGATCAAAAACTTCACATGCCCACCCTAAACATATTCTTCATATTTTAAATTCATATTTAGTATTTACATTCCAAAAATGGATATACATGTAAGGAAATGAACCAATATGCCAAAGAGAGAATAAATCAAAACATATTCTACTACTCAAGCAAAATGAACCTATTCCACGTAATGCACTCTTGAAGATGGAAAACTATTACTAGGGAAAATCAATTCACTAATGAAGCCACCTATTCTTTTCATACGCTACATGATATCTACCATTGTGTTAGTGATGAACTAAATCAAGGTTACTTTCAACTGACTACCAATGCTAGTCGTAATTACAAATATTCTATTGTTGAAATATTATGTTAACTCCAAGTCATATAATGAAATACCAAGAACACACCATGGATAATTTATACCCTTGCATACATGGTCCATCCAATATTGTATAGAGCTCACATATAAACCACCTCTAAAAACTAAATGGGAGAATCCACCATTAGACCCTACAAATATCGTCAAAACATATTCAAGGGTTGATTTGCATCCTCCGATGATTTTTTCATCTTTGTTGCTGTAAAAAACATCATCCATAACATAAAAAATAGAGGGTTCTTAAACAGTGCCAAGAAAAATTGAAAATCGGTTGTCTTATTTTGCTACCATTAAGAAAAAGCTCCACAAATCAAGGGAAAATAAAAATCAGATTGCATTTTAGGGTTCATTGCCCCTTTTGATTGTTGAAACATGAGGTTGCACATGGAAAAATCACTATGTTGTTGGCCCAAGTGTAATTTCCTAAAAATGTAGCATCTTATTGGTTTTACATGTGCTTATTGTATGGTTAGAGTACTAGTTGGAAATGTCAAGAGTTGTGTTTCCATTCCCTACCATTCCTTATTCCATGTACCACCATTTAATGATGGAATTTCTCCTCATGACGCAACGTCCATGTTCTCAAGTCATATGGATGTGGATAAATTAAAGTATAATATCCACAACATACCTCAACATCCTTTGGGTTCGATTGTCCAAACCTACAAGAAACAAAATCTGAATGGTTTTCTTCAAGGATTATGCTCCTTGTGATGCAAAAATTTTGTCCCCCTGCTGAAATCGCATGGATGACGATCAATGAAAGTAGAAAATGCACAACATGCCTCAACTTCCTTTACTTTTCACTATCCAAAACTACAAGAAACAAACTTTATTAGTTTTCTTCGAGGATTTTAAATTTGATTTCAATGTTGATTAGAAAATTAATGTGCAAATCTACATTTTCAATGATAGAGACATCAATATCATCTTCATAAATGGTAAATCCATAGATAAACCTTCCATCAATGTCCATATATGTCCCCCAACCAATTAAATGTGATTAATACGTCATGATCATTTCTACCACCTTCTTTATCGCATGAAAGAATTGGAACATCTAGAATTTCTTCATTAACCAAGGGTTTTTGTAGAGAAATCCATCCTCTCCAAATCATCAAATGATTCAACGTCATATTCAAAAAAATTCAAAGAACCAACATGACTTACCTAACACTTATTGGAACATATGGTGGTTGTTGAAATGTCCTCATGCAAATATATACTAGCATTAGAATATTATTCCTCTATAACAAGAGGGAGTACATCCTCCTTGAGAGAATATTCAACAAGATCTTCTATTGAAGGAATGCATTGGTCATTCTTCAAGCAATCCTCTTTAAATCCATCCCCTCAACTCATTTGGTGATTCATAATATTTTCCTACCAATGAGACAAGAAGTAATTCAATGATTCAATTATCATTTATATCATCTTGTAGTGCAACTAATGGCTCACTTTTAAATGCAATTATTGGATCATATATCTCCATTTTATTTTCATAGCCAGCACCAATCATCAAATGGGCATCATGACTTTCATGAACTAGATATTCAACATGCTCTTTTTTTTCATAACTAGGATCTCAATAATTATGAAACACTTTGATAAAATATGCAAATGAATATATTTCCCATATACCAAGCCATTTGAACAATCCATTTGCATCATCCTCTAATGTGTGTACAAACATTTCATCATGAATTTACCATGGACAACATTAATATCTGAAATATATTCATTGAAATGTGTAACATGTAGTTCAATGTAACCATGATTCCCATGGAACTTTAGAATATGTTTGTTCCATTCCAGAGTAGGGTGCTTATTAGGACATCCTAGAATACCCAAGAATTCTAAAAGACCAAACAATTGGGCCTTTGACATTTTTCATAATGATACCATGTTTCTTCACTTTCAAATCTTTAAAGTGGAAAAATGCTATGAAATTTGAATAACATATTACAATCATACATTTTTCATTACCAACGGAGTTTCCAGGTGAGTCTTCAAAAAATGCCTTCAACATCGTTGGTTGTTCTCGCCTCTACAATCAACATGGTACATCAAACTTTAGGAACAAGTATTTGTTCCTCGGTGGAGTCACCAAATGTGATAATGGATATTCAAAGAAAAAGTTCTCATCACATCATTGTAGCATGTCCATTGAATCTGGGAACTAGAGTTAGTCCCCGACAATGGCACTAATTTTTTACCTTCCAAACTTGCACTCAAATATATCCATATCCCTTGAGAAAAAGAAACCATAGGGAAACCAAGGAAAATTACCCATTGTCAACTCAAGAACCTTTCCTAACTTAGGCTAGTGATCCTTAAACTCGATGGAAAAAATGTCAAATAAAACTATTGATATGTCCTTAAATAGCATATATAAAAATCATATAAGTGCCATATTTCTAGGGTATTAAGAGTATAAGCAATGGATGTCAAAAAGGCTAGTGCCTTGTCCTTTTGGGATATGAATTTGGGGAAACACGAAAAAGAGGGTTTCAACATGGAATAGAAGAAAATAAACAAGGTTATCAATTATACACTTTTAAATTAAATGAATCTCATTAACAGGTGAAGCTTAAATGAAAACCCTGAAAAGACATGTCACAACCATGTAGTTTTCAACAAAAGTACCATGTATTCATTTAATTAAAGAGTCACAACAAACAATATTTTGAAATAGAATGGACAACGACAAATTCTTCATATAATTTTCATATTGCATCAAAGGCCAAAGGGGATCATAGATCTCATCATTAACCTCTTCCATTGAACAAAAGCAATATTATGAAATGAATGAACAGCCTTGACCAAAAGGGGATAACAACATAAACATACTAATGGAAGCCAAACATACCAATGTGATTCATATAAAGAGAATATAGATGATGGGAAATCCAACTTTTCCTTTGTCCCTTTCTCCCTATACCTAGAAAATAAAAATTTACTTGGGTTTTTGGGGGACTTTCCTCTACATTATACCTCGCTCTTATCAAATGAAATTAGAACATTTTATATATAGTTATATTCCAACTATTATCCATCAAAATTACTATGAAAGACCTATAATAACTTTATCCATCTTCCCTCCACAAGAAAAGGTTACTCCCTCCATAAACTAATATAAAATGGCCTTGGTCTTCTCCAAGAGGGATGTTCCTCTTTGTTAGTGTTTTCACTTTAATTTTGTTATGTTAGATATCTAATATAATGCAATAGGATCACTGAAAGATAGACAAGCATAGCATAAAATATATACAAATATTTTATTCTGGGAAAACACTCTCTTAGGAAAAACCAAACAACCTCTTTTGTATAGATTCGTCACTAAGTACAATGTCAAATTAGAAATTGAAGAGATAAGATATCCTTCATAGCTTCTTCTTCTCTTCTACCCTAGTGAGCTTGTCTTTCTTCTCCTTTGAGCGAACTTTATTGAGCTTGTTGTGTGTCCAAATGAGATAGGATTCCTCTCTATTTATACTATTCAAGTCGGTGACCTCATTCCCCAACAAGGCTGACTTCCTAACCTAACTGGGTTGACTTTCTCTTAGGAGACTCAAAAATACATTTTACAATAATTATTTTGGGGACTATTTCCTCGAATTACAACGGAGGTTTTACCTCGATATTATTACATGACAAAGCAATTTATTGACATCTCTAAATGGAGGAATAACATCTCTGAAAGGAGGTATAACATCTCTAAAAGGAGGTACAGCATTAATAATAATACAACATATAAGATTATATTCTGAAGTTTCATTTTCAACAACACTCCCTCTTAACAAGGAAGGTATTCTTCTAACATGGTCATCACCACGACTAGACACAATATTTGGACATCAGCATCATCATTGGACATCATCACTACTGTAACAACTCTCATCTCATTGAACATTGACTAGTGACATATCTCAAATATATATGTCATAATAAGTTCTACATAACCAACCCTGTTTCACACTATATGTAGGCCTATATCCCATCTAGGAATTCATTATCTCTACGAGCAAGCCATTAAGTAGGTACATCCCAGGACCACATATTACATTGCTAGATAAATCACCTGCATCTCCTACTATCACCTCATCATATCCATGTCATCTCATCACCTCGTGTGGAGAGCATCATGTATGCCTACATTACATCCCTTGGACAACCTACGTCTTCCACCCCATGGAGAGAATCCCTAAAGCATACACATCTTCCACCATGTGGAGAGTATCCCAGGTGCATTCATTATGTCCCTTGGACAACCTGCGTCTTCCACCTTGTGGAGATCATCCTAGGAACATATGTGTCTTCCACCTAGATGAAAGCATCCCAAATGTATTCATGAATCTCTCAGTAAACCTGCATATTCCACCTAGGAGATCATCCCAAGAACATCTACGTATTCCACCCAATGGATAGAATCCCAGATGTATTATGTCTCTCTCGGTCAACCTACATCTTCCAACCAGTGGAGATCAAACCAAGAACATCTATGTATTCCACCCAACGGAGAGAATCCCAGATGTATTACATATCTCTCGGTCAATCTGCGTCTTCCACCCAGTGCAAATCATCCCATGAACATTTGTGTCTTCCACCCAGTGGAGAGAAACCTAGAAATATGACAACCCTTAGACCATCTGCATCTTTTTTACATGTGGAGAGCATCCCAGGGGCATCTATGTCTTCCACCTAGTGGAGAGAATCCCAGACCTCCTACGTCTTCTTGACATGTAGAGAGAATCCCATACCTCTTGCGTCTTCTTGACATGTAGAGAGCATCCTAGGTGCACCTGCATCATCCTGAAAATCCTCATCACTCCCTCTTTCAAGGAACAAAGATCTGGATAACTCCAAGATTCTCCCTGAAGTACTCGAACTTCACTCTTTCTAGCGACTTGGTCAACACATTGGTTTTCTGCTCATTGGTGCTCACTAGAGGAGCAAATGTCTCCTTGTAATATATGCCTTCTTTCTGGGAGAATCCATGATCCACAAATATTGCCTTGTATTTTTCAATGCTTTTGTTTGCAGCGTGCTTGACACTATGGACATTCCTTCTGGTCTTAGGACCACCTCCCATACATCATTCTTCATGATTGATTGATATTCTTCAATCATGACATCCTTACATGCTTTCTTTTTTGTTGCCATCCTCATAGTTGGAAGGTTCTTCATCAATGATGTCACACAAATTCTCTCTTGCTCCTCCTCTCTCCAGAAATTCTCTCTTAAAAATGTGAACAATGAATTTGGTTTGTCTTTCCCAAGCCTTTTTGTTTAAGTAAATTCCATCCAAAAAACAATGGATTATATTAAAATCCAACTAAATGAGATCTAGGGCCCATCTCATTTTCTCAGTAAAATTCACTTTTTAAATAATAAATGATAATTTAATGCACACCCACATTTAAATCTCATAAATTCACCTTAAAATCATTATAACTCAAAATCACATTAAAAGAGGTCACTTTATAAAATAAATTCATTCTCACCTTTTTAAAAAATATAGGGACCACTTATTAGAGTGTTCTTGTCCACCCCAAGGCATGAGTGAACAAACACTACCTAGGTATAATTTCAACACTCCATCTTACCGAGGAAGTTGTTTTTCACGACTCCCATCTTTTCTCTGAAATGAATGTTCTTTCCTCTTCCCAAATACATCGTGAGAATATATGTTGTCTGCTCATCAGTAGAAATGTACTGCAACTCTATAGCTCCTATCTGAACATAGTCTCTGACGAAGTGGTGTATGATCTCAATGTGCTTTAACCTATCATGAAACACTAGATTCTCAAATAGCCTGATGCAAATTTGATTGTCACAATCAATAATAGTAAGCCTTACCTCCTGGCCAAATAAGTCTACCATCAACTTGTGAAGTCACAATGCTTCGAAACTAGCCTGACTAGATGCTATGTACTCAGCCTCTGCATAACTCACCGGAACGAAATTTTACTTCTGACTGAACCATGACACAACTATCGATCCCAAACTGAAACAACAACTAGAAGTGCTCTTATGGTACAAAGAACTTCTTGCCTAATTTGAATCTGTGAAACCAACCAATCCTTCTCCACCTGACGTCCTGTAATCCAGACCATAATCTACAGTCACAGTAAGGTATCTCAAAATGTGCTTTGTAGTTTTCTAGTGCACTCTCTTGGGATCCACCATGAACTAAATGAGAGTGTTAACCGCAAAACTCATATATGGTCTGGTGTTTACCAAATACATCAACAAATCAATAAGCTGACGAAACAAAGTAGGATCTACCAAATATCCCTCGGAAGCATGAAGCTTCTTCCAGATGACTATCATGGGTGTTGGCATGGGTCTACAATCCACCATCTGAAATCTCTTCATAATATATGAAACGTATTTTCCTTTCCCCGGGAAAACATGTCCATCCTTCTGCCACACCTCTATGCCTAAATAATAATGGATCAACCCAAGGTTGTTCATCTCAAACTCTGAAGCAATATATTTCTTGCATGCCTCAATCAGGTCTTATCCTCCTATAATGAATAAGTCATCAACATATAGCAGAAGAATGAGTGGAACACCTCCAACCACAATCTAGTATAGGTTGGGATCTGCCACCTTCTTCTGAAACCCAATCATAATAAAATAAGAATCAATCCTCTAGTACCAAGACCGAGGGGCTTGCTTCAAACCATACAAGGCATTTTTCATCCTGCAAACATGAGAATTTATCTTATAAATCTCAAATCCATGTGGTTTCTCTAGCTATATCTCCTCCTATAGAATACCATTGAGTAAAGTGGTATTCACATCCATCTGATGAATCCTCCAACCCATCTCTGCCACAAAGGAGATCAGTGCTCTTATCAAACAAAATCTAGAGACTGGTGTAAAAGTCACATCATAATCAACACCATCAACCTGTGAGAACCCTACAAACCGAGATTTTTATTTCTCAATGATGTTGTATGTAGCATGCTTGATTTTATAGAGCCACTCCAAAGTCACAATTAACTTCCCCTCTAGTCTCGAAACAACCTCCCACACATCATTCTTCATGATGGAATTGTACTCTTCCATCATCGAATCTTTCCAAACACGATGTATGGATTCATCCTCGTAAGTGGCAGGCTTCAACTCATGCAATTTGATCACCTATTCCATGTAGCTAGAAAATCTCTCGGCTTCCCTTCTCTCTCTAACCTCCTAGTTGGCCCCACAGACTCCTATTCTTCCTTCACAAGCTCCTTAAGACAACTTGGATTTCTCTTATTAGAAGTAGAATCCTATGGTAGGCCCTCCTCTACATCCTTATCAGAAAAATGTCTCCCTGTAAAAGTACATGTGGTATGAGATCTTGTACCTATTTAAACTAAACCTAAACCGTGTGCACCTGAATCAAATGAAGGTGAAACATGTGAACCTATGATTCATGATCCTTTCCCTGTACTAGTAGTTCCTATTGACTGAGTCCCTGAACCTGATGAACCTATAACCTGTGACCCAATCACCCCTAAGACTTGTGATCGTGTGCCCTGAATCCCTAAACTCTGTTATAATGTCACTTGTGGAGTAACCTGGTGCTCCTCTATCTTAGAATCTTGATATCTCCTAAAGGCTCGCTCCTCCTCAAATATCACCTCCCTCCTCACTACAACTTTCATCTGTTCAGGAAGGTATATGCAATAATCCTTCGATATCTCATCATGTCCAACAAAAATACCCCTCTCTCCAGTATCCTCCAACTTTGTCCTCTTCTCGGAAGGGACATATGAATATGTAAAGCATCCAAAGATTCGCAAGTGGCCTATCTCAGGCTTCTTCCTGGTGAACATCTTCTCAAGCATTTTGCACCCCAAGGCATGGTGGAGACTCTTGTTATGCACAAAAATATTTGTGTTATAGGCCTCTTCCCATAGGAAGAAAGGAAGACTCTGATCATGTAGCATGGTTCTAGTTGCACCTACTATCACATGGTTCTTCCTTTCAGGCACTGCATTATGTTTTGGAGTGTAGGTAACTGTCAAATTCCTCCTTATACCCTGTTGTCTACAAAACTCATCGAATGCATGGGAAGTATACTCACCCCCATTGTTTGATCTGAGCATATTCATATTCTTTCATGTCTGGTTATCCACAAGAGCTTTGAACTCTTGGAACCTAAGCAAGTCCTCCTCTGACTTCTTTCTTCTCAGAAAGTAGATCCAGGTCTTCCTGGAAAAGTCATGAATGAAAGTAATGTAATTCTAAAAACCTGTCAATGATGCAGATGAAATGGGACCACACAAGTCTGAATAAATCAAATCCAGCACTCAATCTAATTTGTTGTCACTGCTCGGAAAATAAATCTTAGTGTACTTTCCCAAAGCACACCCACTGCATACACCACTCTGCTCTATACCAAAATATAAAAAAAATTTGGTCATGTCTCTCAACATCCTCAAAGATTAATGATGAAGGTGGGCCATCCTCCTTTTCTATAACTCATACAACCCATTGTTTCTCAAAGTGTGTTCCAGTGCATGATGTGGATGGAAGAGAAGCTTGTACAATTTCCTGCATATAACTCCAATCGCATATGAAGCATATGGACCCTCTACTTTGAGAAAGATGTAAATTTTCCCATCTAATACATATACCCCAAGGCCTATGTCCTCAATCGTGGAAACTAAGACAAGATTCTTCTTCAACCCAGGGACATACAAGACATCCCTCAGTACCATGGGATCCATGTACTCTTTGTCAGAATGGACTATCCCACGCCCAACTTCCTTCACCATTGTATCATCAACCAATACAATTTGCAGCTCCAATTATGTATTTGATATCTCTCTAAACATTTCATGAACACCTGTCATGTGACTTGAAGCTCCACTATCAATGTACCATGTGGAGGAAGTAGTGGAAGCACTCGGTGAATTCCCAATGATCATGGAATGCTCCATCTGGTCCTCAATATCCCTGTTGGTGATGGATGATATTCTCTCTTTCTACAACCACCAGGAAAGAGATAAAAACTCTCTCGAATCTAGCAGCATACTCATCAATCTCTGTTGATGTTTTTTTATGTTGTTTCTTCTTGTTGTTGTTTGGGAATTATTTTTATATCATGAAATAGCACTTCTTTGTCCAAGTACTAGCACCAAATGTGTCTGGACACAAAACTACAAAGTGGATTGAATTAGCCTAAACATTATAGATGAGGTGAAGCCTTAATGCATACTTGTGTCTTCAACCTTGCAAACCTTTATACATGAGTTTCCTTGCACTCGCAGGTCCCCTTGGGACAACTCACTGGTTATCCTTTATACAACCCGTGAGTTATCCCTAAAATGTTGCACTCGATAGTTTCCAATGTAGAATTCGTGAGTCACTTGCGATTTTCCTTGATAATACCCACAAATCCCTTAATACAAACTTAAAAATAAAAACATGATTGGTTTAGGGGCGGTTGGGTTCGAAATGCTAACTTCCCTAAATCCCCTAATCATCCTAGGCCTCGTAACCTCTCCTCACCAGCAACTGTAAATAGAGAGGAGGGGTAGAAGATAGGGGAAGCAACTTTGGAGAAAAAGGTTATGCTGGAGAAATATCTTGGAGAGAGGAGCAAGGAGGACCCGGTCTCTTTGTCTACAAAATAAGACTTTTCTCAGACAGGGTTGTAATGTTCCCTGAACGTTCAGTAATAAAGAATGTATTTCTTCCATATATGTTGTAATGCAAGATTTTGATGTTATGAATCATGATCTATGTTGCCATCTATTTCTAATTTAATTCTAATTTGTTCATGCTTATTTATATAACAATAAGATATATTGTGGAAAAGCATCAATCTTTGTTGCATGTATTGAAGCACAGAGAGTTTTGGAGCATTTGAAGAAGGGATTGAAAGATAGGATCAACCGTCTAAAAAAGATACTTGTCATACTAACCCTTATTCTATCTATTTATGTTCTGAACCCTTTATGTGTGTAAGCCACAACCTAGTATGTTGGTGACCCTAGGACCCCAATTCATAAGGTAGATATCCCTCACAATAGAATTGGTGACTCCATTAGGGAGTATATTTTGTGTTGGGACCTCTCCAATCTAGTTTTCTGTCCATATTTTCTCTGTTTGTTTTGGTTATGATTTGCATTTATCTGGTCTTCAGTTAGTCCTTCTAGACCTTTAGGATTCATGGTATTTGGAATTTTTCTTTTGAAAAATTTTACAGTCACTCGGGGGTTGTTGTGGTAATAGTTGCATGTTTTATGTTGAAATCGTGGGTTGCGTTGGTAACAGTCACGATTGGTTCGCAGGTTTCCCACTAGACAGTCACAAGTTCTTGTAGGTTGATGTCCAAACTCTATGGTTTGTCCCTTTTTAAGTACTTTTGGAATTTTACTTCTTCTTTAGGATTGTTTCTTAGGTCTATGCTGATCTTTAGTCTGGTGCATTTCACTGTAACTTATCTTTACAAGGTTTATGTTGAGTAGGTTAGGTTGGTTACGTGTGAAATATTTTTTTCAAGTATTTCCTCTTGGATTTGTTGGAAGAATTGTAAGTGGTTCTATGAGTTTCTGACCTCTGTCAGTCCTCTGATCCACTTTTATGTCTCTGGTTGCTTTAGTAGTTGTCTGAACTTTTCACTTTTTTCAATCTTTTGATATACCTGGTTTCCAAAGTCAGTAGTTCATCCCAAGCAGGGTTTTGACCCAGCCTTGTTGAGTCTTTCAAGCTGGTTTTTTATAAGATCTGATTACTCTTTCTCTCATTTATGCATGTTCATATTCTCTCACTTGATTAGCTACATTAGTTTGCAATAGCTTTTGATTTTTGAAAAGAAAAATAAAACAAAGCATTTGTAGTTTCATTGTCAATCTTAGCTAGGCTCTTTGTATGCTTGTTTTTCAATTATTTTCAAAAGGAAAAAGTAAAGAAAAAAAGGAAGTCTTTTGTTCTACTAAGTTCTTAAGCAAAGTTCATTTGTTTCAAAAAAAAAAGGAAAAACATTTTGAATAGCATTTGTTTTTGAAAAAATTTTACATCATATTTTTTTTGTTGAGTCAAAACACCACAAGCTGCACTTCCACTACCTTGAGTAATAATAGCCTTAAAAAGAATGCTATTAATTAAAATTTATTAGTAACATTTTCTTTCTAGGGTCTACATCAACTACATTGGGATAGGATCTTGGACTAGGAGATATTTAACTATCCAATATTATTTAAACTCATACTTAGTGGCTTATCGTTAGGTAAATCCAAATTTGCAAGAGATCAACCGGAAAGCTACTCTAACACGGGAGTTAAGCATGAGGTTGTGTGAGGACTTAGTTGCATAGATACCCCTCCAATACTTTGTCTGAGCATATACCGGGATTGTTGTTCATACGGGGGTTCATTCAATACCACCTTGGGCCCTGTGAGGTGTCGATGTTGCTTGAATTTCGAGCTTAGCTACCCTTCCCATGCACATCGGTTAGACCTGTGACTATTTCGTCAGAATCTTGTTGTTAGCTTGGTAGCCTTAGTATCTAGACTTTAGGTTTCTTTCAAAGGTGATGGTGGAAGGCTATTTCCACTATACCTAGGGTAGGCTTGGGAGAAAACCTTGGATAACAATTTGGGAGGGATTTTTGGTTATTCAAACGCTTGTGCCCATAAACATTATCAGAGGACCCTCGATAACTTTTCTTTGATCTTCATTGGTTTGTTATGGGCCCTAATCATCCCAGCGACTCCATTGGAAGGTATATTTTTTACCTTTTTGTGTTTGTGATACTTAGGATTTTTTAGTACTGTACTCTATGGTTATTTTGTCATCTAGCCTGACCTTTAGCTGTGTGATTTAAATATTTAGTTGTGGAGGATAAACCTCCTCGTAGGTCTATAAGGTTGCAAAACCTTCCTCTGATTTCAATAGTGGAGCCTCCACCGCCACCTCAAAGGCAAATATTAGACACAAACATTTATTTTGAATCAACAGGTGTCAATGAATTTCTAGGCAAGCTGGAACTTAGATACACTCAGACTGATCTTTCGTCAGTAGAGATCAAATATTTTCAAGCTGAAGATTTTGCAAGGAATTACAATACACCTCTTACTGACCTAAGAGACCCTGTGTTGGTACAAGTTTTTCCTTTTGGTTCACTTGGATTTGGTGTTCCTTTGAGTATTGCTATGTCTAGTTCAGGAGAAGGTCTAGGGGGCATGTCTACACCCACCTCAAGCATGATGGCTAGTGGATTCTCTCCTTCACCGATGAGTGCTCCATGGCTGAATGCATCTACTACACCTGTGGTGTCGTTGAATTTTTCAACTCCGGTTTCTCCAAGTACTCGAGTGGCTAGTCCCTCAGCACCTTCAAACACTTCTAGTCCATCTAGTGGGGTTGTTACTGGGATACATAGTGCACCCTTTACATCTTCTCCCTTTTTTAAAAACACTCAGAGTGGTCCTAGTGGTTCCACTTCATTTGTTTAAGATTTTCTATGGTATGGAGGGAAGATTCCTCCATCCACACCTTATGTAGGACCTTCACCTACTTATGTTGGTGTGTCGTCTGGAAACAATAACCCTTTTTTAGGGTTATCTTTCAGACTTCTATTCAAGTGTCAGTTGCTCCTTTTGGAAGCTCTCCCTTCTCACTTTTTAGTGGGGGAATCTAAGCTCCTGTATTTGCAACTCCAGCTTCGGTTGGAACTGGTCGAAAACAATATCACACACCATAATTTAGAAATCCTTTGGATTTTGGATGAAATCCATTTCAAAACCTTTGCTACTTCATCATAGTCGATGGTTGGGGTCAACCCCAACCTCTCTGTTGAGAGCACCGGTGCGGGTACCTTCTCGCCCCAGAATCCTCAATATCAAACTTCGGCTATGTCGAGACTACCCTTTCTTGCAACCTTAAATTTTACAAACTTATCAAAACTCATGAATGACCCTCTACGCCATGATTCGACTTGGCCACCAATGCCAATTAAATTACCTTCTGCCATTCCTAAGTTTAAAGGGAAAAACCAAGAGGACCCTAGTGACCATGTCATGACGTTCCATTTGTGGTGCTCCTCTAACTCATTGAATGATGATTCGATTCAGTTGAGGATATTTCAACAAATTATGACCAATGTAGAGGCTAAATTGTGCATTAAACTTTCGTCGACCGCCTACGACAGTTTTCTTGACTTAGAAACCATTGTTTTAAACCAGTTCCAACTCCCTGTCTGGTATGATGCTGGTACAAACCTTATGTCTACCTTTTGGAAGAATAAGACCACTCACATATCTGATCATATCCAAGAGTGGAGAAGAACGAAGAGTCTCATCACAGAAAATATTCCCCCCAAATTCCTTTTGGAATGGTTTTTGAAGTCTTTGTTTCCTTACATTTCAAAGGATGTTTCAACATTGAGAGTGACCTCGGAGGAGGAGGCCATACTCAGGACCCAGGAACTATATTTGATCTATGCTTAGTTTTGTATTCTTATGAAATAATTCCGGAGGCGCCAAGGTCCAACATGGACTTTGCTAAACAAAATCCTGGACCATATGGTGATGGCACGGTTGGTTCAGTAGAGACACCAACTATAGATTTATTGTACAAATAGATTCATTAACTGTCAGTGAAACAATCTATTGCAGATGTAGCTAATATTTCCACTCCCTCATCTCAGAATGCAAAAAAAAATCACAATCTACCCAAAAGGGTTCTCAACAGCCCGATGGGAAAAAGAACAAGGGTAAGAAGGGTGAGGGGAAATAGAATAGGTAGAAACCTGCCAATAATGCTAAGCGGGGTAAGAAAGATAAAAAGTAGGTAAATATTCCTTGCAATTTGTGCCAGGAATATCACCTGACCTATTAATTCCCCTTAATGGATCAATCACAGAAGTTGTTGAAACAACAACAACCCATCATCCTGAAGGATTTGTTCCCGCAAGGACAGAATGCAAATTCTAGTGATCCAAAGAACGTTGGGGGCACACAAAATGATCCTTCCACTGATCAATCATATATCAATATGGTTTGATCAAATACTTCACTACATATCAAATCCAATAATTATGAAACAGAGGCTCCACGGAAATATAAGCAAACTACCAAAACTTCAGCCCCACTTTTAATTGAAAAATTGGTTGATCATATGCCGAGAATACCAAAAGGTGTTTTCAAAAATAGGTTTCACAACCATGACACGAGGACTTCTTCTAAATAATCAATAGTGGAAGACTTATCCCAAACCCCCTATGTGATGTCAGTCGTAGCAGTGCTCCAGATTTTTCCTTCGCAATGAGATGCACTTTTGGCGACCATAGGCAGTATGGAATATGCGAGCCTAATGGCTACATTTAATATTTATGAAGTAAAACCATGCCTACCTTCCCATGTGGAATTTTCAATCGATGTAGTCCATGGCAGAAAAACCATTGGACGAAAAGTAATAGACAAAGGTGCATCCACATGTGTAATGTCCATTTCATGTTGGAAGGATTTGGGATCCCCTGAGTTGGTCCCATCTAACACTTTGTTGACTGATTTAGATAGAAGATATTTTTTTTCACATGGTATCCTCCCATATTTTGAAATAAAACTGGCAGGGAAAGTAGCCTCTGTAGAAATCAAAGTTGTGGATGCTCCACTAGACTAAAATTTACTTTTGGGCAGAAGTTGGACCTACACGATGTGCGCTAATCCATCATATGTTTTTCGAGTGCTTGTGCTCCCACACGAAGGAAAGTTGGTCATTGTTGACCAACTGACATATACTTAGAAAGGTCGTATGGAGACCTGTTGGCCTGATTTTCTGACCAAGGCGAACAAGGAGATTATGCCCACACAATACGCTTAAAGCAGCTTCCGGTGTGTTTGAAATAGCAAAATCTCGCAGGTTCTGGTCCTACTACCAACTGAATTTTTCTCTTAGGGAGAAACTAAAATTCAGTAAAAGTCTATCCTAAAGTTATTTCTATCTAAATAAACCCTAAAATTAGTTTTCAACTACCTAAGTTACCCTACACTTGCTTTCTTAAGGAAAGTCTTCGATTTTGGAGGGTTTTATACTTAATATCCTAAATTTTTAAAAGAATATTAAAGTTATTTTTAGAAATTACACAAATTCTATTTAACAACTATTCAATCTAAACTATACTATAAAAATACTAATTAAACTATCCTAACTATCCTATCTCAGCTGAGAGCGATTTGAATATTATATTAATTATTAATTAATATAATGATGAACAGAAAGATATAGGAGTAGGATCTAAATGAAAATATTTAAGCCATCCACACTAAATCATTCTTCTATGAAATATTTTGACAGAGAAATTGAAATAAGCAATTACTTCGAATTCTTCTGAAATGTTTAATTAATTAACAACTAATAAACAACATTAGATATTTGAATAAAAGATGATGTGCAAAATGAAATCACTGTAAAAATACAAATGAGATCAAACAGACATAAATATATATGTCATTATATCTTGAATTTTCAGTAGAAACACTAATTAATTCAATTACAACAACATAATAATTCAAATACAATATTGTGTTGACAAAGTGCAATATCGATTAATGAACACAAGCATAACCAAGTATACTGCATCAATATTATAAGTAGAAGATTATATATTGAAATATAAAAGAGTATCCAAAATAATACCGATCACAATATCAGCCTGAGGATTTCCAGTCACATTCCACTTCCAAAGATAAAACTTCAGTCAGGAACAACACTAGCATCAAAATAATATTTCAAGTATGCTTCTCTTCAGTCACTCCATCCCCTTTTCCTCATAAAAATTACCAGTTTATATAATCCTACCAGTCTTTCGATTCAGTTTTTTTTTATAAATGTTGTATGCAATATTATAGGAGTCCTATCACTATCAAAGAGCATCGAATCTCTTCAATAGACACTTGTCACTAGAAGATAACAATAAAAACAACTAGCCTGAAACATCTACTAATTAAAAGGAACTGGCATACATGTAGCTGTGTCGAAATTCCAATCTTCAATAAACATCAACGTTCTCTAACTGAAATCTAAAATATCCTGGATCGGTAGAGGATAGTGATAACATGCCCACCTGTTTAAACAAACAAAAGGATCTTATTAAAACCAATTTTAACAGAAATAACAAAAGAAACCATAAGTTGTATGCGTGCCTGTAAAATATGCGATTTTACAGGCATGCACAAGAATATTTTATTACCTGTTGACAGATAGATAAACCATATAACTGAAAAAATGGAAATAATCATCAGGTTCGATTTTGTAAATCGACCACTCTTCTAGCTTCGAACAGATTGGCTTTGAGCCTGATGACCACTAGCTTTTGTTTTTCTACTTGTTCAAGAAAATGTTGGTTTGTATCTATCATTGATTTTTTTGCCTTCTTGTATTGGTTCTTTTTTATGTTCACTTCCTTCCATCTGTTAATCCAGTTTAATAACTCTTCCCTGAACATCTTATTTTCCACCTCTTTCAAAGCTGCATTAGCTTGACACAGTTTTAGTTCATTTTTCAATTCCATAATTTTAGTCTCGTATACCCTATCAAGGACCTGTTGGAGAGTTTCTTCCTCCTTGTCATGACACGAATCATTTTCTTGAGAAGAATCTAGATTATCTATGTCTTGAACAGGTAATGGAAAGCTCATAAAAGATGGCTCAGGGCCCGAACCATAAGTGTATATACACGATGGAGCAACTTCAAACTTAGCTGACTATGTGATACCTTTAGCCAATTTTTCACGATTATTCTCTATAAGAGTAGGTTCATCCATCTGCGTAGTTTCGGGGCCCAATGATGGAACATCATCCTCAAGATGGACGATCACTGGCTGAGTACTCTGTTGAGTGACCGTAGGACCAGAAGCTGTAGATGTATTATTCATACTTCTAGTAATTCTTCTTGTACGAACAAACACAAGATTTTTTTATTCAAAACCCCCTTTGTCACAGCACACCTATGCTAGTTGTTCTATTTTATGCATAGACTTGTCACCATGTTTTCAAGGAGTATACAGCTCAGGGGGGGTTTCATAATTAACAACATTAACATCTTCATTTTTGGTTAACTTTCCCTCTGCCTTTGCAGGTATACTAAAGCACTTGTCAGATGGGGATTGGTTCAAGGTTGTCTCAGCGAAACAGGGAGCTACATTCACAACCCCATCATCATCAATACAAGTGTTTATGGGTGGATTTGCTTCCTGAAGCTCTTTATCCTTTGATTCAGCTTCATGAACATCACCAACTTCATATTTTACTGTAGCCTTGTGTTTCCTACGGGTCTTTGGGGAAGGGTTTGGCCAATATTGAGTTGGCCCTAATTGACATTCAATTAAAAACTCATCCCACAATTTACCATTAAGAGACAGTTGATACTATATTATAATTTTGACTAGGCCATGATGGAACAAACTTCTATCAGGATTACATATGGTAGTTTAAACCAAATGAGCCATTTTCTTTAGACTTTGCAATAGGTAAAAGGGGAGATTAAGTTTACAGCCTTTTAATTCTAACAGTAGTCGTAGGTGATAATAATGCAGGTGAGAGAATCGTCCATCACATGATACATACCTGACCAAGATCTCATAGAATGCTCACCATTCTGGCTTTAGAAACTTAACCGAAACCCCAATCTTCAGTTTTGCACTAGCTGGCAAGGGCAACAGGAAGGACTGACACTTCTTCTTATTCACTTTCCCACCTTTAAACCATCTCTCTCTAGTTTGTGGAAGCTTCGTAGCTTCTGTAATTTTATCTTCATCAATGATAAACTTGAAATCCCCAATCTCTGCTATGTTTTCTTTCAAACTCAAAGAAAAATATTTAGTAACCCCCACATTATGGCCACTAAAGCACCTAAAGAACAGACCCCATCCAATTTTGTCAAATAACAGGGCATCCTTCTCATCGGCTTCAACAAGCTCCAGTCCTGAAATTTCAAAACGACTAAGCAGAGCCATTGTTCCCTCACTACTACTCAGGTTACGAATTGAAATGAATGGATTCATGAACATGGAAGGGATAGGCACCCAGGTGAAATACATTACACAAACTGTCAAATCCTCACATGCTTCATACCTGACATAGATGAGAGCTCCAAATTTGGCCATTTCTACCAAATTCGGTGATTATTAACACAATAGCTAGTGCTTTTGTTATGATAAATGGAAGATTATCCACGACTAACTGTAAATCTTAACCAATTATTCATATCAGAGATCATTCGATTCATGAATCATAAATCAATACACTAATTACACACAGTTTGGCATGATGAGCTCGTACAGCATCCTGAAATGGAATGGTTATCAGTCATATACAACATTAAATTTCACTGATACGATTTCATTATTTCACTCACAGCTGTTAATTGATATGAAAGGTGTTCACCAAATCTTCATACCAAAGCAGCGATCCTAGTAACAGGTGTCATTTATCAGCCATATGAGTCATGTCTCTTCATAAAATGGTCAATCGATGATTTACTCCAGATTACACGTGAAAGGTGGTCGTGTTTATTAATATGACGATATAGTGTTAAAATAGTAAACCCTAATGTTCTTGAAATATAACTAACTAATGATCCAAATTAACACTTAAACCATGTATATACATAAAGTTTCATTTTGAAATATAGTTTTAAAACTTTACGAAATCCCACCCATTAATATTCCAAAACCAGACTGAATAGGATATAAAGCTTATAAACTATTATGGTTATATTTACATGAAACTTTCAAAATGATATTTATTTATTTGCACTTTCACTCGCTAACAAAGAAATGATATGATATTAAGTTATATATGAAATGTGAACTTTAGGTCTAATAAAAAGTTTAATTAATAAATCGCCTTTAGTTCTAGTGATTTCAAGAACTTATAATATCTTATCAATACCAAGCCCCAAACAAATTCAAAATGTGTTTCCTTTAAACACCAATTAGCATACTATCCTTTCAAATCTCTTAAATCAACATATATAATCAGATAAATTAATTAATGATAGAATTGATTATATATAAAATTTATAAAACTAACAGCTGCTAATTATCAAGTTTATGAAAATGTTTTCATAAACTTCTAATATGTCATTTGATTCTTCTACAATTGAGAGTACCTTCAGAATCGATGATTCTGAAGGCACTCTTTTATAATATTTAATAGGTAAATCATAAAAGAGAGCTGATCTCCCTTCATCTCAATGAAAAATGAAGGGGTTGCTGCTAACTGCCAACAAGTGGCGACGACCTAGGCGAACCAGTTATCTCTGCTCATGCAACTTATAAATGATATAAACAAAATATTAAAATTTATTAAAAACAATCAAAAATTCTTTATCTAAATGAAAACCATTACTTTTTATTCATATTCATAAGTATAACTCAGAAATATTCCATCTTTTGAAATAGAGATCTTTTTAGAGATAAACTTAACAATATCCTGATCGAAACAAAGTACTTTTATAGTAAAAATAACCTGCACCATCAGTATAAGATATAGAAATCTACTTTTCTAAAAACTTCCAGAATCTGTTCCATAAACATAATAATTTTCTTTTCGTTTCTTTTCTTTTTAAACAGTAATTCTGATTGAAGACTACTATCTAGGTATGGTATCCCAATGTGATAGTATCATTCACGAGAGCTGTCTAGAATAAGCAAGCCGGCTCGTGATGAGACCTCTTGTCTCACTACTACATTTCGACCAAAAATCCAACGGCCGTATTGTCGGATTTTTGACACTTCCCTGTCGCATGTATGACACTATGATTTTTTTTTAAGCGTCAATGGAGTGTCGTCGGTTATCCGACATCTTTCTAATCCGTCGGTTAAGCGACACCTTAGTTTACCGTCGGTTATATGCAAGCGTTGGTTAAGCGACATGACGAACCGTCGGTTAAGCAACAGAGATAAAGAATAAGCGTCGGTTAACCGACATGAAGAACCGTGGGTTAAGCGATGGAGATAATGATTAAGCGTCGGATAAGCGACATGAAGAACCATCGCTTAAACGACGGCTATAAAGAGTAAGAGTCGGATAAGCGACATGAAGAACCGTCGCTTAAGCGATGGATATAAAGAGTAGGCATTGGATAAGCAACATGAAGAACCATCGCTTAAGCGACAGATATAAAGAGTAGGCGTTGGATAAGTGACATGGAGAACCGTCGCTTAAGCGACGGCAGTGAATTTTTTTTTTTTAAATATTTGCAAATTGGCTCTGTATAAGTTGCTTTGTAAATTTAACCTTGTTTGTGTTGTACCTGTATCGTTAGTTGTAAATAGTTAAATTCCATAATAGAAAACAGTTAAGTCCACAATGTACTAACTGTCATTTTAAAAAAGACTAGAAAGTCCGGCAATGACACTGTCCTAATCACTAAAGTTTTAAATGTGGCATTGGGGTTCTATAATGTCTACTGCAAACTTAATATTAACCATTATCATAAATGTTCCTACAACCTTTGTTACTTTTACAATTGTTTCCTGTCAATACGTGCAAACAGCACCTGGGCCTGTTATGGGAATTTTTTACAATAACGCTAGTACTTCTTACACTGATAGGAGCAATGGTTCAGAATGGCCAAGGACAATAATGCTTTTGGAAAAATTTAAACCTTGGGGAAAAGATTAGTAACACGCCTACTCCACTAACCAACCAGGATCCCAACATCTGCTACATGTTTTCTTAAAGTACCCCATGAGGTAACTTCAGTAAGTTTCAGAAAATAACTTCAATTTATCATACTGAACAGTACTGAGTATAGAGTTTTCTATGGTAAGGGAAACAAAATTATAAAGTAATTTATCTTAACTTTAACTTCCTGAACAAAGTGGTTGAAGCTAGTGCCAAATGCCCCTTAAATCTGGTGTGTTTGAATGAATTGTAGTCTGTGTTGCACAAAATATCTAGGCCCGTAAAACAGTTGATTTAGATTCTATTACATGTACTGTTTGCATTGCACAGTGTATCCTTTCAAAGCAGTCTGTCATTAAAATCTGGTTTGATAATTACATCAGACAAATTTGATTTGCTCCAAACTCAGTTCAGATAATAATCAATTTATAATTGTATATCTATATGTAACATCAAATTACTCCTAGGCATATAGACATTGTTGTTGTATGATAAGACAAAGTAATTTAGTTCTATGCTAGAGAATTTCTGCCTAGGGAACTCCTTTAAATGTGCATATAGTTGTTTTTCCACTGCATAAGTTAGTTGTATTGAGTTTTAACACATTTCCAACATGTAAATTTCCACATTTCCAACATTGAGAGGCATCAAATTCCACACAATGTTTAGGTGAACGATAAGTCTAGCTTCATCCTGACCAGAGATGGTTCAAGAAACATCACCACCACAAGCCCAAAACCATTCAATATGGACCATACATAATTCTCCAAGTTGTGTATGGTCCATCAACCTATCTAAATCCTCACAGTTGGAGGAGGTACATACTACAAATGTTACACCCACATAATGCAATCCTAGAGATCCAAGCTCCATACTCAGAGAATATATTGTTCAACCTCCAACCTAAATCAACATATTCAACACAGAATAGGCAAACTACATCATATTTAATAGGTCAATAGGGAACCTGCCATCTTGAGCCAAAGGGATATCCCAGGCTATATTTGAACAACACTTTCTAGAAATTATGGACAATTTTTTCACAAGTGGGGAGGAAACAATGTATGTAACAGTAAATGTATAATTTTGTAATTATTCACGTATGGGTATCTAGTTTTTAATATCTCAAGCAACACAAATTGGCCCTGGAGTATGGCAGTTACAGTTTTTTTTAATACTCTTAGACAACCTGAGACAACTAATTTTTTGCATATAAAAAACCTTCAAGTCCCTATTTTCCTGGTGCGTCCCATTTCATTAACCTTCGAGTCCCTATTTTCCAGGTGTGTTCTTGAATATTTGTTTTCCTCATCATTAAGGTCCTTGGATCCTTATCATAAAAGGGGACACATTAGGGTTTGAAGGCATCCATTATATGGTATGAGGTCATCAACCCCTGGGATGGTTGAGCCTATTTAAGGGTGATTTGTGAAGCTGTCCACCTTTGCACATTTGGTCTTCTAGTACAATTGGCAGTTTGCAAATGCCCATGTCTCCTAGAACATGAAGAAGGGCACAACTCAATACCCAACCAAGCACATGCAAGATATATCTATTAAACATTTCAAAGAGGAATCCATCATTGGAATGCCAATGACCTTACCCATTCATAATAATAAGAGAGTGTTTACATGGACTTTGTGACATGTTTGCCTCGGACAACCAAACAAACTGATAGGATTTTGGTGGCAGGTAATGGACTAACCAAGATGGCCAAATTTAACCCTCACCTCTTCACAAGAAAGGTAGGGGATATTAGTAAAATATTGATAGACTAGGTATTTCCAGGTATGGCCTTCCTGAAGATATTGTGAGTGCGGAGATGATAAATTTACAGGAAACTTTAAGGACTAGTTTAAGGATTTGTGCACATAATTAGCCCTCAACAATAACAACTAGTACTAGATTCATGTGCAAACAGAAAGAGTTAGAGATCTATTGTTTTGTTAAGAGCTCATGTGGCTTGGTAAGAAAACTTTGTGAGAAGAAAGGCTTCCATTTGTGGAATTCTTTTATTATAATAGTAGGCATGCGCCAGTATGTGTGCCTCCTTTCAAGGCACACAAATGGTTAAAAGTAGTTTTTAAAAAAAATACAAATGCAATGTCAGAAATCCATGTCAGTATTTTTCGTCATGTAACTTGTAAGTAGTTCTCGTCAACAAAATGCCAAAATATTATTGAGATAAGCAACCCCCTTAATGCAAGCAGCCCCTCTTCTAAGGATGTTGTTCGATGACATCGGCAGACTCTGGAAAAGTCCATTCAAAAGTATTGTAAAACCACAGTCATATAGCATCAAGGTATCAACCAACCTTAAACATTGAATATGAATCAAGTGAAGCAAAGCTCCTTGCAAAATTTACCAGTTTCTCTCTTTTGTGAGCCCCTACCATCTTATCTTCCATATATATTTTTCTGTGCTTATTACCTTTTACTTCATCATAATTTTCTCTTTTAATCAATTAATCGAGTTCGTCATAAAGATAATATTTATTATGTTATTTAGAGAGCAGGAGCCTTTTTGAATCCCATTCATGAAATTATAGATAAGCCCTATCTACAACTTATTTTTCGTCCATACTACCTACTCCTATGAAAATTCATTAAAAAAAGTCGTACTTTTCCAGGAAAATTGAAATGTTTTGCATCCTAATTTGCTAGTTACGCAATTGCCAATAGCTCTTGACATATGCAGTTCACCTTCTCTTTTATCTAAGAGAGAATACTTGGATTGACAAATAGAAACAGTGAAAATAAGTTCATATCATTAAGCTTCAAATACAATTTACAAGGATGCCGATAAGAACTCTATAAAGTACAATATCTTACTTGTCAAGCAGAAGCTTTTGATATCCAAGTAGGAATCAGACAAGGAGTGTTGTTCAGTGCATCATATGATGTTTCTTTCGCCTTCCCACGGTCCACCACAAATACAACATCATTGATGGTTATACTTGTCTTTGCCATATTTGTAGCAAGCACTATCTTTCGAACATCTGGTGGGGGCTTTTCAAAAATTAATTTCTGCATTAAGCCATTAAACCAGCTATCATATGAGAAGGGAAGAACATTTACAACATAGAAGATATATCTCAACCATACAACTTGTGGCAGATGTAATAAATAATAAAACAGCACATTGATCCATGGCATGCAAGTAGTATAACCCTGTTTGGATCGCCTAGAAGAGAATGTGCCTGCAGCTGGTCCTTCAAAGCATTGATATCATCCCATCCTATCATAAATACCAAGACAACACCTGGTCTTCCATTTCTACAAATATGGCATAGGACAACTTCTATAAGATTAAAACCTATGCAATCGGGATTCCAGCAAGCTATAGATTCTCATGTCCCATAGCTATACTTGGCAAAGTTAACAGTCGCAAGCGCATCCTGAGAAGCAATACCAAATAACACAAGGATTCATTTGAACATGAAATTTTGAATTGTCCATATTTTTAAAAAATGAAGAAATTCAAAACTTAAAATTCAATAGATTGCACCTCAACAAGGTTAGCAAGCTGGCTCTTCTTCTTCCTCAGTGCTTGCTTCTGTGTTTTCCATATCTTGTCTTGTCCATAATCATCCAATTGGTTAAATGATGTCAATGTGTAGCCTGTTGTCTCTAAAAAAAATTCTAAAAAATGTGCTCTTACTGGGTGTGTAAATCCCTGCAACAGAGAATATTCACAAATAACAGCAATACATAAGCATCTTACATTCATATGGATATCCTTACACGTTCCATTTCCCTTTCAAACTGAGAATGAGCAAATAAAAAGTTGGGACGCAATAGTTATCATCATATCATGTGATATCATGCAGGACATATATTTACAACTTCATCTGTTCTTAACTACTTTTACAATGGCCCTCCCTCTAGACAATCAGAATGTGAATGTGGCCAAGATCAAAGGCAGAGAAAACATTTGTTTGCTATCATACACACTTCAAAATAGAATCCAGAACGATGAAAGGAAAGCATTAATGGGAAAAATGCCAGATTGATTGTTGGCTTATGGAAACTGTGAAGAATCTCTTCATTTGCAACATAGTTGTCACCAACAACCCTTTCAAAACAAGATAGAGCATGAAATACATTTACCAATAAAATGTGCATGAGATGCTGTCATACATACTTCAAAACAGAATCCAGAACGATGAAAGGAAAACATTAATGGGAAAAATGCCAGATTGATTGTTGGCTTATGGAAACTGTGAAGAATCTCTTCATTTGCAACATAGTTGTCACCAACAACCCTTTCAAAACAAGTTAGAGCATGAAATGCATTTAACAATAAAATGTGCATGATAAGCCGTATGCATTCAGATGGCCCATGCATCAGTACACACATAGATATCTATGATCAGAAACATCCAAGAATTTGCTCAAAAAAATGAAAAATATATTTGAAGGAATGAGCCAAATCCAACAAAAACACTACAGGTAATGCCCATAGACATAGGGGCAACATAAAACTCCTGAAACACATTATGGAGTAGTAACCAAACGATGTGTTTGTTGGGCCAGAGCTTGATATCTCGTTTGTTGATTTCATCAAAAGGCTTTACCATGAAGGAAAGATACAGGAAGCAGCAACTATATTAATATCACTTGAAAGAGGAACACTGTAAATTATGGATAATTTATTAATATCACTTGGTATTCTTCTATTTACAAAGAAGCATGTCACCAACTTAATGAAGAACATGTCAGTGCTATTTTACGAATGCTACAGCCACAGCTTTCATTTGATGAAAGAATGGAGGGGGCTGGTGTTTCAAATATGTCCTATGAAAAACATGTGTTAAGAACATGTGTTTTGCTCCCTGGAGCAGCACATGTTCACACTTCTGTAAACTAAGCAATGAAATTGCAGAATGGAAGGGATCTCTTGTCCCACAAACAAGGCAGTCTCATATATCAATATTCTTACATTGGATACAAATTGTACAATTGCGTGACTTCATACCCAATTTAAGAACAATGTATTTCAAATTTACAAAGTGCAAATGTACAAGTCCTTCTACAAACCAACATAAAGAGAAGACAGAAAAAAGTTCATTATTCACATATGGAAATATTCACATAATCTCACCTCTCTCTAACTCTACTTCATCAAAAGAACAATTGAAAACACACCTGATCTGAAAACCGAGTGGTCAGCAGCCTATAACTTTGCTTAATGTGGCTACTTGAATCAAACATACAGCTGTCCAAAGTGTTCGACCTGAGCAAACAGGATTTCTCAAAGGCCATTTTATCCTCGATAATTTTATTACTCCTAGGCAAGTCTTGACTGGGCAAAGGAAGCCTAGTCAAAAGGTCGTTATCTAAGGTTGATTTTCACAAGGCATAAAACAAAATTTAGTGGGATTCCATCATCAATGTGATCTAATGGCTGGATTCTTGAAGTTTTCTTTACTGAAGTAGTCACAACCATTTCTTCAAATGCCTCTACTAGTTTGTGTCAATGGACAACTATCAGCAACATCTCTGCTTCATCATTCCCATCAGATGGGAGTTGCCTCTAGCCCCTTGTTTGTATGTTATTACAGTCAATGCTCTAGGATATCTTCTTGGAGTTGCTGAGTTCTGGAACAAATTTGGGGAACTCACTTCTTGCTGATGAGCAGTTACTTAACATCCATTTTGCTGATGACTCATCTCTCACTCCAAACATATCTTGTAACTCTGTTAAAATGGGTAGTTTCATACAAAGTAAATTAGATTAAATTTTTCCTTGAATCAAAATCTGGGGTTTTGTTAGTAGTGCAAATGAAATTGTTTATGTTACAGTATATAGTCAGCTATAGTTACAGGGACATTGAGATGTATAATATTGAAGTCCAACATATTAAATTTGTGAGTACCAACCCCCTAACCACTAGTCCAAACCCACCTTTCCACATGCAACATTATGACATGAGAAAGGAAAGAGAGAAAGCATGCAATGGTCACGGAAGGCAAAGAACAAATAAGGACAGCTGTTTGTGCTTCATAGTGATTGACTGAAGTGACTTTCTTAATACACAATAAAATACTGGCATGTTAAACATATATAACAAACATAGATTTTATCAATACAAGCCGCTTCACAGAAACAGAGATCTAGGAAATAATCCACATAAGAAAACTAGATTAAGGGA
>LPNX010312422.1:9449-94470 GCA_001517045.1 Pseudotsuga menziesii | reverse complement strand
CATGTGTGCATTATATAATGCATGTGTGTTATTGAAATCAATTTTTTTCTAGGTAGGATAGTTTCCACTCACTCAAGGCATCGTCGCTTAAGCGACGCTTATGAGGATATCCATCGCTTAAGCGACGCTTATGAGACTAGCCGTCGCTTAACCGACGCTTATGGCCACATTTTCAAAAAAAAAAAATTATCTTTGTGATTTTTGGTAGGTTTAAAAAAAGAAATCTACGCGCCATTGGATTTTTCCGTTGGATTTTGGATCGAAATGTAGTAGTGTCTCTTGGTTTTTTAAACCAAAACCTATCACCCTGGTGATCAGAAATGAAGTTATTCTAGACAACACTGATGATCATGATTAGGCCGGCTCATGATGAGACCTCCTATTCTTCAATAAAAAATTATGTTTTCTTTACTAAATTTGAACTTTAAATTTTATAAAATGAGAGATCATTACCCAGCATGGTGACCAAATGGTAATGTCAATCATTAATATCACCAGAAAATGAATCAGTTGGCTCGTGATGAGACCCCTTATCTCTTTTTTTTTTTAAACCAAAAGCCATTACTAGTTTCCTAATAATGTCATACTAGTGATATAAATGATTCTGATCAGATTGGCTTATTACTAAGACCTTCCGTCTCTCATTTTAGCATTTTATTGCCTGGAACAAATTCTAAAAAGTGTTTAGATTGTAAATAATTTTGAAGACTGATGGTAGAGATCTGTAAAAGTTTTTTCAAAGTACAAGCTTCGAAAAGGATATTAATAAGCTATCCCAACTCTTATAAAAATAAAAAGGTGAAGAATAATCTGAGTAATACTTAAAAATAAAATAATGATAAGTTTTGTATAGATTTAAGAAACTTTGATCATCCCGAACAAATTTTTAAAAGATTTCAGTCTAGTATCATAATTTTCAAGCTAACGAGCAAACTGACTCTTTTTTAACTAGAAGATTTATTTATTTACATTTATTTCTTCAGTTGACATCTAAATATTACTGACTGATTATATATAAAAATTTGACAGTCTGAAATATTTGACTAACAGAATCAAAACTGGTTGCAAATAGCAGAATGATGTTTAAAAGTTTCATAAGACTTATGAATTTACCATCATCCTTCAATTTTATAATATATAAATCAGCTTATACAAAAATATAAATTTATTTACAAACAGCAAACAAATTATATACATTTTAAAACCTAAAATATTAACAGAAATATTTTTTCAGGATCAGTCCATTCACTGGGAATGTTTCAAACTGACCTTCTAGTGTTTGCAATCGAAAGGTACTTGGACCTATCTTCTCAGCAATAACAAAGGGACCTAACCAAAGCTTTTGAAACTTAGTATGATCTCCTTTGTCCTCATGAACTTTATCCCATTTTAAAACTAAGTCTCCTACCTGAAATTCTCGATTGGAACTAAAGGATTGGTTAAACCAAGACTTCACAGTTTGTTGATGTTTTGTAAAGTGTTGTTTTGACTTTTCTCTTTCTTCCTCAAGTTTTAACAAAGTATTAATTCTCTTTTCCATTGCTGGACATTCTTCATTTGGAACAGACTGAGCTAACTGTAATGAAGGTAAAAATAAATTTGGTGGTAAAATAGCTTCAATTCCATACACTAAGAAGAAGGGTGAGTTACCTATCGCAGCCTTAGGAGTTACTCTGTCTGCCCAAAGGGCATTGACTAATTCTGTATGCCAATCACGATGATGAACTGAAATAGTTATTTTGAGAATTTTCAATAAATTTTTGTTTGTTGATTCAGCTAAACCATTTCCATGAGGATGGTAGTTAGCTGAATACTTGATTCTTATTCCTTTCTCTAAAGCAAATTGAGTTAACTAAACTCATGAAAAATATGAATCATTATCAAAGACAAGGGAATCTGGAACACCAAATCTTGTTATGATAAAGGATTCTAAAAATAATATAACCTGATTGGTATTTACAACCCTTAATGGTCCAGCTTCTTCCCAGCGAGTGAAATAATCAGTTGCAGTATTTATATACTTGTGTTGTTTAGATAAGGGAGGATTTATTGGCCCTACTATATAAATACCCCATTGCTGAAAGGGTCTTTCTACTGAAACTAGTTGTAAGGGAAAAGCAGGTTTATTAACCCTTCCCGCAGCAAGTTGACATTCCTGGCATTTTCTGACAAAAGCATAGGAATCTCGAAACAAGGTAGGCCAATAATAACCAGCCCTAAGAATTTTATGTGTTGTAGTTTCTCCACCAAAATGACCTCCTGCTGGTCCAGAATGTAACTCCTTCAGAATTACTTCTGTTTCATCTATCTCTAGACATCGAAGCAATACTCCGTCTGAATTTCTCTGAAAAAGGACATTATCAATTAATAAATAAGGAGTAGATTTCAATGTAAGTGCTCTTTTTTTCCTTGGTTCTAGGTAATCAGGGGCAATTCCTGTTTCCAAAAGTATTCTTATGTCTGTATACCAGGAATCCTGTGGTGGAGGATAGAAATAGATTTCTCTGGCAAGTAAAACCTCACCAATGACAGTTTCATCTTTATCATTAGGTAGATGAGCAGCTTCAGCAGCTAATTTACATAATCCTTGACCTTTGGCTATTGTTGAGGGTTTAATTTCTAAGTCATACTCTTGAAGAGCTGTCATCCAAGGTTCCCTCTTCTCACCTAAATCTTTTTGCACTAACAAATTTCTGACTGAGGAATAAGGGACTATCACCTTCATTTTAGATTTCAATAAATATGGACGAAAATGTTTGACAGCTTTAAAAACAGCAAAAGCTTGCTTATCAATTTCATGATAATTAAGTTCGGCACCTTTAAAATTTGAACTGATAAAGGAGATTGGTACCTCGTTATTTTGTTGATTTAATTGGGTTAAAACTACTGCATATGAGATGTCAGAGGAAAAAGTATATAATATGAAATCTTTGTTAAAATCTGGGCTTAGAAGGCTAGGAGCTTCTGAAATGGCTTCTAAAATTTTCTGAAATGACTCTTTTTCAGTTTGTCCCCAATTAAAAATAGCGTCTTTCTTAATCATTTTCTGCAAAGGACGAATGATTTCGGAGAAACTGGGAATGAATCTTCTTACAAAATTTATCTTACCGAGAAATGATTGCATTACTTTCTTGCTAGAAGGGTAAGTTATTTTTGAAATAGATTGGGTTCGTGCAGGGTCAATCATGATTCTGTGTTTTGAAACCACACAACCTAATAAAATGCCTTCTGAAACAGCAAATATTGTTTTTTTAGGATTTAAGGATATTCCAAATTTTCTACATCGTTCAAATACCTTTCTAAGATGATTAATATGATCAGGTTGATGTTTAGAATATACAGCAATGTCATCCAAATAGACAACTACTGAATGGTTAATTAAGCTTCTAAAAGCAATATCCATTGCTCGCTGAAAATTTGCCCCAGCATTGATTAACCCAAAAGGAATCTTGCGGTAAGCATATGTTCCCCATGGAGTTCTAAAGGCTGTTTTCAATTGATCATCTGGGGATACTAATATTTGATTGTATCCTGACAAGCCATCGAGAAGTGACAGTATCTCAGACCCGGACACCTTTTGAAGAATTTGTTCCATGGGAGGAACTGGGTAATTATCCTTTTCAGAAGACTTATTCATATTTCTAAAATCTACACATAACCTAATATCTCCATTTTTCTTCCTGACTGGAACTAAGTTGGCTACCCACTGAGTATGTCTGATGGGAAAAATAATCTTGGCAGCTAACAATTTGTTCAGTTCTTTCTTAATTGTCGGATCTAGTGATGGGTGATATTTCCTTAGCTTTTGTTGAAAAAGTTTTGACTCATGTTTAATTGGAATTATGTGTTGCATGACTTGTGTATTGAATGTTTTCAGATCGTCAAATGTCCATGCAAAGACATCCTTAAATTCTTTAAACAGTTTTACCAATGTTGTTTTTTCTACGGGATTCCAATCTATACCTAGATTTATAGTTTGGGGATTCAGTTCTATTCCTAAATTTATGGTTTCATACCTCATTTCAGAGCTATTAGTTTTACAATTAGGGACGGAGCTAAATTTATCTTGAATATCAAAGAACTTTTCTAATCTTAGTATGGAATTAGGGACAGGTTTTACCTTTTCAAAAGCTTTTTCAACTGAACAAAAATCATTTATTACCGAAAAATCCCGCAGATTTTCGTCATGAGTAACTTCATCAATAGCTGAATCTTTAAAGGTATCCTCATTCATCAGAAAATTCAGTACCTGCATATCATTATCAAATACACGCCAGTTAAAAATATTATCTGGTATAGAAGGCCTAAAAATCAATTCAACTCAGAAGAAATCTGGTGTAAGATTTTCTGACGGAATTAGTTTTGATGCTACATTTGCCAATAAATATGCTTCTTGATTTTGACTTCTTGGAACTGAAATTATGGTAAATGCATCAAAATGTGAAATAAGGTTCCATACCTCTCGTTGATAATTCTGTAAATGTTCAGAAAGGCAATGAATAGAGTTACGGACCTGTCTGGCGATGATTTCGGAATCACCGTACGCAATTAACTCTTTGATATCCAGATCAATTGTTTTTTTTAAACCCTGTATTAAAGCTTCATATTCCACAATATTGTTTGTACAATTAAATTCCATCCTACAAGATATACATGTTTTATTTCCCTGAGGGTTTATCAGCAGGCAACTAGCTCCATCTCCTTCTTTAGATTTCGCACCATCAAAATATAGAGTCCAAGTAGAACTATTAACAACTACTTTGATTTCTATAATATTTACAATATTAAGATTATTTACATCATTAATAATTTCCTTGAATGAAGAATCAGGAGCAATAGATGTCACATTGCTAATTTTTTATTGCTGTTTATTTTCAGAAAAAGCAGAAAGTTCATCTTTAAAATTACCAAATCCCAATTCATACATGTAATTCCCCATAATGCAATCTGAAAATAAAACAGGTTCACTAGGATCATGTAGTTCAGTCATAGTATGTTTCATATATCTTTCTCTATTTATCTTTATTTGATTTGACTTTCCGTTCTTTGGTAACCATAATGTTGACCAATCTGTGGCAAAGAATCTGTTCAATTGTTGAGACCAATCTCTACTACAAAATAGCCCATATGCATCAGGAATATCTGCAACAACAATATCTATAATTTGATAAACTGAAGGGTTACAAGCAATCCTGACTAAAACATCTTTCATCTCCCCTACAACCTTCACATTCGTTCTGTCCAATTGAGTTATTTGTGAATTTGATGGAACATATTTCCCATTCAACCTTTTGCATACTAATAAAGGCATCACATTGGAGGATGCTCCGGAGTCTACCATGCAATTATGAACATTCCTATTAAAAATCTCAAACGTAAGTAAGAATGGAGGTGTGGTTGATTTAGAATTCTTACCTATTAGCGAGGCTTTGTCAACCGTTGCTTTTCTTTTATCAGTTGTTGTTGAATCATCTTTAGAACTATTTGCAGCAACATTTTGTTTCGTATTAGGAATAATTGAACTCATGACAAGATTTATAACATGACTATTAAGCATTGGATAGATTTGAAGAAGGTCTTACATACTGATGTTTGCACGTGTCTTCTTTAAATCTTCAATTATATCATATTGTAAATCTAATTTTGGAGCATTTTGAATGGTTTGGGTAATTTTGGTTGATTGAGTATGTTTGCCAGATTGAGTTTGTTTATTAGGTTGTGAATTGTTGTTGTCATTATAATTTGGAGTAGAACTTGATGAAGCTCCAGGAGTGTTTGCCACTGTTCTACTACGAGTATTATAGGCATGTTGTCCTGTAGGTGGACTCTTATTCTCATATTATTTTACAAGACTGTCCCAGAAATGACCGTTAACTTGTTGAGGTTCTTTTGATTCTTCATCATCTTTCGATTCCTCTTCTTCTTCATTTTCAGTTATTTCTTGATTAGAAGGAGTCTCAGATAAAGATAAAACAGCTCGAATTGTATTAAAAATATCTTCATTTGTTGCTATGTCAAGTGGTGTATTTGTTTTATTATTTGTATTCGGATTTTGTCTAAACTGATTTCTGAAATATCCCCTAGAAGAAAAAGCTTCAGAATTGGTTTTCTTTAATCCTACAACTTCATTGGTTAATGCCCAAATATCATTTCGCAGATGTTCCACATCAAATGCTTTATCTTTTTCTGAGTTAAGTTTTTCCATCTTCCTAAGAGCGAAAGTATCAGATTTCCCACTTCTATCTGGTTCATAGGACATAGAATCCTTCTCGACTTTAATGGCTTCCTCAAAAGTTTCTACCAAAGTTATTTTCCCAGCTCTCTTAACAAACATCCCAGAATATTTTGGTAATGCTGAAGTATAATTTTGAATAATTATATCCTCGGGTGGTTGAGAAGCAATTGGAATTTTATTTTTTAATGTCAGAAAGCTCCGATTAAAATATTTAATTCTTTCTTTAGGCTCCATTTTAATCTGAGATAAATCTAGGGCTAAAAGAGCAAGTGTTTTATCTTCCCCAAATTTATCTAAAAAAACTTTATTAAATTCACCCCAATTTGTGATTGATCCCTATACTAATGAAAAGTACCAGGTAGAGGCCCTTCCTTCAAAAGTTAGAGGAAACAATCGACAAACCACATCTTCATGTTGAACATTCATGGTTTGAACAGCTAACATGAATTTGTCTACATGCACCTCTGTAGGTTCTTTATCATCTGGGTTAAATTTAGGAAGAATTTTATCTGAGTGTTTAGGAAAACGATGTTGTACACCAGGGACAGCTATAGCAGTTTTTCTTAGCCAAGGGAGTTGTGGATTAGGTGGAGGATTAGCTCCTCCCATAGGTACGTTTCCTTCCATAGGGCTTCTCTCAGAACCTGAAGAACTCCCTGAATTGGATGACCTTGGACTATCAGGTGGTGATTCAGGTGGAGAAGGTGGCTGATCAAAACTGCCTACTAAAGTTAATCTTCTAGCAGTGTTTGTTTGAGTAGTTTGTCTCTGATGGCTTCTAATTTGATAACGTGGAGAGCTATCCGCTTCTTGCAAATCTTGAGTAACTATGTTCAATTGCGGATTACGTTGTTGTTTCCTAGGTAGACCATAATCTATCGGAGATACACCAAGTTGATTGGCATATGCTCTTATAAGAATATGTCGTGATTCTTCCAAAGTTTCAGTACTTTGTTCAGGAGTAAATGGAGATGTGATATGATCACGTTTAAGGATGCTCCTAACAGTTTCTATAAACGGTGATCTGCTGACTTCCGGAGGATGTTGGCTGGTTGAAAATTTCTCATTAGTTTTTCCTACCATTAATCATTAACAGGCCCTCCTTCTAGCGCCATTTGTTGGCCTGATTTTCTGACCAAGGCCAACAGGGAGATTATGCCCACACAATCAGCTTAAATCAGCTTTCAGTGTGTTAGAAATAGCAAAATCTCGCAGGTTCTGGTCCTACTACCGACTGAATTTTTCTCTTAGGGAGAAACTAAAATTCAGTAAAAGTCTATCCTAAATTTATTTATATCTAAATAAACCCTAAAATTAGTTTTCAACTACCTAAGTTACCCTACACTTGCTTTCTTAAGGAAAGTCTTCGATTTTGGAGGGTTTTATACTTAATATCCTAAATTTTTAAAAGACTATTAAAGTTATTTTTAGAAATTACACAAATTCTATTTAACAACTGTTAAATCTAAACTATACTCTAAAAATACTAATTAAACTATCCTAACTATCCTATCTCAGCTGAGAGCGATTTGAATATTATATTAATTATTAATTAATATAATGATGAACAGAAAGATATAGGAGTAGGATCTAAATGAAAATATTTAAGCCATCCACACTAAATCATTCTGGTATGAAATATTTTGACAGAGAAATTGAAATAAGCAATTACTTCAAATTCTTCTGAAATGTTTAATTAATTAACAACTAATAAACAACATTAGATATTTGAATAAAAGATGATGTGCAAAATGAAATCACCGTAAAAATACAAATGAGATCAAACAGACATAAATATATATGTCATTATATCTTGAATTTTCAGAAGAAACACTAATTAATTCAATTACAACAACATAATAATTCAAATACAATATTGTGTTGACAAAGTGCAATATCGATTAATGAACACAAGCATAACCAAGTATACTACATCAATATTATAAGTAGAAGATTATATACTGAAATATAAAAAAGAGTATCCAAAATAATACCGATCACAATATCAGCCTGAGGATTTCCAGTCACATTCCACTTCCAAAGATAAAACATCAGTCAGGAACAACACTAGCATCAAAATAATATTTCAAGTATGCTTCTCTTCAGTCACTCCATCCCCTTTTCCTCATAAAAATTACCAGTTTTTATAATCCTACCAGTATTTCGATTCAGTTTTTTTTTATAAATGATGTATGCAATATTATAGGAGTCCTATCACTATCAAAGAGCATCGAATATATTCAACAGACACTTGTCACTAGAAGATAACAATAAAAACAACTATCCTGAAACATCTGTTGATTAAAAGGAACCGGCATACACGTAGCTGTGTCAAAATTCCAGTCTTCAATAAACATCAACATTCTCTAACTGAAATCCAAAATGTCCTGTGTCGGCAGAGGATACTGATAACATGCCCACATGTTTAAACAAACAAAAGGATCTTATTAAAACCAATTTTAACAAAAAATAACAAAAGAAACCATAAGTTGTATGCATGCCTGTAAAATCGCAGATTTTACAGGCATGCACAAAAATATTTTATTACCTGTTGATAGATAGATAAACCATATAATTGAAAAAATAGAAATAATCATCAGCTTTGATTTTGTAATTCGACCACTCTTCTGGATTCGGACAGTTTGGCTTTGAGCCTGATGATCACTAGCTTTTGTTTTTCTACTTGTTCAAGCAAATGTTGGTTTGTATCTATCATTGATTTTTTTTCCTTCTTGCATTGGTTCTTTTTCATGTTCACTTCCTTCCATCTGTTAATCCAGTTTAATAACTCTTCCCTGAACGTCTTATTTTCCACCTCTTTCAAAGCTGCATTAGCTTGACACTGTTTTAGTTCATTTTTCAATTCCATAATTTTAGTCTCATATACCCTGTCAAGGACCTATTGGAGAGTTTCTTCCTCCTTGTCATGACACGAATCATTTGCTTGAGAAGAATTTAGATTATCTATGTCTTGACCAGGTAATGGAAATCTCATAAAAGATGGCTCGGGGCCCAAACCATAAGTGTCCATCCACAATGGAGTAACTTCAAACTTACCTGACTCTATGATACCTTTAGCCAATTTGTCACGATTATTCTCTATAAGAGTAGGTTCATCCATATGCGTGGTTTTGGGGCCCAATGATGGAACATCATCCTCAAGATGGACGATCACTGGCTGAGTACTCTATTGAGTGACCATAGGAACAGAAGCTGTAGATGTATTATTCATACTTCTAGTAATTCTTCTTGTACAAACAAACACAAGATTTTTTTATTCAAAATCCCCTTTGTCACAGCACACCTACACTAGCTATTCTATTTTATGCATAGAATCGTCACCATGTTTTTGAGGAGTATACAGCTCATGGGGAGTTTCATAATTAATAGCATTAACATCTTCATTTTTGGTTAACTTGCCCTCTGCCTTTGCAGGTATACTACAGCACTTGTCAGATGGGTATTGGTTCAAGGTTGTCTCAGCAAAACAGGGAGCTACATTCACGACCCCATCATCATCAATACAAGTTTTTATGGGTGGATTTGCTTCCTAAAGCTCTTTATCCTTTGATTCAGCTTCATGAACATCACCAACTTCAGATTTTACTGTAGCCTTGCATTTCCTATGGGTCTTTGGGGGAGGTTTGGCCAATATTGAGTTGGCCCTAATTGACATTCAATTAAAAACTCATCCCACGATTTACCATTAAGAGACAGTTGATACCGTATTATAATTTTGACTAGGCCATGATGGAACATACTTCTATCAGGATTACCTATGGTAGTTTGAACCGAATGAGCCATTTTCTTTAGACTTTGCAATAGGTAAAAGGGGAGATTAAGTTTACAACCTTTTAATGCTAACAGTAGTCGTAGGTGATAATAATGCAGGTGAGAGAATCGTCCATCACATGATACGTACCTGACCAAGATCTCATAGAATGCTTGCCATTCTGGATATAGAAACTTAACTAAAACCCCAATCTTTAGTTTTGCACTAGCTGGCAAGGGAAACAGCAAGGATTGACACTTCTTCTTATTCACTTTCCCACCTTTAAACCATCGCTCTCCAGTTTGTGGAAGCTTCGTAGCTTCTGCAATTTTATCTTCGTCAATGATAAACTTGAAATCCCCAATCTGTGCTGCATTTTCTTTCAAACTCAAAGAAAATTGTTTAGTAACCCCCACGTTATGGCCACTAAAGCACCTGAAGAACTGACCCCATCCAATTTTGTCAAATAACAGGGCAACCTTCTCATCAGCTTCAACAAGCTCCGGTCCTGAAATTTCAAAACGACTAAGCGGAGCCATAGTTCCCTCACTACTACTCAGGTTACGAATTGAAATGAATGGAGTTGTGAATATGGAAGGGATAGGCACCCAGGTGAAAGACATTACACGAATTTTCTAATCCTCACATGCTTCATACCTGACAGAGATGAGAGCTCCAACTTTGGCCATTTCTACCAAATTCGGTGATGATTAACACAATAGCTAGTGCTTTTGTTATGATAAATGGAAGATTATCCATGACTAACTATAACTCTTAGCCAATTCTTCATATCAGATATCATTCGATTAATGAATCATAAATCAAGACATTAATTACACGCATTTTGGCATGATGAGCTCGTACAGCATCCTAAAATGGAATGGTTATTAGTCATATACAACATTAAATTTCGTTGATACGATTTCATTATTTCACTCACAGCTGTTAATTGATATGAAAGGTGTTAACCAAATATTCATACCAACGCAGCAATCCTAGTAACAGGTGTCATTTATCAGCCATATGAGTCATGTCTCTTCATAAAACGGTCAATTGTTGAGTTACTCCAGATTACACGTGAAAGGTGGTCGTGTTTATTAATATGACGATATAGTGTTAAAATAGTAAACCCTAATGTTCTTGAAATATAACTAACTAATGATCCAAATTAACACTTAAACCATGTATATACATAAAGTTTCATTTTGAAATATAGTTTTAAAACTTTAAGAAATCCCACCCATTAATATTCCAAAACCAGATTGAATAGGATATAAATCTTATAAACTATTATGGTTATATTTACATGAAACTTTCAAAATGATATTTATTTATTTGCACTTTCACTCGCTAACAAAGCAATGAAATGTGAACTTTAGGTCTAATAAAAAATTTAATTAATAAATCACCTTTAGTTCTAGTGATTTCAAGAACTTATAATATCTTATCAATACCAAGCTTATAATATCTTATCAATACCAAGCCCCAAACGAATTCAAAATGTGTTTCCTTTAAACACCAATTGGCATACTATCCTTTCAAATCTCTTAAATCAACATATATAATCAGATAAATTAATTAATGATAGAATTGAATATATATAAAATTTATGAAACTGATAGCTGCTAATTATCAAGTTTATGAAAATGTTTTCATAAACTTCTAATATGTCATTTGATTCTTCTACAATTGAGAGTACCTTCAGAATCGATGATTATGAAGGCACTCTTTTATAATATTTAATAGGTAAATCATAAAAGAGAGCTGATCTCCCTTCATCTCAATGAAAAATGAAGGGGTTTTTGCTGACTTCCAACAAGACCTTAGAGTCTAACGTACCATTTATTTATCAGTCATGCCCAATTAATGAAAGTTTGTCTGCCGATATGTATACATCGTTGATGGGAACTTTCAATATGTCTTCTCCTATAAAATACCTAGGTTCGACAAGTATAGGGAAGAATATATGCACAATTGTAAATAGAATGGACCCATGTGTTCTCCCTTCACAAGAAGAACCTCAAGTTCCCTTATCAGCAACAAAATTATCTTATCAAGATATATTCGATGCTACCGGTGATTCCATTGCAACTCCTTCCATATCAGAGGAGTCAAATGATGCTTACTTGCCCGCATGGGTAGAGAACTCAACATATGCGTATGGATTCTTGGATATAGTATTTCCTTCTAATCAATCCATTCTGGAAGCCATGAGAGGACCCAAGAAGATTTGTGAAGACTTACATCACAAGTCCTACTTCCTTCCAGAATTGAGTAGGACAGAAAATTCTGAGTTCCATGTGAGACTATCTGAAGTTATTAATCAACCTATGAACCCTTTGCCGAAGGAGGGAGTGTTATCGAGGGGAATATGGAAAAAATGTCCACCACCATATCGATCAATATCTTTACAAAACCGGATGTCATGGAAAATGTGCATATTGGAGCAAACTCTTCTCCTAAAGAGATTGCCACTTACACTTCCTTATTTAAGGAATTCTACAACGTTTTTTTTTGGTCTTATGAGGAGATGTCAAGAATTGACCCATCAATTGTGGAACATGAAATCAAAACTTACCCTAACATTAAACCTATTCGACAAAATCTTAGACCTATTAATCCATGGAAAGCGGCAGTTGTTAAGGCTGAAGTTGAAAATTTGTTGAAAGTCGGTTTCATTTACCCTATCTCTCTTACGGAATGGGTATCCAATCTTGTTCTAGTCGATAAGAAGTAGGGGACCATACACATCTGTACTGATTTGTGAGACTTGAACAAGGAATTTCCTAAGGAAAACTACCCCACGCCATTCATTAATCATATTATTGATGCATGTGCAGGTAGCGAATTTTTCTCATTTATGGATGGTTTTTCAAGATATAACCAGATTCAGATCAAACACGAAGACTAACACAAAATTGCCTTCATCTTCCCTTGGGGTACATTTGCATACAAAAAGATGCCTTTTGTCTTGAAGAACGTAAGGTAAATCTTTCAACATGCAATGAAATTTGATTTCCATGATATTAAGCACATTGTTGAACCGTACCTAGTCGATCTTCTGGCCCATTCTTGAAAGAGGAAGGATCATCCCGATCATCTTCGTTTGATTTTTGAAAGATGAAGACATTACAAGATTCGCTTAAATCCCCATAAGTGTGTCTTTTGCATCGAGTCGAGATGGCTTTTAGGTTTCATAGTTTCCAACAAAGGCATAAGGGTCGATCCGTTGAAAGTAGAGGCAATTGTTAATCTTCCTCCTCCTTGAACCATTAGACAGTTACAACGTATACAAGGAAAGTCAAACTTTTTATGATGTTTTATTGTGAACTATGCCAAGATCACTAAGGGTTTCATGCACTTGCTTAAGAAAGACACCCCATTTCTATGGGACGAAGCTACATAGCATTCCTTCGAGGCATTGAAGAAAGCACTACTATCAGCTCCTATTTTGCGCCCATCAAATTAAACGAAGGACTTCATATTGTATTTGGATGCATCTGATTCTACAATAGGTGTAGTGCTAGTTCAAGAAGATGACAAGTTCCAATAACACGTTATCTACTATCTTAGTCACACTTTTCCTTGCCCTGAACTTAGATATTCACAAGTTGATAAACTATCTTTGGCGGCAGTCTATGTTGTCTAGAGATTGAGACACTACATCTTACTAAGGACAACTACTTTCATTGCAGACGTAAATCATTTCCAATACGTTTTATCTCGACGCATAATCGGGGGAAAAATCAATAAGTGGATTGTCATTCTGTAGGAGTTTGGCCTATACTTTCAGTCCACCAAGTCTAAGAAATCCCTAGTATCCATGGAACTTATCTCAAAGTTCCCGAGTGATGAAAGCATAGTGATAGGAGATGAGCACATTTTCTTAATTTCAACTTCTAATCCTTGGTACGAAGATATCTTAGTATATCTCCAGAATTTGAAGTGTCATGTGACCTTCTCACGGGAATATCGACGCAAGTTAAGATTGAATGACAAAAAATACTTCATAATCAGTGATACGTTATATAGAGGAGGGGTATGTTCTATCTTACATCGATGCCTCACCCATGAGGAGATTTAGCTTGTCCTGAATTATTCTCATAGTGGAGCATGTGGAGGTCATTTATATGGGTTAGAAACGGCCTAGAAGATCTTGTGTGCTGCGTATTTCTAGCCTACTATATTCAAATATTTTGTAGAGGTTGTAAAGCATTGTCATCCATGTCAGCTCTATACCAGAAAAATGTGGTCGCACCCTGCTCCTATTTTTCCCATCATCGTTGTAGGGCCCTTCACCAAGTGGGGGGTAGATTCCATGACCTGCATCCCAGTTTTTGTTGGAGGGCACAAATATATCATTGTCGTTGTTGACTACTTTACGAAGTGGGAAGAGGCAATGCCTACCTTTAAAGCTGATGGTGAGATAGCGGCATATTTCATATTCAATCAGATCATCATGAGGTTCGGTATTCCCAAGCATATTGTCACTGACCATGGAAGTCATTTTCAGAAGAAGATGATGACCGAATTGACCACTATGTTAGGTTTTAGGAAATACCACTTGTCTTCATTCTACCCGCAAGCGAGTGGACAAGTAGAGGTAGTCAACAAGACCTTGAAAACCATTCTCAAGCGAATGATAAATGCAAGTAGGTAAAAATTTCACATCATGTTGTATCATGCGCTTTGGGAATACCGAAGGAATGTTAAGACTGCTACAAGGTTTTCACCGTTTTGACTCATTCATGGGGTGGAAGCAGTCATGCCAGTAGAATGTGAGATACCATCCTTAAAAATTGGAATTCGCGTACTTCCTGATACTTTTGAGATTGAGGAACGTTTGTTGCATCTGGAACATCTAGATTAATAGCATAGAGATGTGCTCATGGAAAACGAGGCACACAAGCAATGAGAGAAAAATAAATATGACAAAGTCATTAAACCTATGGTTCTCTTCGAAGGATAACTTGTTTTTCTCTAGGACCAAGATAAGGAACCCCTGGGGGCAGGCAAGTTTAAATCTATGTGGTTAGACTTGTACATTGTGTCAAAAGTCTTAAAGAAGGGTGCTTATGAGTTAATTGATTATGATGGAAATAAGTTGCTTAAGCCCCAAAATGGGCTCTACCTGAAGAAGTATTACTCTTAGGCATGATGCTTTTTCTTGTGTTATAGTTGTTTATTTTTTGTGAATGGTCATTTCTAGTTAGTGTTTCTTGCGTATTCTGGTGTTGTTTCAAACGCATTTGGAGTGTTCCGTAGGTTTTGTTGATGGCGCCAGCTGTCACACTTGCAATATGGCTTCAACTTCTAGGGTCATTTCTGCACCCACAAGACAATTGGTTGCCTCAGGAGGCACTTTCTTAGGTCCTGTAATTAATAATGTAGCTGATTATAGTGTCATTATTGAGCTTCTTTGGGATGCTATATCACATGGTATCACCTGCGTGGAAGTCAGACTCGACTCTCAGTTAGTGGTGTCTCAAATGAATGGGTTCTACAAGGTAAGACACCCTACCCTTTTACATTAGTTTTTGTGAATTAGGTTACTTGAAACGAATTTTGAGCATATTATATATCAACATCTTTTCAAAAAATTAAAATACAATCATTGATATGTTTTCTAACTACATACTAGATTGGAATTTGTCACACTTTTTTTTAAATAAATACACAGATATATTTGAGACACATGTAAATAACTAGGTATGTGTGTGTGTGTGTGTGTGTGTGTGTGTAAAAATTATGTCCATATACATCAAGTTTCTGGTCTAGAGATCCAATTAATAAATACATCCAAAATACAAAAATAGGATCGAAATCCTCATATGCTAAAACTATGGAAGATCCTCAGCCTCATCAACTGCAAGTGCCTCCATGGCCTCTCGATAACATAGGATAGACCTGGACACCTTTTGGAGTAGGCATAACTAGTTTGGAAGTACTCCCACCACATGCTCCTGCATGGCCATGGCAGTACGCTCCATCCTCAGTGTCGGTAAATCATGGGTAAGCTTGGACAACTTGCCCTCCACTATACAAAGCATAGCTTCATCTCCACCATCGTCTACTAGTCGTACAAAGGTCCTCGAATGTCCGTTTGGACAAACTAGCCCAATGTATGCATATCATAAAGAACGAATCAAAATCGAATGAATTACATATGTATATAAACTTATAAACAAAAATTCATAAAAAATTAAAATGTGAATATTAAAAACTTGCCCATGTCTACCAATGCTCCTCTTGGAGGGATAACCAACTTGGGATCGCCACGAAAGTCCAAACTAACATATGGAAACTGCTCTAGAGCAGGAACCTAGTGGCTTCACCACGCATAGAAATCGTCATCATAGCCACCCTAGACCTCACCACCACCCTGGTGGAGGAATATATCTCCCCACCACGTAAGTCTAGGCTCATGGGGAGGGGCGGGTGGAACTGTCACTGCGAGGATCAGTATAGGCACTCTCAAAGAAGAAGAAAGCAACCAAGATGATCACGTAGTTGAATTTCTTCTTCCTCCCTGTCCTATGGTCTCAGAGTTGTTTCTTCATGGTCGATACCAACCCTGAACACCAGTCAAAGAGAACACCTCGAAGAAACTCCACTGTTATACGCATATGGGCCTGTGTAGCTAAGTGCAATGTGGATGACCCCACCACTCTAACAACAATGCTTACAAGCACTTTCAATGGGAAGTTGGTGATCTGTGCAATCAGGACTTGTGTTTCCTAATTGGGTGTTCCAGGTATGCAGTATGTGTTGATGTAATCTTGTATGCTAAGGGGATCACCCCCTCGATCAGTGCCACCTAAGTTCACAGCTTCCCATCATTAAGACAATCTGATAATAAAGTAAATGTATTTTGTAGTAAGCTCTAGGGCCTCTCCCTGAATATCGAACATGCCAAGATCATGATCCCATAAATGTACCAATGTCTCTAGTTTTCGAACTTAGGATATCATGTTCGAAGTGCTATATAATTTCAACAATCTGCACCTCCGGAGGGAATTAAGTGTCATTGGATTTCCCATGTATAGCATGTCCATATCTTCGTGCTTCCTTTCCCTCCACTCCAACACCACTTTGGCTTGCCAAATCAACATTTTTTCCATTAGATTTATCAAAAACACTCATTTTGCAACACTCGCAACTGTCTAGTGAGGACAGTGTGAACCACTCGCGGGTTCCTCACTGCAAACCCATGATTACTTTGAGAACTCGCAACTTTGCAGTGGGCCACCTATGAGTGTTGCGTGGTTCCCTTAAGGTATGACAAAAACATTAAAATCAGCATGGAAATTTGAAATTGAAAGTATCAATTTGAAGAAGAAGGAGATGTGAGTTACCTGCAACTTGCGAATTTGAAAATCGTCTAGTAGATTGATCACATGAACCGTTTGAAGATGAGAGGTAAAAATTTCCCAAATAGTGGTAAAAATCAAATGTAATGTTTTTTAACCAATTTTCACTATTTATAGTAAAAATTTCAAAACTTTTACCCACTTTTATATAGTTTTAGTCATGTTTCTATCATTTGAACTAATCTACTTGTTTTTACTTAGGTATTACAGGTTCTAGATGAATTTGGAGTCTGCTTACTTGGCATATAGGATAGGATGTGGTCCTCTTTTGCATCTTGAACTTATACCTTATCCCCTCTTGAACCTTATGATCTCATTTTCATCCATGGAATGCAATGTGCAATCGCTTCTTACCCTTCAAACATCGTTGGTCTTCCATGTTTAGAACCTACATTACTTGGGTTATCCTAGTTAGAACACTTTTTGTTGATTTTGGTACCCATGCCGCATTTTTCTAGGTTGCGGGAAGCCTTCGTAGTTTCTTTTCACATCAAAATGGACCTCATTTTGCATCTTTTGTTGAACTGACCTTGATTTTAAGGCTCCCTCCATATGGAGTTATATTTAAGCCCTGCTTTGACTCCTTAAACATGAATGGATAGCCGAGTTATTTGTTCTTTCCGAATCATTAAGGTAATTGAAGGATCATCCATAGAGGTATAAGTTTAACCCTTCTCCGAACCCTATGGATTACTTACGAAAAAGGAATACTCTATTTTCTTTGGAATCTAAAAAAAGTATCTCCAGGTGTATATTTATCTATTTTCTAGTCTTGGAGGACTAAACTTACAAAAAAGGAACCTGTTCGAGCTTACTTTTCTCTTTTTTGTGCTCTGGACCTAAACATGAAAAAGATTCTGAGCATTCATTATGCCATTGTCATTCTCGTTAAACCCTAATACAAACCATCGAGTTTACTGTTGTCTGTACCATTCTCATAAATAAATGGAACTTTCTGAGTGATCTTTCCTTCCTTCACACTCGTTAAACTAAGGATACATGCTTACTTTTGAATGAGTGTCGGTTGGGTGATAGTTTACCCCTTTTTTAGACCTTGCCAACTAAGTACGAAAAAGGTATACCTTAGTTATTCAGAAGCTAAGAGAGTTCTCCTTTGGACTGTTTTATACTTTTTCGAACTCAGGAGACTAAATTTACGAAAAACCATGCCCCTAGAATCTTATTTAGAGTTTTTAGACTCTCAAAACTATGAAAACACAAACGAGCATTTACTAATTCGGGCTCATAAAATCCACGGATCAATAGCATATCAAGCATTATTCTCTATTTTCTTCAAGCTTGATAAAAATGAAGAAGGAATTGAGTTGCTTTCTTGGACTCGTTAAAGCTTAACAAGAAATGAATGGAAGGAAACACATTCTTTGATTGATAAGTTCTGGCAGCAAGTCATCCTTGAACAAAGCATTAGTTTGAGCCTCCCGATACTCATGTCTCGGTTTTTAATTCCAGGTTCAACTAACACTCAGAGTTATTACTCCTCCACTTGTCCTGATACACTTGGAATATGACCATGTCTCCTACATGGAAGATAGGTCTAGTTGTACCATCTGTAAGTTTAAATATTCCTTGGGTCATCGATGTGTCATGCTCACTGTTCAAGGATCGTTATCCCCAGTATTTTCATCCTTATTCCTATCATTTTCATCTCTAAAATTTCCTTACGTACAACTTCCCTTATCCAGTCACACCAGTTACTCATGTGATCTGTTGAAGGATTCATTGCCTTCGTGTTCGTAAAATGGCTTCCAATCAGTACCTCTTGCATAATAAGACCTAGAGTTTCAAAGATAGTACCTTAGGATCCACTTCTCATATTGGTGGACTCCTCTGTATTGGTTTTCAGTACACTCTTTAACTGACACTCCAATGGAATCCTTCCATTTTCAACTTCACCTCATGTATTCACATGGTAGGATTTGTACTGCTTTCTATGGATTTGGATGAAGAGCTTGGGTTATAGCCTATATAGCCTAAGTTTCTTAAGATTGTGCTATGCTCTATGACACTATTTCCAGCTATTGAAGATATATCATTGTACTTATGTGGCTTTGATCCACCTCTGTAAAACATACATGGCCATGTTTCCCGTACCATATGATGTAAATGTATCTTGTAAGGAGCTAGTGTTCCACATTATTGAGCATGGCATCCTCAGTGATGATTTTGTAATTGACCTTGATTTGTCGATTTCAAGTACTTCTCGGATACCTTGAACTGATTCCCTCCAAGTTATAAATATGTGTAATATATTTCAGCCATCGCTACCCTATGACCTCATACATTAGGGGGAATCGGTTATACCATGAAATGACACTTCTCTGTCTAAGTACTGACACCAAATGTGTCGGGACGCAAAAGGACAAAGCGGATTGAAGTAGCCTAAACATTATAGCTGAAGTGAAGCCTTAATGTATATGTGCTTCTTCAGCCTTTCCAGCCTTTATACATGATTTTTTCTTGCACTTGTGTGTCCCCTTGGGAAAACTCACATGTCACTCATGGGTTGGCATTTATACAACCCGTGAGTTATCCCTAAAATGTTGCACTCGTGAGTTTCCTGTGTAGAAGTCGTGAGTCACTCATGAGTTTCCTTAATAATACCCATGAATCCCTTAAGACAAATTTAAAAATAAAAAAATTATTAGTTTAGGGGCATTTGGATTCGAAATGCTAACTTCCCTAACTTCCGTAACCATCATAGGCCTCGTAACCTCTCCTCACTAGCAAGTATAAATAGAGGCGAGGGGTAGAGGATAGGGGAAGCAACTTTGGAGAGCAAGGTTATGCTATAGAAATATCTTGGAGAGAGGAGCAAGGAGGACTCAGTCTCTTGGTCTACGGAAGAAGGATTGTCTCAGACAGGGTTGTAATGTTCCATGAACCTTCAATAATAAAAAATGTCTTTCTTCCATATGTGTTGTAATGCATGCTTTTGTTGTTATGAATCATGACCTATGTTGTAATTTATTTCTGATGTAATTATAATCTATTCATTATTATTTATATAACAATAAGAGATACAATGGAAAAGCATCAATCTTTATTGCGGGTATTGAAGCGTAGAGAGTTTTGGAGCATTTGAAGAAGGGATTGAAAGCTAGGATCAATCGTCTAAAAATGGTACTTTTCCTACTAACCCTTATTCTATCTATTTATGTTATAAACCCTTTATTTATATAAGCCACACCCTGATATGTTGGTGACCCTAGGACCCCAAGTCATAAGGTAGATATCCCTCACAACAGAACTGGAGACTCCACTAGGGCATCTAGTTCGTGTTGGGGCCTCTCCAATCTAGTTTTCTATCTAATTTTGCTCTGTATATTTCTATTATGATTTGCATTTATCTGGTCTTCAGTTAGTCCTTCTAGACCTTTAGGATTCATGGTATTTGGAATTTTTCTTTTGAAAAAATTTATAGTCACTCGCGGGTTGTTGTGGTAACAGACGTGTGTTGGCTGTTGAAATCGTGAGCTTCCTTGGTAACAGTCACGAGTGGTTCGCAAGTTTCCCACTAGAAAGTCATGAGTTCTTGTAGGTTGATGTCCAAAATATAGGGTTTGTCCCTTTTTAAGTATTTTTTGCATTTTAATTCTTCTTTAGGATTGTTTCCTAGGTCTTTGTTGATATGTGGTATGGTGCATTTCACTGTAACTTGTCTTTACAAGGTTTATGTTGCGTAGGTTAGGTTGGTTACATGTGAAATATTTTGTTTAGATATTTCCTCTTGGATTTGTTAGAAGAAGTATAAGTGGTTATGTGAGTTTGTGACTTCTATCAGTCCTTTGTTGGTGACCCTAGGACCCCAAGTCATAAGGTAGATATCCCTCACAACAATTGTCCAGCATAATGCCCAAAATTCTGACAAGCAATTCATTTCACTTTTCTCATGTCCTTCTTCTCTCCATCTTGCTACTTGGTTCCACCCTTGAAAAATTCTTGAACTCTTCTTCCCCTTTGCCGCTAATGTAGCATTCTCCTCATATTCCTTGATGTGAGATATATTTCCCTATACATATCCCCTGTAGGTATCCTCCTGCTTGAAATCATCACAAAGATGATCCCATGAAAGCATGTGCCCACGAGAAAACACTGACTCCATGAATACAACCCATGGCTTCGTTAGACCATTCAATATTATACCTACCCACTCTGCACTCTCTATAACCTCCTCAATAGCTCCAATCTCATCATGAACTTGTGTAAATCTGTGTAAAACTGGTGAGGTAAGTGGGCATACTCTCACCCTTGTTCATTTGAATGCCCTTTAATTTCTTCCTTAATAACATTTTCCGATTTTCATTGGAACTTTGGTAAAGGTTTTTCAAAGCAGTCCACATCTGATGAGCATGATCTTTACCTGATATATGTGGAACCACGTGATCTTTTAATACATCAAGTATGATTCTTTTGGCCTTTATATCCTTACTGTCAAATACGGATTTAGTTTTTGTGTATGCAGGAATGATCACTATATTGGTTGTAGTGTTGTTCACTATGTCTCATAGTTCACTATCCTGCAGTATCAACACTATTTTAGCGTTCCATGGGCCTAATTTTACAACCCCATCCAACCTTTCTTCTATCCTAAGACCGTTAGCCATCACTGCAAATAAGTTCAAGAACCTGTTTCTTCACACAACCCTCTTTTCCCTTATTTCTCCAAATCTGAAATTTGTTTCTCTATGTAATTTTCATCCTTTAACACTGCTCTAATACAATGAAAACTTTTGATAACCCCAACCAGTTTTCAGTTTCAACACTGCATATGTCTTAATTTCCAAACCCCGCCATGCATGTACTTTAAAAAATTAAAAAATTTGCTGATAACATGAAACACATGACATATATTTTCAACTTTTTCAATTTTAAAAATTTATGACAACCCTAATTTCTTACAGATTGTTGTATGGACAGCAATAAATGGTGTACTCTACCTCAAAAATTGTGTTGTACTGAATTCAAAGTTTGCCTAAAAAATTCTTCCCTTTTCTCCTCGATTCCAGTGTTATATGAACATGTACAACCTGCATTAAAGGTTGCACGGTTGCATTGGGATTTGTTATATTTTACTGGTATTAATGTCTCAAAATTTGTGCCCTCTTTTCTCTTCCTAGTTTTTTGGAATTTATGCAAGGGTTTTCTCTCTGGTTCTTCTCTTCTCCCTTGCTCCTCTCTCCAAACATTCTCTCTTTGGAATGTGAACAATGAATTTGGTTTGCCTTTCCCAAGCATTTTTGTTTGAGTAACTTCCATCCAAAAAACAATGGCTTAGATTAAAAGTCAACTAAATGAGATCTAGAGCCCATCTCATTTCCTCATTAAAATTCACTTTTTTAAATCATAAAAGAGAATTTATTGCACACCCACATTTAAATCTCATAAAGTCACTTTAAAATCATTAAACTCAAACTCACATTAAAAATGTCACTTTATAAAAATAATTCATTCTCACCTTTTTTTAAAAAGCTAGGGACCACTTATTAGAGTGTTCTTGTCCACCCCAAGGCATGAGTGAACAAACACTTCCTAGGTAAAATTTCATCACTCCCTCTTACCGAGGAAGGTGTTTTTAACCACTCCCATATTGTCTCTTAAATGAATGTGTTTTTTTCTTCCCAAAGACTTCATGAGAATATATGCTACCTTCTCATCGGTAGAAATGTACTGCAACTCTATAGCTCCTCTCTAAACATAATCTATGATGAAGTGGTATATGATCTCAATGTGGGTTGACCTGTCATGAAACATTGGATTCTTAGAGAGCCTAATACAACTTTAATTGTCACAATCAATAATAGTAGGCCTCAGCTCCTAACCAAATAATTCTACCATCAACTTGTGAAGCCACAATTCTTCACAACTAGCCTGACAATCTGCCTTGTAATCAGCCTTTGCAGAACTCAACACAACAGGCTTTTGCTTCTTACTGAACCACGACACAACTATCGAACCCAAACTGAAACAACAACCAAAAGTTCTCTTCTGGTCCGAAGCACTGCCTATCGAATCTGACTCTGTGAAACCAACCAAGCCCACTCTAACCTCCTATAGTCCAGACCATAATCTACAGTCCCAACAAGGTATCCCAAAATGTGTTTTGTGGTTGTCCAGTGCACTCTCCTGAGGTCCACGATGAACTAACTGAGAGTGTTCACCGCAAAACTCATATATGGTCTGGTGTTGACCAAATACATCAACAAATGAATAAGCTGACGAAACAAAGTAGGATCCACCAACTTTCCATCATAAGCATGAAGCTTCTTCTAGTTGGTGATCATGGGTGTGGACATGGGTCTTCAATCCTCCATCTGATATCACTTCAGAACATATGCAGCATGTTTTCCTTTCCTAGGAAAACACGTCCATCCTCCTTCCACACCTCCATGTCTAAATAGTAATGCATCAACCCAAATTCGGTCATATCAGAATCAAAAGCAAGATCTTTCTTGCATGCCTCAATCAAGTGCTCTCCTCTTGTAATGAATAAGTAATCAACATATAGCAGAAGAATGAGCAGAACACCTCCAACCATAATTTAGTATAGGTTGAGATCTGCCTCACTCTTCTAAAACCCAATCGAAAGCAATTAAGAATCATTCCCCTATTAGATTTAATGTGTCATTAATCTTCAGGCAATGAGTGCCATTAGATTTTATTTATTACGCAGTGTTATAAAGGAATGACTAATACCCACTGAAGAAAAAAAAAACAAATATCGCAGGAAACAGACAAGTATTGCTTAGTATAATTACAATATAAACTTCATTCATCACAGTAGTATACAACAATGTTACATAAAGGAGAATTTGAATCATTTGGATAGGATTTGAATCACCAACTCAATATGACTGCATGGATAACTAGAAGTTTCTAAATCACTATCGGAGTTCACTAGGCTAACTCCAGTTATCTAATTCAGTCTCTCAATCAGTGATAATCAGTTAAACTAGTCTAACTTATGTGGTAGGTGAGAATAGGCGCCTTCCCACATGCAGCCATGCAATACTGGCGCTAACTGAACTGGAGGACATTTAACTGAATGTAACTGAAGCATAACTAAGCTTAAATAGTCACCAAATTCCAACAACTGAAGGAGGTTGGTGTCGACACTCTCAGTGGCTCCTAATTGTAGTGATTGGTCTAGGATGCACATAAACTGATGCATGAAGGTGCAATCTATTGCAATTAGCCTATATCTATGTTCCCCACACTCTAGTGACTGGTACATGTGGCCCCATTGGTCCAAGTGGACCCAATCATACTACTTGACCTAATAATAACTAAATGACTCCTAAGTTAGGCAATTATGATCTAATAGACTAGTTTGGACAAGGGAGGATTATAAATCCTAACACCCCCCGGAATCTTAACTTGGACAACTGCGGGCCCTGGAAACAAGGCCAAAAGTCACCTATATACAATCTAAAAGAATTAAAAAATGTTGCTTAATTAACCGAGGAAATAAAGGGACACCTCATGGGAAACCCCCCTCCCCCTCGAAATAAGCAGGAATGGGAACAATGAATCAATCCTTTACACCTAAAAGAGATTTGAGAAAGGAAAGTCTCTTTTCTGTGAAGGACTTGGTAAAAATGTTTGCAATCTGATCCTCTGTAGGACAGTAATGCAATGTGATAGTTTTTTATGCTCTAGTTCCCAAATATAATGCATGTGAACCTCAATGTGCTTTCTTATTTTCTTCTAAATTGGATCATTGGAAATTTTTATGGTGCTCTGTATGTCACAATAAATTTCCACTGAAGGTGAAGTGTGAATCCCAAATTCTGTCAATATGCCATGTATCCAAACTACCTGAATAGTTGCATTCACAGCTCCCTGATACTCTGCCTCTGCTGAAGAGAGTGCAAGTGTTGTTTGTTTCTTGTTGGACCAACAAATTGGTCCAGATCCGATCATAAATACAAATATTGAAGTGTATTACCTATCATTCCCATATCCTACCCAGGGATAATTTTAGGGGCGAATTTTAGCCCAGTGGGCTATTTTTCGATGTTTTTTTCCCAAAAAAGATTCGCCATTTTGCATTTTTTTAAGCCCCTGTTTCGCCCAGTTTTGTTGGGGTAAAAAATTTTCACCCTAAAAATTGCCGAATTATTATATAAACGATATACAATCCTTGGAAATTAAAATATTTTTTGAAAAATATTGCCAATCATTTTAGGGTTGGCGTTTTAAGAATTGGTAATATTCGCCAACATTTATACGCTTTTAAATAAGTATGGTTCCTTAAAATCATCCCTGATCCTGCCTAGTCTGAATCTTTGAATCCTATGAGATCAAGTTGTGCTCCAGCTGCATAATGAATCCCATAATCTCTAGTACCATGCACATAGTGCAAGATCCTCTTTACTTCCTTCCAATGCAGCTCATGTGGCTCCTGCATGTACCTAGTAGCAACACTCATGGCATAGGATAATTGTGGTCCCAAATGTGTGAGATATAGAAGGCTCCCAATGAGCTATCTGTAAAGAGTGTTTTCTACCAAAGGTTTAGACCCACCTTCCTTTAGCCTGATGCCAGATAGGAAAGGACAAGGGGTTGCCTTGCAGTATTCCATGTGGAATCTTCTGAGCATGTCTAATGAGTATCTTAACTGTGAGATCATGATTTCCAAAGTATTTTGACTTACTTCGAGACCAATGAATTGTATTGATAGTCCTAGATAAATCATAGTGATTTCTTTGTTCAGAGCTTACTTGATGCTTCTCAATCCAGCAACAGAGCTAGTAGTAATGAGATAGTCATCCACATAAAGCACAATCAATAGCAAGAATCCCTCTTTCTTCTACATGTAAACATTGCAATATTATTTGTATCTTTCAATTTTTTGTGACATGAGGAAGGGATCCATTTTGGAGTACCATGTCCTTGGGGATTGTTTGAGTCCATACAATGATTTCCTTGGTCTGCAAACTAATGAAGGATCCTCAATAAACCCCTCAGGTTGTTTCTTGTAAATATCTTCCTTCAAGTCACCATGGAGGAAGGCACTTTTCACATCCATTTAATGTACCTCCCATCTCTTGGAATCTTCAACTGCCAACACAAGTATGATGGAATCCATTCTAGATACTAGAGCGAATGTCTCATTATAGTCCAATCCTTGAACCTAAGAGTATCATTTGGCCACCAACCGAGCCTTGTACTTGGTTGTGGTTCCATGAGAGTCTATCTTGGTCTTGTAAACCCATTTTCACTGAACAAGCTTCCTCCCTGGAGGTAAGGAGACAAGTTCCCAAGTTTTATTGTCATGTAGCAAATCAAATTCCTCATCCATAGCTTCCTGCCATCTAGGATCATGGCAAGATTCCTTGAATGTTTGAGGATATGACCCCAGCATCATGAAGCACCTCTTAGGGAGAACTGGATCTATGTGGGACAGTGCAATATTCTCTTTCTAATATTGGGACCTCTTTCTTCTCCTATCATTTGGATCCCCATCACCATCCCCAGCTGCTTTAATGAGCTGATGAGCCCATTTAGACTGTTGAGATGAATTGAATGTTGGATCTAGATCTATATCTATTTGAGGTGCAAACTCAATATCTAAATCATGTTGGTCTTCCTCTTCTTCTGAATATGAAACTGGAATATTAGATAATAAATCTATATCTGCAATAGGAAGTAAAGGAGTTTTTAATATACCTTTATCTCCTTCGAATAGAAATTGAGGTTGTACTGGATCTGAGTATGGCATGAAATGAGAGAAATCATATGCCTTGGAGGAATGATATTCAATTCCTTTTTCTATAGTCTTCCTAGTTGATATTTATGTGATCTCTACTGAGTCAAACCCAAATATCGCTTACTTTGGTGAGCCAATGTGATTCATCTGGTATACAGACAACAAGTTAGCTGCAAGAGAGGGAACATAGAGAACATTTTCAAACTCACCATGATGGATTTTAATGGAACCTATTCCTACTGCTGGAATCTGTGAGTCGACGCCCATATGAATAGTAGGCCCTCCTGTGAGGTTGAGAGTGGTGAAGGATTCCTTGGAGGAAACCATGTGGTTGGATGTTCCAGAATCAATAAAGTACGTTGTCGACCAAGAGAGGCTATCTTTCAAGGCATGGAACCTCTCATGATCATCTATCAATTGTCCATCATAAGACTTCTTTGCTCTTTGTGGAAGACCAATATGGGTCTTCTTGAGGAGAACGGATAGTTGGTCGATTTGCTTCTTCATGCACTGGTTTTCAAGATAAAAACCCCTCATACAATAGGGACACTTTTTCTTTTCAAACTTTTTATTTCTCTTGGAGCCCGAAAATCCTTTGGAATACTTCTGACTCTCTTTAGGCTTCGAATAAGATTCTTTAGGCTCCTTCCCCTTGTGTCTCCCTTTATATAACGCATTGGTAGAGTCCAACATCAGAAGAGCTTGGTTTTTGGAAGTCTGGAGGACTCCCATCTGGACCAACTTTTCTTGCTCCTTTATTAAAGACTCGGCAAAGCCATCAAGGGTAGGAATATTCCAATTAGGAATGGAAGCTCTTCCAGAATGGAATTTAGAGACAAATACATAATACTCAGAACCAATTTTGTTGAATACGGAGAGCACAAGTTGCTCATCCTTTCTCTCTATTCCACATTGCTTACATTGTAGTTCAAGAGAATTGAATTTGCTAAAAAATTGTTGTATGGTCTCGAAACTACTGGGCTACAATGATATTAGCTTGTTCTCTAGAATGTGTCCCCGAAGTTCATATTTCTTTACAAACAAGAATTCGATCTTCTTGAAAGCTTCTTTTGGAGTCTTCAACCCCTAAATATGAAAGAAGAGGTCTCTGGAGATGTGAGCACAAAGGAATCCAAAGGCTTCATCCAACTGGTTCAAGAACTTGTTTTTCTCAGCAGGATGATGAGGTTAAGTCTCTCGGCCTATTTTCATCCTATACAGGCCAAGATTGTGCAAGCAGGCCTGCATATCTTCCCTTCAATAAATATAGGTGAAGGGTGTTAGGATTCGGGGCAAGAAAGATTGATTCTCCATCAATTCTCATTCTAACCAGTCAATTTATTTAATCAAGCTACGTAGCACCTGTAAGAAAACACTGCAAAAACAAAACAAATTTGCACTATGTCAAAATCAATCCTTCCATATCCATATGTACACTTCTCAGGGTCTGTCATGCCCGTAGAGACTTCTCTGAACTAATCCAGAGTTAGAAATGCACAGTTTGCGAGACTTATGTGGAATCCCTGCTTATTTTGGTGTATAATGGAGATCGAAAAGACTCGAAGCTTGCCTAAGGAGGATCTGATACCATATTAGAATTAATGTTCCATTTATATCCAGGAAATGAGTGCCATAAGATTTTAATTATTATGCAATGTCAAGGAATGAATAATACCCACTAAACAAAACAAATCTCACAGAAAACAGACAAGTATTCCTCAGTATAATTACAGTACAAACTTCATTCATCTCAGTAGTATACAGTGGTGTTACATAAAGGAGAATTCAAATCATGTGGATAGGATTCGAATCACCAACTCAATCTGACTGCATGGCTAACTAGAAGTGTCTAAATCACTATTGGGGTTCATTGGGCTAACTCTAGTTGTCTAATTCAGTCTCTCAATCAGTTATAATTAGTTAAACTAGTCTAACCGATGTGGTAGGTGAGAAGTAGGTGAGAATAGGCGTCTTCCCACATGCATCCATGCAATACTGATGCTAATTGAACTGGACAACATCTAACTGAATGTAACTGAAGCATAAGTAAGTTTGACTAGTCACCGACTACCAACAACTAAAGGAGGTTGGTGACGTCACTCCTAGTGGCTCCTAAATTGTAGGGATTGGTCTAGGAGGTGCATAAATTGATACATGAAGGTGCAATCAGATATAGTTAGCCTCTATTTCTGTCCCCCACAGTCTAGTGACTGGTACATGTGGCCACATTGGTCCAAGTGGACCCAATGGTACTAGTGGAGCCAATAATAACTAAAAGACTCCAAAGTTAGGCAAATATAGTCTAATAGACCAGTTTGGACAAGGGAGGATTATAAATCCTAACATCCTAGAGTACCAAGCCTGAGGGGCTTGCTTCAGACCATACAAGACCTTTTTCAGCCTACAAACATGAGAATATCTCTCATAAATCTCAAATCCATGTGGTTGCACTAGCTATATCTCCTCCTATAGAAGACCATTGAGGAAAGCGGTCTTCACATCCATCTGATGAATCCTCCAACCAATCTATGCAACAATGGAGATCACTACTCTTATCGAAGAAAATCTATCAATCAGCGCAAAAGTATCATCATAACCAACTCCCTCAACCTGTGAGAACCCTATAAACCAAGCTTTGTACTTATCAATGATGTCATCTGCAACATGCTTGATTTTATGGAGACACTTGGAAGTCACAATTGACTTCCCCTCTAGTCTCGAAACAACCTCCCACACATCATTCTTCATGATGGAATTGTACTCTTCCATCATGGAATCTCTCCAAACATGATGTATGGATTCCTCCTCATAAGTAGCAGGCTTGGACTCACGCAAGCTAGTCACTTGTGCCAAGTAGCTAGAAAATCTCTCGGGTTCCTTGCTCTCTCTAACCTCCCTCCTGGGTGGCCCCACAGACTCCTATGGTTCCTTCACAAGATCCTTAAGCTAATTTGGAAGTAGCATCATGTGGAAGACCCTCCTCTACATCCTTTTCAGACAAAAGTCTCCCTCAAGAAGTACCTGTGGTCTGAGATCATGTACCTGGTGAACCTAAACCCAAACCATGTGTACTCAAATCAAATGAAGGTGAAACCTGTGATCTGTGAACCTGTCCCTGTACTAGTAGTCCCTGTAGACTGAGTCCTTGAAACTTATGAACCTATAACCTATGACCCAGTCTTTCATGATACTTGTGACACTATGCCCTAACTCATTGAACTCTTTGATGATGTCACATGTGGAGTAACTTGTTGCTCCTCTATCTTAGAATCTCGTGATATCCTAAAGGTTCAATCCACCTAAAATCTCACCTCCCTCCTTACTAAAACTTTCATATGTGCAAGAAGGTATATGAAATAATCCTTTGAGATCTCATCATATCCAACAAAAATACCCCTCTCTCCAGTAGCCTCCAACTTTGTCCTCTTCTTAGAAGGGACATGTGAATATGTAAGGAATTCGAAGATACGCAAGTAGCCTATCTCAGGCTTCTTCCTGGTGAACATCTCCTCAATATTTTTTCACCCCAAGGAATGGTGCGGACTCCCGTTTTGTACAAAAATAGTTGTGCTATAGTCCTCTTTCCATAGGAAGAAAGGAAGACTCTGATCATGCAGCATGGCTTTAGCTGCACCCATTATCTCGCAATTCTTCCTTTCAGCCACTCCATTTTGTTGTGGAGTGTAGGGAACTGTCAACTTCCTCCTGATACCCTCATGTCTACAAAACTCATCGAATGCATGGGAAGTATACTCACACCATTGTAATGATCTGAGCATATTGATCTTATTTCCTATATGGTTCTCCACAAGAGCTTTGAACTCTTGGAACCGAAGCAAGACCTCCTCTGAATTCTTGCTTCTCGGAAAGTAGATACAGGTCTTCCTGGAAAAGTCATCGATGAAAGTAATGTAATACTCAAAACCTGTCAATGAGGCAAAAGACATGGGACCACACAAGTCTGAATGAATCAAATCCAACACTCCCTTTAATCTGTTGTCACTGCTAGGAAAAGTAGTTTTGGTGTACTTTCCCAAAGCACACCCTCTGCATACACCACTCTTCTCTGTACTGAAATTTGGCAAACATGTGGTCATGTCTCTCAGCATTCTCAAAGATGGATGATGAAGGTGGGTGTTGAAAAGTTACCTAGGAAGTGTTTGTCCACCTAGACTTGCCTTGCGGTGGACAAGGACACTTAAGTTGTGAACAGTGACTCCTAGTCAATTTTGCATTTAATGAAGTGAGAAGTACTTTATGTTTTTATAGTGACTTTATTAAAAAGGCTAAGTCATGGTTTTCCTAAGTTCATATTTAAATAAACTTAACTGAGTGATTATTTAAAAGGGGTTGTTCTAACTTTATTAAATGACATGAGGTGCACTAAATGTCATTTAATTAATAATTAACGGAGCATTTAATGTGAACCCTTCATCTAATCTAATCTTGATCATTAGATTGAAAGAGGAAATCACCATGAACAAAAAGGGTTGGGGTAAGGCATTCATTCATTCACTTTGTGATCATTTCCAAAAGAGATTTTTGGAGAGAGGAAGAAAAGAGAAATGAGGGTTTGAAGTGATTTCAAAACCAGCAGGAGAGAGAAAGCTTAACTTGGCATAGAAATTGAAGAAGCTTTTGCAGGGCATGTTTCCCAAGACAAAGATAATTTGTAGGCATTAATTACAAGAGAGTTTTTTGTACAGCAGGTGGTTGTATTGTACTCAGTCGTACAACAACATGAATTTCGAGGAATTTTGGGCACGTTTTCCAAGAAATTATGTACATCAATTATTGTTGTTTATTGCAGTCCGTATAGGCTCAAATTTCAAGGAAGAGGATAGTCGTACACTGCACAGAATTCGATAGGATTTTCAGTGAACAGAAATCGAGAAAAAATGGTCCATACAGCTCGCACATGTGGGCCGTACAACAACTTTTTTAAGGTGTTTTTTTCTGGTTTTTTCAGTAGTCCGTACAAGAGGTGTTTAGCACGCTTTTTGAGATGAAATGCTGAAATAAGCACAGCTGTGTGTTTTTGTAAATTTTTCCTGAAGAATAAAATTATCTCTCTCTCAGAAACAGGTTTTCCCTTAGGGGTTTTATCCTGGACCATTGGTCAAAAATAAATGTGTCATTTTCATGTGTGTTTGGTTGTCTGAAAATTTTTGAGTTTGAAATTTTGGTAGAAAAAGAAAAATTTCTGAACTGTCTAATTTTGGAAAAATAACTTCGTGTGTTTCAGTTTCAGTCAAATTTTGTTTAAAATTTGTGCATAGAGGGATTGGGCATTAAACTATGCAAAGAATCCAAAAGGATTGAAACCAGGTTGGGGTTCGTGAAAAAATTTCATGGTAGCAGAGCACATTAATTCAGAATTTGAACATTCAAAAAATAGGGGTTTGGAGAAAAAGAAATTCTTGAACAGCTTGCTTGAAGTTACAGGTTGTAGCGATATGGTGTTTGGTCTTAGAGTTGAATACAGGTTAGATGGGCCTGCGAATTTTATCCCATGGAAGGCTAGAATTAGTTTGATACTTGAAGAAAATGAACTATGGGATATAGTTCATAGTACAACTGCTAATCCTATAGTAGTACATGATGATGTGGTTGATAAGGAAACTTTCATGAAAAGGGATGTGAGGGCAAGGAGGGTTATACTTGATGCTGTGAAGGATCATGTAATCCCTCACATATCAGCAAAGAGCATGCATTTCAGATGTGGACATCTTTAATAAATCTTTACCAGATTTCGAATGAAAACAAGAAGATGGTATTGAGGGAGAAGTTGAAGAGTGTTCACATGGGCAAAGGGGAAGGCATGGCCTCATATCTTACCAAGATTACATAGGTAAGATATGAGCTTGTAGTTGTAGGTGACGTGATAGGGAATGTTGAGATGGTGCGTACAGCACTATAATGGTGTGACTCAGCAATGTATCATGTTTGTGCAGACTATCATTGGTAGGGAGAACATGCCCACATAAGATCGATTGTGGGATGATCTCACACAGGAGGAAACACGGAGAGGATACTTACAGGGCAGTTCATCACATCACAAGGATGATGAGGAGATTGTTGCATTAGTAGCGAAGAGCAAGAATAAGAAGAAGTTCAAGAATGGTTCCAAGGATGGAGCCAAACAACATGATGGGAAGAAGAAGGACATGAGAAAAGTGAAATGCTTTGCATGTCAGAATATGGGACACTATGTTGGACAGTATCCAAACAAGAAGAAAATGAAATAGCAAATAGAACCTTCAGCGGAGATTGATGAATTTGTTGTGAGATTTGAGAGAGACTTTTCTCTCTTTTCGGGTGTTAGTGTTGAGAGAGCATCTTCTATCAGCAGCAGGGATTTTTAGGACCACATGGAGCATTCCATGATTGTTGGGCATACATTGAGTGCTACCACTACTTCCTCCACTTGGTGCATTGATAGTTGAGCTTCCAGTCACATGGCAAGTGATTGAGACATGTTCATAGATATGTCAGAGATAGAGTTGGCATTGGAGGTTGTATTGGGAGATGACACAGTGGTGAGAGCCGTTGTGCGAGGGACTGGCCGTTTTGAGAGGGAGTCCATGTAGCCTATGTTTCTGAGAGATGTGTTGTCTGTCCCTGGGCTAAAGAAGAACCTTGTTTTAGTTTCCATGATTGAGGATAGAGGCTTTGGTGTATATGTCCTTGATGGGAAATTTCACATCTTTCCAAAGGCAGCAGGTTCATCTGATTCACGTGTGATTGGAGTCAGATGCGACAAATTGTACAAGCTTCTTTTCCATCCACATCATGCACTGTCACACACTCAGAGCAGCAGTGAGTTGTGTGAGCTATGGCACAGGAGGATGGTCCATCTTCACCATCCATCTTTGAGGATGCTGAGAGAGATGACGACATGTATGCCTGAGTTCAGCACAGAGTCAAGTGGTGTGTGTAGAGGGTGTGCTTTGGGAAAGTACACCAAGACTAATTTTTCGAGTAGTGATTCCAGATCAGAGGGAGTGCTTTAGTTGATACATTCAGATTTGTGTGGTCCTATGTCATCTACCTATTTTACAGGATACGAGTATTATGTCACATTAATTGATGACTTTTCCAAGAAGACCTGGATCTATTTCCTAAGAAGCAAGAGATCAGAAGAAGTCTTGCTTCAATACCAAGAGTTTAAAGCTCTTGTGGAGAACCAGAAAGGAAAGAAGATCAAGGTACTTCGGTCAAACAATGGGGGTGGGTATACCTCCCATGAATTCAATGAGTATTGTCGACAGGAGGGGATTAAGAGGCAATTGACAATTCTTTACACTGCACAACAAAATCGAGTGGCTAAAAGGAAGAACCGTTCGATAGTGGGTGCATCTAGAGCCATGCTGCATGATCACAGTCGTCCTTTCTTTCTATGGGCAGAGGCCTGTAGCACTGTTGTTTATGTTCTGAACGGGAGTCTGCACCATGCATTGGGGTGCAAATATCCTAAGGAAATGTTTACACGGAAAGTGCCTGAGATAGGTCACTTTCGGATTTTTGGTTGCCTTACATACTCTCATGTCCCTTCTGAGAAGACGACAAAGTTGGAAGCTACAAGTGTAATATCCCAAATCCTGATATTTTCTATTTCTAAGCAAATATGCTGATACAACTGGGCATGCAAACTGCCATGCAAAAATCCCTATTTTATAGCAAAAATTAGGGTTAGGGTTTGTGGGACAGAATGAACACTTACCACTGATAAGCCGGCTAGACTGCTCATGAGATAGTATGCAAGTATCGAGAACTGGATCGGATATGGGAAGATCTCTTCTACTTCCGGTGAACCCCCAGCAGCAAGAACCCCAGTCACAAAAGGGTGACGCTTTCAGTGAAGGAGGTGTCCGATGATGCTGTTGATTTGCAGGACTGATAGCCTTCCTGTGCCAAAGAGAATGCCTGGTACATGCAGGATTTCTGAGATCTCTAGGCAGGATAGCGACTTGCTCCAGAGAGACAGCTGCTCACGCCCCCTGGATCCCGAAATTGCCGATAATTGCTCCGGATGAGCACGGACGGATCTGATAATCATCGGGTACCGGAGTATGATGCTGATGATGAGAATGGTGCCTGATTTTCAGAGTAAAGCTAAGATCTGAAGGCCCAGCAACTGATTAGGGCTTTCTGGCTGAAACCCCCCCCTTACGGCTGCACACGAGTCCCTGCAACGATCTATACCATATACTGGATAACTTATGAATGAATGTAAGAACAAATGGTGAACCTGTATGGCTTACCCAGAATGAGAGTAGGACAGATGTTTCACTGCCGAAATCCCATTAGCTGAAGACTCCGTCTCCAACCCCAACTGTTGTGCTGCTATCTAAGAGCTCCCAAAATAATAATAATCAAAAGTGAAGTCTCCTTTCTCTTTATCCCTCTTTTATAACTTTCAACTGCAAAAACCCTAATCTTTGACCTAATTAGGTCACTTTATCTTCTAATTTGCAGTTGACTTGCATGCATGTGGATGGAGACTTAAAGAGTGCATGCATCATTAAATAATGCTTGGATGGCATACACAGAGGTGGCCTTTGGCCTCGGTGGCCCTTCTTGACCTAATGATGATGCCCTAGATCTTCTATGGATGGCATCAGTCCTTAGCTGATTCCCTAGCTGTCAGTAACCGCTCGAACCCATAGGAATCACATAGGTTAGCGGGTTTGGGCCTCAAGGCCTAATCGGAAGAGGACATTACAGTCCTCCCCGCTTGAGATTGCTTGTCCTCAAGCAACTTCAAACTGGGATGCTGCAATACCTGTTCACCTTCCCAGGTGGCATCCTCTGGCGGTAGTTCTTTCCATTGAACCAAGTATTCTCTGATTACCCTGTTCCTGAGCTTCCTTTCTCTAGTCTGTATGATCCGTTCGGGAATCAGTATCAGCAATCCTTCATCATCTAAAGGAGGCATTTTGGTAGATGGGGCAATGTGTTGCCCAAGAGTCTTCTTCAGATTAGATACATGGAACACATTGTGAATTTTGCTTCCCTATGTAAGTTCTAGTTCGTATGCCACCTCTCCCACATTCCTGATTATTCTGTATGGTCCATAGAAGCGGGGTTTTAACTTCTCTGCTCCTTTCTTCTTAAGTGAGGACTGTCTGTAAGGCTGGAGCCTTAAGTATACTAAATCCCCTATCTCAAAGCTCCGCTCAATCCTATGTTTGTCGGCATACAACTTCTGTTGATTCTGGGTTGTTTGTAAATTCTCCTTCAATATTTTCAAAATGTCGTGATTGTCCTGTATCCAATCCTTATCCTTAGGAGCCCTACTATCTCCAAATGCCAAATATGCATAGTCCAAGGCCTCGTAACCATATAATTCCTTAAAAGGAGTCATCCTAATAGACATGTGATAGGTAGTATTGTAGCAATACTCTCCTAGGTGTAGCCATTTGATCCAGGTTCGTTGCTGCCCTGCTACATAGTTCCTTAAATATCCTTCGATCCACTTGTTGACTATTTCAGTTTTCCCGTCACTCTGGGGATGATAACTCGTACTAGTAGCCAGTTCGGTCCCCACCAATCTGAACAGTTCCTGCCAGAAGACACCCGTGAATCTGCTATCCCGATCACTGACAATGGTCTTAGGTAACCCGTGTAACCTGAAGACCTCCCTAAAGAATAACTCAGCCACTTGAGCTGCTGAGTAGTCTGATTATATAAGGAAGAAATGTGCAAACTTGGTCAGTCTGTCAACTACTACATATAAACAATCTCGTCCTTGGACCTTGGGCAAGCCTGAAATAAAGTCCATGGAGATGCTTTCCCACTTCTGCTCTGGAATCGGTATTGGCTGGAGTAACCCTGCTGGATGGGTGTTCTCAATCTTGTTCTACTGACAGATGCTACATTCCCAGACATGCTACATAATTTCCCCCTTGAGGCCCTACAATGAAAACCTCTCTCTGATTTGCCTGTAGGTATTTAAGAAACCTTGATGCCTTGATAAAGGAGAATCATGGGCTTCCTGAATGATCTTTTTCCTCAATGTGGATTCTGGAACGAGGTATATCCTATTTTTGTAATAGATGATGTCATCCACAATCCTGTACCTGTCATCCTGAATTTGCCCGTCCAATAATTCGCAAGCGAATTTATTTTTGGAGTATTCCACTAAGAGAAGTGCCCTCCAATCCGTGGATATACTACTGAGAGATAATGGGGCTGGACGCCTGGATAATGCATCAGCTACTACATTATTCTTACCTTTTACATACTCGATCTCGAAATCATAGGCTTGTACTTTGCTGACCCATTTCTGCTGTCGCTCATTCAGTTCCTTCTGCTCCAGAAAATACTTGAGGCTGTTATGATCGGTTTTGATTTTGAACTTACTGCCCACCAGGTACTATCTGAATTTTGTGAGAGCATGCAAGATGGCTAACATCTCTTTGTCATATATGGATTAATGGCGCTCGTAGTTCTTTAGTTTACGGCTCTCAAATGCAATAGGGTGATGATTCTGCATCAACACTGCTCCTAACCCTTCCCCTAAGGCATCACATTCTACTACAAAGGGTTGTGAGAATTCTGGTAATGCTAGAACTGGACAAGAACTCATAATAACCTTCATCTCCTCGAAAGTTTTATGTGCTAAGTCTGTCCAAGTGAACGCTGCTTTCTTGGTGAGATCTGTGAGGGGTGCTGCAAATTGGGAGAATCCCTTAACGTACCGTCGATAATAAGTGCACAGACCTAAGAAACCTCTCAATTCTGTAACTGTTTTTGGCGCGGGCCAATCTCTGATAGCTCGGATTTTCTCCATGTTAACCTGTACTCCTTCTGCATTGATTATGTGTCATAAATACAGCATTTCCTTCATGCCAAACTCACACTTGGAAATTTTGGCATAAAGTGAATGTTCTTCTAAAATCCTCAATGCTTTGTCCAAGTGTTTCAGATGTTCTTCCCATGTTTTGCTGTAAATCAGGATGTCATCAAAGAATACGAGCCAAAACTTACGCAGCTATGCTTTGAAGGTGTGGTTCATGAATGACTAAAAAGTGGCCGGAGCATTGGTAAGTCCAAAGGGCATGACCAAAAACTCACAGTGACCATAGTGACAGCCAAAAGCTATTTTGGAGATGTCTTGGTCCCTTACCCTACTCTGATGGTATCCCGAGCGAAGATCAATCTTGGAGAAGTATTGAGCTCCCCGAAGCTCATCCATGAGTTCGTCAATTGTGGGAATGGGATACCTATTCTTAATGGTCTTTTTGTTGAGTGCTCGATAATCGATGCACATTCGCAGTGTACCATCCTTATTTTTTACCAGTACTACTGAGGATGCAAAGGGGCTAGAACTGGGCCGAATATATCCAAGCTCCAGTAATTCTTTGATGGTTTTCTCAATCTCATCCTTGTACCTTTTGGGATGCCTGTAAGGAGTGGTGATGACTATTTGTCTCCCCTCCTCTAGCTCGATGATGTGTTCAAAACCTCGGTCTGGTGGTCTACCTGATGGAAGGTCCCGAAAAACATTTTCATGTTTCTGTAGCAAGGTTTGAATGTCACTTGGGTGTTGTGTGCTGGTCTCTGGGGGTTTCCTGAAGGTTACCAAACATTCTGCAGCCCAATCTATATCATCCTGTCGGAGTACTGCCTCCATCCTCTATGACGAGACCGGTTTTGGGGAATAAGTGTTCATGCCCCTCAAAACTACTCGTTTGCTGTCTGGCCCCTGGAACTCCATTTCCATTGCCCTGTAGTCTGTAGTGTATTTCCCTATAGAATAAAGCCACTGAACACCCAATACCACATGAGTATCTGCTACATCCACTACATAAAAAGAGTCTGTCATCTGATAGTTACCTAAGGCAACATTCAATTTTTGGATCCAGTAGTTGCACTCCATGTTGGAGTTGTCGGCTACTACTACAATGAATCCTTCGAACTTCTCGGTCTGAATACCTCTCTTGGCTACCCAAGCGGAGTCAATGAAATTGTGGGTGGCTCCCCCATCAATCAATACTCCTACTCTGTGACCCTGTACTACTCCCTTGACCCTGAGAGTATGGAATCTTGGTACTCCAGATAATGTAGCAATGACCCCATCTGGTGTATCACCCTGGTGTGATTCCTCCTCAGCTTCCCATAGTTCTTATGTGGATTCTTACTCATAGTCGTCCTCATCACTGTCTGAATATACCTCAATGTAGTGAGCCTTCCCCTTCCCTACACACCTGTGTTCTGGTACCCATGGTTCCTGACAAGTGAAGCATAGTTTCTTCCTTCTCAGATATTTCCTAGTTTCCTTGTCTAACCAGGTTTTCTTGGGCACATACTGCTGGAAAGGTTTCCTGTCCTTGTCCCTAACAGGAAAATTGGTTTTTAGTGGGAATTTTTTTTGGGGGACTGAATCCTGAAGATCTCTTGCTCTACTAATGGCATCCTGCAAAGTGAAGGGTTTGTAGGCTTTCACCCATCCCTGTAGTGGCTCTGTGAGGGCCTGTGTGAATAACATAGTCAATCTTCTCTCTGACACATCTGTTACCATAACGGCTATCCTCTGAAATTCTGAAATGAAAGCTTCTGCACTACCAGTCTGTTTGAGTTGAGCCAACTCCCTGAAATGTATCTCTGGATCTTTCCTGTCAAACCTCTCTATGAGCTTCTGAGTGAACTCACTGTAGGAATGTATGGTGTTGTGACCCAATGTCACCAATCCGTGGTACCACCACTCATGAGCCTCTCCATCCAGGTGAAGTGTAGCCAATTTAATGGCGTCTGTATCTGTCATGGGGTTGAGTTGGAAATAGGTATCCAAATTTTGAACCCATATCCTCGCTGATCCTCCGCAAGTCCCATCAAAGTTTGGGATGGTCAACCTGCCCCAAGGTCTTCTGCAGCTCATAGTTGTGATTGAAACCCTTATTGAAATTCCTGGGCATGTTTCTACTCTTCATGTTGCAGAAATCTAAAAAAGACATGGCAGCATGAAATTCATCCCCTAAGTCTCTATACTACTGTAAATAAGCCCCAAAAGGCTTGCTAGGTTCTACCTGCATGACCGGACCCCATACTATATCTGCCAAGAAGTGAGGCACGGTAGGCCTAATATAAGGTCTGATGTATATGTGCTGAGTATTCTGAATATTAGTGTATGCTATATTTTCACTGTTTCTTGTAGATCCCCGATCTACCGGTGAGGGAGGTGTACTGTTGATACCTGTTTCTGGTTTTGCTGATAATCTGTTGATTGCATTGAGTACATCTTTTTGTCCTTTGGCTAAGTCTTGCAATGCAGAGACCAAGCTGCAAAACTCCATCTGATCCTCCTCTTCTCCCATTCCTTTTCCCCTATCCGAGTGTATACCTGTTTGTTCCATATCTGAATTGGTATCTTCTAGTTGGATATCCTCAAACTCCCCTGTGTATTTACTCTTTCTCCTCCTATAGCTTACAAAAGGGTCTCCTCCTCTATTCATCTACGTTTCATTTCTTAAGCCCACAGCTGGCCAAGAAGATAGCTTTGATACCACTGTAATATCCCAAATCCCGATATTTTCTATTTCTAAGCAAATATGCTGATACAACTGGGCATGCAAACTGCCATGCAAAAATCCCTATTTTATAGCAAAAATTAGGGTTAGGGTTTGTGGGACAGAATGAACACTTACCACTGATAATCCGGCTAGACTGCTCCTGAGATAGTATGCAAGTACAGAGAACTGGATCGGAGATGGGCAGATCTCTTCTGCTTCCGGTGAACCCCCAGCAGCAAGAACCTCAGTCACAAAAGGGTGACGCTTTCAGTGAAGGAGGTGTCCGGTGATGCTGCCAATTTGCAGGACTGATAGCCTTCTCGTGCCGGAGAGAATGCCAGGTACATGTGGGATTTCTGAGATCTCTAAGCAGGATAGCGACTTGCTCCAGAGAGATAGCTGCTCACGCCCCCTAGATCCCGAAATTGCTGATAACCGCTTCGGATGAGCACGGACAGATCTGATAATCACCGGGTACCAAAGTATGATGTTGATGATGAGAATGGTGCCTGAGTTTCAAAGTAAAGCTGAGATCTGAAGGCCCAGCAAATGATTAGGGCTTTCTGGCTGAAACCCCCCCCCTTATGGCTGCACACGAGTCCCTGCAACGATCTATACCATATACTGGATAACTTATGAATGAATGTAAGAACAAATGGTGAACCTGTATGGCTTACCCGGAATGAGACTAGGACAGATGTTTCATTGCCAAAATCCCGTTAGCTGAAGACTCCGTCTCCAACCCCAACTGCTGTGCTGCTATCCAAGAGATCCCAAAATAATAATAATCAAAAGTGAAGTCTCCTTTCGCTTTATCCCTCTTTTATAACTTTCAATTGCGAAAACCCTAATCTTTGACCTAATTAGGTCACTTTATCTTCTAATTTGCAGTTGACTTGCATGCATGTGGAAGGAGACTTAAAGAGTGCATGCATCATTAAATAATGCTTGGATGGCATGCACGGAGGTGGCCTTTAGCCCTGGTGGCCCTTCTTGACCAATGATGATGCCCTAGATCTTCTATGGATGGCATCAGTCCTCAGCTGATTCCCTAGCTGTCAGTAACCGCTCGAACCCACAGGAATCACATAGGTTAGCGTTTTTAGGCTTCAAGACCTAATTAGAAGAGGACATTACAATAGGTGAGCGGGGTATCTTTGTTGGTCATGATGAGACATCGAAGGATTTTCGCATATACCTTCCTACGTAGAGGAAAGTTATGGTGAGAAGGGAGGTGAAGTTTGAAGAGGAGAAAGCCTTCAATAGGTCTCTAGATTCTGAGATGGAGGAGCAGTGGAGTACTCCACAGGTGACAGTTCAGAGTTCAGTAAGTCAGAGTACAGGGTCACCGGTTTCAGGTGTGACTGGGTCACAGGTTACAAGTTCTTCGGTTTTAGGGGCTCATTCCACAAGGACTTTTGATACAAGGACAGATTCACGGATCACAGGTTCACAGGTTACACCTTCAGGTGAATCGAGTTTTAGTGGTATAGGTTCAGGTTCACCAGGGACAGGTTCTCAGGTTGGTACTTCTTTAGGGAGACAGGTGTCTGATGAGGAGGTAGAGGAGAGTCTAAGATAGAATGCTTCCTCCAGGAAGAGAAAGCCAAGTTGGCTTAACGAGTTGATGAAGGAAGCAGAGGAGTCAGTTGGACCACCCAAGAGGGAGGTTAGAGAGAGCAGGGAACCTGAGATATTTTCCAGCTATATGGCACAGGTGACTAGCTTGCGTGACACTGTTCCTGCCACTTATGAGGAGGCTTCCATACACCAAGTTTGGAGAGATGCCATGATGGAAGAGTACAATTGCATCATGAATAATGGGGTGTGGGAAGTGATTCTGAGACCAGAGGAGAAGTCTGTTGTGACTTCCAAGTGGCTTTACAAGATAAAGCATGTTGCGGATGGCAGTATTGAGAAGTTCAAAGCTCATTTTGTTGTGTGTGCATTCTCACAGGTAGAGGGTGTTGACTATGATGAGACCTTTGCGCCAGTGGCCAGATTTTCTTCAATCAGAGCAATGGTCTTTGTCGTGGTAGAGATGGGTTGGAAGATCCATCAGATGGATGTGAAAACCACTTTTCTCAACGGTTTTCTACAGGAGGAGGTGTATCTGGAGCAGCCACATGGATTTGAGGTGTATGAGAGAAATTCTCATCTGTGCAGGCTAAAAAAGGCCTTGTATGGTCTGAAACAAGCCCCTCAGGCTTGGTATTCCAAGATCGATTCCTATTTGCTTTCGATTGGGTTTCAGAAGAGTGAAGCAGATCCCAACCTATACTACATTGTGGTTGGTGGTGTTTCACTTATTCTTCTGTTGTATGTTGATGACTTGCTCAATTCTAGGGAAGAGCACCTGATTGATGCTTGCAAGAAGGATCTTGATTCATAGTTCGAGATGACTGACCTTGGGCTGATGCATTATTATTTGGGGATGGAGGTTTGGCAAGAGGATGGACATTTTTTTCTTGGGGCAAGGAAAATATGTTGCAGATGTTCTGAAGAGATTTAAGATGATTGATTGCAGACCCATGTCTATACCCATGATCACCAACTGGATGAAGCTTCATACTTCTGAGGTAGAGTTGGTGGACCCTACTCTATATCGTCAATTTATTGGTTCGTTGATGTATCTGGTTAACACCAAACCAAACATGAGTTTTGCAGTGAATACTCTCAGTCAGTTCATGGTGGAGCTCAAGAGAGTGCATTGGACTGCTACAAAACACATATTGAGATATCTTGCAGGTACAGCTAATTATGGATTGGATTATAGGAGATCTGGTGGAGTGGGATTGGTTGGCTTTACATATTCAAATTGGGAAGGTAGTGTTTCTAACCGAAAGAGAACTTCTGGTTGTTGCTTAAGTTTGGGTTCAGCAGTTATGTCGTGGTTCAGTAGGAAGAAAAATCCCATGGCATTGAGTTATGTTGAGGCTGACTATATGGTAGCCAGTCAGGCTAGTTGTGAGCCTTTGTGGCTTCGCAAGCTGATGGTGGACTTATTTGATCAGGAGTTGAGCCCTACAGTTATACATTGTGATCATCAGAGTTGCATCAAGCTCTCTGAGAATCCAGTATTTCATGACAAGTCGAAGCATATAGATATCAGATCACTTTATCAAAGAATATGTTCAGAGAGAGGTTGTTCAGTTGCAGTATGTTTCTACAAATGAGTAGGTGGCTGACATTCTCACAAAGGATTTGGGTAGAGGGAAGCATGTCTACTTCAGGGATAAGTTGGGAGTGGTGAAAAACACCTTCCTCGGTAAGAGGGAGTGTTGAAAAGTTACCTAGGAAGTGTTTGTCCACCTAGACTTTCCTTGGGGTGGACAAGGACACTTAAGTTGTGACTCCTAGTCAATTTTGCATTTAAAGAAGTAAGAAGTGCTTTATGTTTTTAAAGTGACTTTATTAAAAAGGCTAAGTCATGGTTTTCCTAAGTTCATATTTAAATAAAGTTAAGTGAGTGATTATTTAAAAGGGGTTGTTCTAACTTTATTAAATGACATGAAGTGCACTAAATGTCATTTAATTTATAATTAATGGAGCATTTAATGTGAATCCTTCATCTAATCTAATCTTGACCATTAGATTGAAAGAAGAAGTTACCATGAACAAAAAGGGTTGGGGCAAGGCATTCATTCAATCATTTCCAAAAGAGATTTTTGGAGAGAGGAAGAAAAGAGAAATGAGGGTTTGAAGTGATTTCAAAACCAGCAGGAGAGAGAAAGCTTAACTTGGCACAGAAATTAAGGAAGCATTTGCAGGGCACACTTCCCAAGACAAATATAATTTGCAGGCATTAATTGCAAGAGATTTTTTCATACAACAGGTGGTCGTACTGTACTCAGTCGTACAATAGCATGAATTTCGAGGAATTATGGGAACTTTTTCCAAGAAATTTCATACAGCATTTATTGCTATTTATTGCAGACTGTACACGCTCGCATTTCGAGGAAGAGGACAATCATACAGTGCACACAAGTTGAGAAGATTTTTAGTGCACAAAAATCGAGAAAAAATAGCCCGTACAGCTCGCTCGTGTGGGTTGTACAACACGTTTTTCGAGGTGTTGTTTTCTAGGTTTTTCAGCAGTCCATACAACAGGTGTTTGGCATGCATTTCGAGATAAGTACAGCTGTGTGTTTTTGCAAAGTTTTCCTGAAAAATAAAATTATCTCTCTCCAAGAAACAAGTTTTCCCTTAGGGGTTTTATCCTGGACCATTGGTAAAAAATAACTGTCATTTTCATGTGTTTGGTTGTCTAAAAATTTTTGAGTTTGAAATTTTGGTAGAAAAGAAAAATTTATGAATTGTTTAGTTTTGTAACTTCATGTGTTTCAGTTTCAGTCAAATTTTGTTTAAAATTTGTGCATAGAGGGATTAGGCATTAAACTATGCAGAGAAGCCAAAAGGCTTGAAACCAAGTTGGGATTTGTGAAAACATTTCAGTGGGATATCCTCCTGTGCCATAACTCACACAACTCACTGCTGCTCTGGGTGTGTTCCAGTGCATGATGTGGTCGGAAGAGAAGCTTGTATAGTTTCCTGCATCTAACTCCAATCGCATATGAAGCAGATGGACCCTTTGCTTTGGAAAAGATGTAAAGTTTCCCATCTAGGACATATACCCCAAGGGCCTCTGTCCTCAATCGTGGAAACTGACAAGATTCTTCTTCTGCCTAGGGACGTACAAGACATCCCACGGTACCATGGGCTCCATGGACTCCCTGTCAAAATGGATTTTCCCACGCCCAACTTCCCTCACCATTGTATCATCACCCAATACAACCTCCAACTCCAAGTTTGTCTCTAATATCTCTATGAACATGTCATGAACACCTGTCATGTGACTCTAAGCTCCACTATCAATGTAACATATGGAGTGTTGTCGCCTTTTCACACACCTGGGTCACATGGTAGAAATATTCAAGCCACTCGGTGTGTCCTTGGGGGCAAGTCTCGAGTCAAGGCTGTCACCTTGTTCTTGACTCCTCCGTCTAGGCTCAACTCTTAACGAAGCCAAGGGGGGTAGACCCTATTAAGTTACTAAGGATGATTACTTAGTGTTGTGATGTTAAATTGAATGAATTGCTTAGGAGTTTGCAATTTAACTATAGATAATCAAAGATGCCAACATATGAAAATAAACACACGAAAGCACAATGCTGAGACACAATATATATATATAAAGCAAAAATGACCAGTGCCTTAGAATGGAGTCCAATCAAAAGATCAATATTCTTGCATTTGCTTGGAGTGAGTGTTTTGTCATTGCATCTTGGTATGTTTTAAGTTAAATGTGAAGTATGAGTTGATTAAATTAGGCAAAGGAGGGACTCCAGATATACCCGAGAGTACTTGGAGTATGTCCAAAACTAAACCTTCACGGCTACCCGCAAGGAATATGTGGGCTGAAATGGAGTCTCTGGGGCTATTGTTCGTAACGCACCCATTAGGGTGTGGCAGAAATCGGTGCCCCGAGGTCACTTTTCAGAAGTTCCCGCTTCCTTTGGGTATTTTTCCACCGTAGAGGTTTGATCTAGGTGTTGGATTTTCACCTGATGGTTTGTCAATTGGGAGAGTGAGTCCTAATTATGCTAGTCACCCAAGTGCTTTTGATACAGCTTGACTGATCAGACAAACCGCAGCCAAGTACAGAGCATACACACTGGAGTCTTGTAAATTTTAAAAAATTTTAAACTGGATGTTCTTGTTTAAAAGAAAAAGCCTCCAAGAACCTCTTTCGATCCAAGTGGATATCAATCGGGGAATCGAGGAGGGGTTAATTTTATAATTGCTGATAAATAAATGATAGAAAAAATCAAACAGATACACAATCCTAGTTTCTTAATTAATCCTACCACGAATATCTTTCCCCTTTCGGGTCAATCGAGAAATCGTGGGGTAAGTATTACGATTACTTTGAAATGTAAGATATGGAGTATGGAATTAATAATGAAATATATTATACTACCCTACAGATTAGATCAATACTAGTTTGAAAATAAATGAGCAAAAATAACAAAAAGGACACCGACGTGAATCCCCCCAGGGGGGATGGGGAATGGGCTCGAAAGAGCCTATTCGAAGAATAATTTTATTAAAATCGATTACAATATCAGAGAACTGATGTATCAGAAACTTCTTGGTCCTTATACAGGTTGAAACCAAGATCTTACAATTATACAAAAAATTTAAGAATTTTGTGAAAAAAGGGAGACCCCTAGGGGGATTTGAACGCTCCAAAAGCCACTTCAAACAGCAACTTCCTTTATTTTCTGTCAGACCTGCTAAAATACAGCGAGCATGTTAGAATAAGAAATTCCCAAAATCACTTTAAGAGTACCTTTGGATCAGCTTACCTTATCTCACAAAAAATGAAGTTAAAACTAGCTAAACAGGCAGAAAAGGAACCGAGGAAAGCAAGCTTTCCTTGGGATCTTGGCTTGCTGTTTGTGCAGCCAACAAAAATGCACTGATATTGCAGAATATTGAATTTTATAACGGCGAAAGGAAATCTAATGCATGCGATCTACAAGTTTCCTTTAAATTTTCATGCAAAAAGGACGATTTCCGTACAGCTAGATCTAGGATGCTTATGAAACTTTTTTAAGTGCAAGATCTAGGATATGAGCTATGAAATATCAGATCTATGTATATTTTACTTTGATGAAACAGATCCAAATGAAATCACAGCTATGAACTGAAAAAGTAACTGGGTAAAGTGTTGATTTTGAGGGAGGAAGAAGAGGAGAAAAGTGTTGTTTTCCTTGAAGATCCGCAGTGGAGCTTTCAGGTGGAATGTCGAGGGACTATGCCTTTTGGAAGGTTTTGAAGAGAAAGAAGAAACAAACTAGATCAGCATCCTCTCCAAAGTATGAACCTACAACTCAGCTGAAATCAAAGAACTTGCCAAGAAACTTGTGAGATCTGATTAGTACATACAAAGAGATGCAAGATAACATGCATATAATCTTATAGGACATGCTAAATCTAGATATCTAAACATGCATCAAAGGAGAGTGTCAGTCAGTAAACTTATTGAACAACACCTTTCCTATCAAGATTGTAATAAGCTAATTACCAATCTTAACCACAGATCTACAAGAAATTAGCAAAAAATGACCACAGATACAGGGTACCTCAGTAAAACAATGGCAATAATCATCCACACGTGTAATGGCACCACACCGTATTGCCTCCAAAGCTTTTCTTTATTTCAAATGAAGAATTACAACAATACAATAGCAGCAGCACCTCAATCCCAGTTCTAACTCGCTTGGAAGAGGAGGTTGTGTCTGGATATATACAAAATACAGGCCATCCAGCCTAGGGGGGCACAAATCCCAAGGAGATAAACCAAATATGCTGATGGAGAGTCCATCAATGCCTGATCTGTGTCTAACTGAGCCAGATCTGAGTCTCACTGAGTGCAATTGTCAATCGGAGAGTTGATCTGACTAACACCTCAACCTGTTGACTGAAGCATCCACCAAAACTCATCCAGATGAGCCAAAACGTGTTGAGGAGAGAGGGAGGGCGAAATTCCCCATAAAGGATGCTCAAGATCAACTCTGGATCTGATTTGATCACCTCCTTCAGTCAAGGATTTGTCATATCCAGTCAATCTACTCCAGATCTAATTGATTTCAGTCAAATCGGTTGAGTATCCACTGATTTATTGATTTTGGATTTGCTCCATTATTCATCAATTTATTAATTAAAATAATCAATAATTGATTTTTGGGGCTTTCTGACCTGAGTGATGGAAGATCACTCAAAACTTAGGAAAAAGTGGGTCCATGGGTTTACATGGTGCTCTTAGCTTGAAAATGAGCACCTGCATGGCTGAAACCAATTATTTGGCCCACTTTTATTACAAAATCAATTTTTTCAATTAAACTATTAAAAAAATAGCCTAAGATTTGGAAAAATTAAAATTTAATAAAAAACACTGAAAAAACTAAAAAATTGAAAAATTGAAAAACACCTAGGGGGACTTAGACATGTTCATATGACTCAAAAATGATGTCTAGCATGCTTATACATTGACACATAGACTCTAATAACCTCAATAGGCCTAAATGCCAAGCCGACCACCCCAACTTTGGAGGTATGGAGTGAAAAACTTAGAAATTATCAGTCGTTTGTTCAACCACCAATAATAACCAAGGGAAAAAACACCCTGGGCTGATCGGATTGACAAATAAAGTCTAAGAAATCGAGTCTTTTACAGACACTACCATGCTAGATCATTTATTACAATTCCCCCATGGGGTATGAACATGTGATATGGTACAACAAGCACTTCCCAGAAGTACTTCCAAAGGTCTTTTGAAGTCCGAACAAGTTAACCCTGTCCGATTCACCAGGCTCACTTGATAAAAAAACCACTAAGTACAACTTAGGTGGTAACATGGAGGAAGTAGTGGAAGCACTCATTGAATGCCCAATGATCATGGAATGCTCCATCTGGTCATCAATATCCCTATTGGTGATGGATGATGCTCTCTCTCTGCAACCACCAACAAAGAGATAAAACTCTCTCTCGAATCTAGCAGCATACTCATCAATCTTTGTTGAAGTTGTTGTTTGTTGTTTCTTCTTCTTGTTGTTTGGGAATTATCCAGCGTAATGGCCAAACTTCTTACAAGCAATGAATTTCACTTTGCTCTTGTCCTTCTCACCATCCTGCTGCTTGGTTCCACCCCTTGAAACTTCTTGAACTTCTTCTCTTCCCCCTTGCTGCTAATGCCACATTTTCCTCATCTTCCTTAATGTGAGATGTATTGCCTTGTACATATCCCCTACAGGTCTCCTCCTATATAAAATCATCACAAAGACGATCCTATGAAGGCATGTGCTCACGAGCAACCATTGAGTCCATGAATACATCCCATGGCTTCGTCACACCATTCAAGGTTGTACGTACCAACTATGCACTCTCTATCACCTCCCCAATAGATCCAAGCTCATCATGAACCTGTGTAATCCTGGTGAGGTAAGTGGTCATATTCTCACCCTTGTTCATCTGAATGCTCTTTAACTTCTCCCTTAATAACATTTTCTGATTTTCATTGGAACTTTGATAAAAGTTTGTAAAAGCAGTCCACATCTGATGAGCATGATCTTTACCTGATAAATGTGAAATCACATGATATTTTATTGCATCAAGAATGATTCTTTTGGCCTTTATATCCTTCTTGTCAAATACGGCTTTAGTTGTTGCATATGCAGGAACGGTCACTGGATTGGTTGTAGTGTTGTTCACTATGTCCCATAGTTGACTATCCTGCAGTATCAACACTATTTTAGCCTTCCATAGGGTGAAATTTACAGCCCCATCCAACCTGTCTTATATCCTAAGACCGGTAGCCATCACTGCAATTAAGCTTAAGAACCAGTTTCTTCACAAAATCTTGGTTTCCCTTATTTCTCCAAATCTGAAAATTGTTTCTGTCACGTAAAATTCATCCTTGAAATTAACTGCTCCGATACAATGAAAAATTTTGGTAACCCCAACCCGATTTTAGTTTTAGTATTGCATATGGCTCAATGCCCAAAGCCCATCATGTGTGTACATTAAACAATTAAAATATTTATTGATAACTTCAAACACATGAGATATATTTTCAACTTTTTCAATTTTGAAAAATTTATGACAGCCCTAATTTCTTACTCATAAATTTTAAATCAAGCAACACACATAAAAATTTAACACTCAAATTTTGACCAAATTAGTCCAGGAAAAACCCCGAAGGGAAAACCTATTCTTCAGAGAGATTTAAATATTTCTTCAGAGACAAAATCATTCAACAAAATTACAGTGGTACTTATCTCTTTTCCAACTCGAAAAATGTGCCAAAAAAACACCAACAAACTGTTGTACGGAACCCACAAATTCCGCCACACGTGTGACTTTACGAATGCCTCGATTTTTGTGTTGTAGGCTTCCTCGAAATCTGTGTCATATGGATTGTTGTATGGACAGCAGTAAATGTTGTACTCGGCCTCGAAAATCGTGTTGTACTGAATTCAAAAATTGCCTCAAAAATCATGCCCTTTTCTCCTTGATTTCAGTGTTGTATGGACATGTACGTACTACATTAAGCGTTGTATGGATGCATTGGAATTCGCACCATTTTGCTTGTATTAATGTCTCAAAATTCGTGTCCTCCTTTCTCTTCCTAGTTTTTTGGAATTTGTGCAAGGGTTTTCTTTCTGGTTCTTCTCTTCTCTCTTGCTCCTCTCTCCAAAAATTCTCTCTTTGGAATGTGAACAATGAGTTTGGTTTGCCTTTCCCAAGCCTTTTTGTTTGAGTAACTTCCATCCAAAAAACAATGGCTTAGATTAAAAGCCAACTAAATGAGATCTAGGGCACATCTCATTTCCTCGTTAAAATTCACTTTTTAAATAATAAATGAGAATTTAACGCACACCCACATTTAAATCTCATAAAGTCATTTTAAAATCATATAACTCAAACTCACATTAAAAATGTCACTTTATAAAATAAAGTCATTCTCACATTTTTAAAATAAGCTAGGGACCACTTATCAAAGTGTTCTTGTCCAAGAAGGCATGAGTGAACAAACACTTCCTAGGTAAAATTTCAACACACGTGCCCATGTTGGTATTTTCTTGTAAGAGTTCTTCACACGAGATGGATCTACACGTTCCTATGGTTCTATCATGTCATGATCATTATGGTCTTCTTGGATCATCTCTTCCATAACATTATCTCTGGCTCTAGGAACTTCAGGTTCTTCAGTGTGTGTTTGTTTTGATCTGTTGTAAGCTAAGTCTTCATCAAAAGTAGCATCTTTGCTGGTCTCAGTCTTCTTGAACAGTGGAGAGTATATTCTATATGCTTTTGATGTGTTACTGTATCCATCGAATACACCCTTTTTTTCTGAAGGATCTAATTTTGTTCTTTTTTCTTTGGGAACATGTATGTACATAGGACAACCAAATATTATGAGATGGTTGACTTCTAGTTTCTCTCCTGAGAATGTTTCTTCTAGAGTCTTGTTTTCCAAGACACGATGAGGTGTTATCTTTTGTACATATACAACAGTTCTTGTTGCTTCTTCCCATAAGTGCATCGGAAGGGTCTTGGTCATGAAGCATTGTCTTTGTTGCTTCCATTGTCGTTTTGTTCTTTATTTTTGCGATGCCATTTTGTTGAGAATTGTAGGGAGTGTTCATCTCCCTCTTGATCCCATATTCTCTGCATAGGATTTTGAAGCTTTTCTCAGGTGAATTCACTGCCATTATCTGATCTTAAAGTCTTGATTTTCTTGATTTCCTTGAATTTACTAAATACTTCATATTTGCTTTTCAAAAATAGATCCATGTTTTACGAGAATAATCATCTATGGAAGACGCATAGTATGCATACCTGCTCAAAGAGTTGGATGACATGGGTTCACATACATCTGAAAGTATTATCTCCAAGATTTCTTTTTCTTTGCTTTCACTGCTGAGAAATGGTTTCTTCATGTTCTTCCTTTGCGCACATCCTTTGCAAATCCCTTCATGCCTTGTCGAAATATCTGGTAAACATGTACATGTGCAAGTATTTGGTACCATTGTTCACTTGGTTCCATGGAGTCATGAACCAATGATTGTTCTGGTTGTCCTTTCAACTTGTAAAAGCCTCTCGCTAACTCCTTGTTGCATCATCTATTGTCTTGCCTCTTGGCCACATGAGTACTTGGTCATCAATAAATGCAACTCGAAATCCTTTAGCATCTAAAGCAAAGATGGAAATGAGATTTTTCTTCAAAACTGGTACATACAGAACATCCTTCATTTTGATTTGTTTTCCCGAATCCAACTTGTAGGAAGCTTCTCCAATCCCTTTTATGGAATACCGGTAGTCATCTCCAAGTTTTACCTTATGGGGTGACTCTTGTTCTGACAAGTTGATAAGAGAATCTTTGTACCCTAACATATGCTTGGAACTTCCACTATCCACAAGCCAATCATTTGCTTCCATGAGTGATAATACCTATGAGAAATAAAATCAAAACATATTCTTCATCAATTGAAGAAACTTCTCTCGTTCTTTTCCTTTATGGTTCATCATCTTCAGTAGTATGAGCATAATGCTTCTTCGTGTTTGTCCTAGTGGATCCTTTGTTTATGGGGCACTCTTGCAAAGTGGCCTTTCTCATCACGTGTAACATCTAAGACTAGAATAGTCCCTTTGGGATCTATAATTCTTTTGGAATCTTTTAGGCCTCTTGTGAGGGTGATCCTCCCTCTTGCTTATGCCCTTATTTGCATGAGCTATTAGGGCTTGATCGTCATCTGCCCCCACCTTTTCTTCTCTTGCCACCAATTGAGCTTCTTCTTGGGTGCATTGATCCCACAATCTGTTGACCTTGATGAGCTTCTTCCTGGCGCATATCCCTCAGATGAATGAGTCCCATGATTTTGGAAGACCATTCAAAGTAGTCATCGCTATCTCTCCATCTTTAGCATTTTCTTCAATGGCTTCAAGTTGCTCCTTGATTTGAGAGACTCTTAAGAAGCAAGACCAAATGGTCTCAAAGGTTTGGATCTTCACATTCTTGAGTTGATTCCTCAAATTCATCTTTCAATTGATGTTCTTCCCTTCATATAGTTTGGTCAAAGCATCGAACATCTTCTTGGGGGTCTTCAAGGATGAGACATGAGGGATGAGATTATCTTTGATGGAGTTGGCAATAATCCTCTTGGCTCTAATTATGTTCTTCTTGTGAGTTGCTTCGGCTTCTTCTCCCTCAGGTTCTAGAACCTCTTCAATGACATACTTATCCAAGTCATTCTCTTCTAGGATAAGAGAAATTCTATACTTCCATGCTAAGAGAAATTCTATACTTCCATGCTCAAAAGTTGTTGGCTCCTTCAATCTTGTCCTTAAGCTTAGTGTGATTCACCATTTTGACTATTTGGTATGAGAACCTCAAATGGAAATAGTAAAGAAATAGATCTTCCCAATTTGAGATGCCCAAACTGCTTCTTGAACTTGTTGACATAGGGCTTGATAGAGAAACCCTAAATTTTCAAACTTGGAATCTTGAACTTTTGCTTTGATAGAAAGATGTGCCTCCTCAAGGAAAGTTGCCCAGTGGTGTCCTTTTCCCAGATTGGTTGATGGAAGCTCCAAAAATATGAAGCCCTAGTTTCTCCTGGCGGTAGTGATTAGGTCAAAAATGAAACTTCTTCAAACTGGAATCTACGTCCACCAAAAGATGTGTCTCCTTGAGGCGATTTGTTTTGGCCTTCTTTTCCGGACAATTTGTGGAGAAAAGTGCTAGAACTTGGAAGCCCTAGTTTTTGCAGTTGCACAGTGCTTTTTTTTAGGGTGGCTCTAATACCATGTTAGAGTTTGCACTTTAATTTTATTATGTTAAATCTCTAATCTAATACAATAGGATCACTAAAAGATAAACAAGCACAACATAAAAGAGACAGATTTTATCTTGGGAAAACCCTCTCTCGAGAAAAACTCAACAACTTTTTCTATATAGATTCGTCACTAAGTACAATGTCAAACCAAGATAGAAAACCAAGAGATAAGATATCATTCGCAACTTCTTCTCTTCTACCCCGGTGAACTTGTATTTCTTCTCCTTGGAGCGAACTTGCTTGAGCTTGTTGTGTGTCCAAATGGGACAAGGTACCTCTCTATTTATACTTTTCAAGTGGGTGACCTAATTCCCCAACAATGTCAACTTCCTAACCTAACTGGGCCGACTTCCTCTTGGGAGACTAAAAAATACAATTTATAATAATTATTTTGGGGACTATTGCCCCAACTTACAACGAAGGTTTCACCTCGATATTATTACATGACCAAGTACATTAATGACATCTCGAAACGGAGGAATAACAACTCTGAAAGGAGGTAAAACAATAATAATAATACAACAAATATGAATATCTTTCGAAGTTACAGTTTCAACAACACTCTTCTAGTTGTCTTATTGACATGACTTGAGGTTTGAAAAGGTCCACCGAAACATGTCATCTTCATATGCCATAAACACCTTCAATATATGCCTTTAAAGTGTAACACTCCTCTAAACTAGGCTTAGGTGCTTTGTTTAAAGTGCAAAAATCAATTTGGGACTACATTCCATTATTTCATGTAGAGCGCTTTGCAATATAGGGTGTTTTTTGCTTTAACTTAGGTTTGATGGTTCATATCACCACATGGCATATCCATTGGTAGAGTGTCTCTCATCATAGTTATGTGTTTATCCTTGTCTTCCACAAAGCACGTTTCAAGACACCCCATAACCTTCTCCAAAGTAGGGTGCTCCTCTAGAGGAGTCCAATATTGTTTGAGATGTGTGCCAAAAGATCCACATTCACTAATCTCATGGTAAAATATGCCTCCAAAAATGTGGAACGTGCCTTCAACAATGTGTCATTTAGCCCAGAGAACTTAAAGGTGCAATATCACGCCAAATACATCAAGTGCATGAAAATGTGTGAAAGTTCCTTGATTTGACATATGAATGGACCTAGGGCTCACATGGTAACCCTCCTAGGTTAGCTCACTTCTATAGCATGTTGTTTATCTTCCCAACAAGCCCTCCATTGTGTTGATAAAGCCATGAATGAAAGATACAAGCATCACTACGCTGAGATTAAATCCAAATGTGTCATCCAAGACTCTGAAATTGAAACCAGACTTCTAATTACTTAAAAATCACCACCAAAATCAAAGACCAACAAATTTTGAAATCACAAACAATATCTACAATAAGAATTAGATAGCTCCAAAAAATAGCATTTTGCAACTGTTGTAATTTTGTAATCTTTATAAGAAATTATCTAGGATTTCCCCACATATCTACTAAAATGCTAGCAATGAAAACCAAAAAGTTCTCTTAAAAATATATTTGTAACATATTATATTTTATTTTACAAATACAAACTAATGTTAATGATTATTTTAAACATAGCTTCATTTACATTTAGATAGTATATGTCCGTATCTTGTTTTCCAGCCAAAATGGTCAAACACAAAGTTAATACATAACATTACACATACCAAGTATGCATGCTCTCTCTAAGAGTCTTCCTTCTAACTAGGAGGTTTTCACCTAGACATGTACAAGAAGACATTATCCAAACCCACTCTTACATGAAAACAAATAGTAAAAGTGAAAATGATCACAACACTTGGGTCTCACAATACTGCGAAAAAATGATCACATGTATTAATGGTTAAGTCACAATATGATAAAATGATCACATGCATTAATGGTTAAGTCACAATATGAATGCTTCTCCACAAATCTGATGTTCATGATATGCAAAATTGATTGATTTTTGCGGCCATTTCATATTTTAACAATATACTTTCTTTCTTTTTTTAAATATAAAATGTATGCATTGCTTCTAAAAATGGAAAATACATTTAACTAATGACAAAAAAAAACACATAATTGCAATGATATTATAGACCATAACATATATGAATATGAATACAAAAAATAAAATATATTCCATACTACAAACTGATTTATCACCCAGTGAAAGTTTCTCATAAAACAAAGTTTTATGGACAAAGTTGCACTCTAAATTATCCTAGGTAATTCACTAGAAGATAATCTTGAGTATGTCACATTTACTTTTCAATGTATGATATTGATATTTACTTTTCAATGTATGATATTGATATTTAGGCCATCTTCAACAGTTTTGATAAGTTTTCACATAAATCATTCTCTAGGCTCACAAGAAAATAAGAACCCAACATTATTTACACAAATCATGTTTTTAAGGTTTGCAAGGCCCACAAGGCATGTATGACCTGAATATCAACCCAAGAATTTACATCGCCTGCCACTATAATATAAATAGCACAAAGGACTTGAATACCACCCAAGAATTTACATCCCCTGCCACTTTTATATAAATAGCACAAAGGACTTGAATACCATATCAAGTCATTGACGCATGATGTCGATGGACGTTGACCCTTTCTAAGAAATCATTAATTATTTACAGATTTGTTTGTAAGCACAATTTGAATGTTTGTGTAAGCATGCTTTGCGATGTGTCTTTTAGGTGATCACTCTTTGTTTAAAATCCAAGCAACTTAGGCTATTTGCATGGCTTGTGAAGTTTTACTTAGCCAGAAGAGATTTTGTAGAAAGACCCTGATATACAACAATCTTCTTGCAGTATTTGTGGGAAACAAGAAACAGTAAAGCAGCTTTTTTGGGACTCAGACATGGTGCAAACAAGATTTCTACATTTGTTGTTGGGATCTTTGCAACCATCCGCTGACTATATAACTCTAGTTCTAATCCATTTGTTAGAAGTGACTTCATGCCAAGGTGGTTTCTATATATCCACTTTGGAAATGAGATGTAATGATATATTTTGGGGATCCGGATTTTGTATAAATAGTTTTAAAGATCCGTTGTTTTATCTTTCATTGATTTTCTTTACTTACGATTTGAGGATGTTTCTTTGTAGTTTGTATATACAATAATAATAAAATATATGTTGCATTTCCAAAATTCACTTACACCAGCAAGTATTAGTTTACACCTATCACGAAACAACTGATGCTCTAAAGCCTTGCATATAAAACACTTGATATTTAGTTTTACCTTATTTTTTTACAAGCTTGCATGCATCTACAAATGTCTCAAATCATCTCAAATAATGATCGATCAACCTCTTGTGCATTTTCGGCAAAGTAGTTTGTTGAAAGAAACTTAAAATTCAAGGTCTCACCACAAACCAGTTAACAAAAATAAAGTTGCAAATGGCATTTCTCTAAGACTATTAATCTAGAAAAAATAAAGAAATAAATAGGGGTATGGAGTTCCAGAACACAAGCAATCACTCATGCATACCATTCTTCTATCAATGTCAGTCTTCCACTTTTTTCTATCAGTAGTGGATAGAGGGGGAAATAATTTATCAAAATGAATCCTAAATAAATAATATAGATAATTTTCACACCAAAACAAATGTAATAGTAATGGATTCCATCATCCTAGGACTACTGCAAGTTCTATTTGCTTTGATACCAAATGTAAAATCAAGCCAACAATAAGTTAGAAACTAATTAGACACAATGTGACTTGCAAAACATCTCCAAAGAGAAAGTGAAGGAATTCAAGAAAATCCTCCAAGATATAGCAGTTCTACTTGGCACTCACAAGGTAAAATATTGAAGACAATATCAGAAGTATATATATACAACCAAAACTAAACATGCTCAACGTATAAACAAAGCCATTTTTATATTAATGATGTAAAGTAATGTTTTGAATGCAAAAAGTGCAAAATGGGTAGCACCCTGCTTCATGACAGCACAGATGACACAATGTTTTGCAACAAGTACATCTTCTATTTATCATCCCCTGTGGGAAAGGGAAACCCACTAAAATAGATAAGGTTACCCCTTCTTCCTGACATTACTGGTAGGAGACAGTATTTTTATGTGATCCCCCTACCATAGCTCCAATAAACCGCACATTAACCCTATGACTTGAAAAACAAAATCACTCACAAACTTCACCAGGTTTAAGAATTAAATCACAAATGGGTATTTTCTAGCTCACTTACCATGTAAGAAGTCTTCAAGTTTCAGTACTGTTCCAAACTAAGACACTCCCTGCTTGATATCCTTCAAAAGCCACTTGATCCATTTGGGGCCCAGGGAAATGCCTAGCAGATGAATCTATATTATATTGAGTCCCACTTAAATACTTCAGAGAAATACAGATGGTCAAGTTGATGCTATGGAATCCCTTGAATACATATTTATGAGTGTCATGACCTCACTCCCAACATCAATTACACAGATCCAAATAAATTTGAGATGTAACTTCCCTAACCATGTGGAAAAAGTCAATCCTGAAGCAAAAAAGAACATAAAACATCCACTCGTAGTAATTTATGACTAAGAAAGATAAAAGTTACCTTAGTTGACATAGCATTGGTTTTGCTTTAGGTAAAGTTCCATACTTGGCAAAAACGTTTTGAGTATGGATTAGCTAACTAAACATATTGACTAACCTCCACTATGGGCACTAGAGTAAATTTGACAAAACCACACAGATATTATCTTCATGTAATTCTTCTAAATTTTGAAAAATGGCCCCATGAGTCATGTAAAATTAACAGCAGTCAGTAATGCAATCGATTGCCTCTCCTATGAAGTTTTGTTCCCTTGACCAAAACTTGACCTCTTACTTTGTTCTACCAAATTGAGAAAACAGAGAACCTCTCATAGATACTAAGCGCAGTTGGTCGATTATTTGTCTATACACAATGCACACAACATTAAAATTGGGAACTGAGAATACAAGTGCTCCGATGGAAGAAGCTAATGTCAGAGTAAAGATACAGGACATGAATGGCACATATAAATCAGAGACGAAAAAAGTTAACCCCTGTTATTGCTTGAATAAAACCCATTACCCCATGACAAATTTTATTGGTCATCATATCACAATCTCCAGCATTCCTGTCTGTATTTCATAATAATCAAGTCACTCTTTCTCTACAAGGTACCATTCCATGTCAAGGGGCAATCTAGCTCGTGTAAGAGATCTCTGAGTTTGTCGACCCAGCCCAACATAAATTTAAACCCATTACCACTGACCTATATGCCTAGAAAAATTTTGCAGCATCGAAATTGAATGCCTTACACATCAATGGCTTTACTTGCATCCAAACTTTGCAGTCAATTATCCATGCCTTGTCCTGGTTCAAAGTTAAACTGCTGATCAGTGTCTATATTCCTACAGAAGTGAGAAGTCGATATTTGAAGCATCATACAAAAACCTGGTCTCAAATGACTACAGCAAATAATGCAACAAGATATAATCTATTAATAGTGAAAAGAAAAATCAGAAATAAGCTGTCAACCTCTAACCTTTGCTTATAATTTGGTTCTCCCCCTTTGAAGCCAGTTAGACCAGTTAGACCAGTAGAGTTCTTTACAAGCACAATAAAAATCTTAATCAGGATAAAGGATAAAAACTGACTTGTGAGAAAAGAAAAAAACATTTTTTCAAAATAAAAAACAAATATTTTAGCTCATTTCTACAATATTTCCAATGGTCTTTTTCTGACATTTTTTCATTTCATATCTTGAAGTCTGCATCCAAACAAGTCTGAAAAATTAAGAAACTGGTAAATATCAGAACTTGCCCTGTGCTGTAAAAGTTCAAACTTTTTCAATGGAAAACCTCACATAATCCCCCATCCCCCCTCTCTTCCCCGGAATATCCAGATGGAGGGACGCTCAACTGCCAGCCCCAATAGTGGATGGTAACCCCGAGGGACTCAACCAGATTAGAAACTGTGACCTATGGCCTTCCCTTTGGCAACATGACTTGGGCAGATGGTTCAATTGAGCTATATATATATATATATATTAGGTTGCCAAAGCGCAGAGTGAAGCAGGGATTGGTACCAGTCCATCCGTAAAAAACCCTGGGAGTGAAGTGTTCCCAGTAGCAACTCCATACTTATATATATTTTTCTATATATTATAATATATCAGTGATTCAGTATATATATTCATGAAAAAAACTGTAGAATGCCCACTTAGATGCAGAAAATTACTAGCAGGAAAATATATTAAAAAGTATAAAATGTGATTCACAACAGATTAGAGAATGAACTATTTAATACAAATCTCAAGAGTTTGCAACAAACAGTTAATCATTAGGAGTTACACAGTTAAAATCAGATTGCATGAAGTAGAATAGGAAATGAAATTGAATCAAATAACATCAACGACCTAGCAGTTACAAATCATCAATATTGGGGAGTAGAACCCCAATTCTATGACAAGTAAAGAAATAATTCTACTATCTATTGGTGTTTCCACTTGCCATGAGCAACTCTCAAAACCCTAATTAGTGAAGAGTGAAATGGGTTAGTGACAAATGGAATGACAAAGGAAGATTGATTATGACTTTCATAAGCTCTAAAGTTTAAACCCTATACCATAGGGTGTGGGTCCTATTGGGACCTTCCCATAGGGGGGCCAATTAAATAAAATATTAGGCATATTTGGCTTGTATCAGGAGCACTCTCAAAAGCATACTCCTGATCAGGGGCATTGGGGAGCATGGCTCCCTAGGTTGAGAGCACGCTTCCAAAAATATCTCGATTAGGAGTGTTGTGGGAATGCATTCTCGAGAGGGCTCCTCTAGCACGCCTATATGGAGTGAGCTTCCAAAGTTGAGAGTAGGATGGGAAGGTAAGCTTCCATACAACACTTTTGGTTTCTAGGTAATGGGAACACTTGCATTGCTAATACTTCGTAGAATTAAAATCCACAATAGGGAACAAAGCCACATGATGGCTGCCTTCAACAACATGTGACATTTTGTGAGAAGAATGTAACTCTTATTATCAAAATGCAAGAAACATCTAGAATAGTTATATAGAAAATGGCATTCATTTAATTCACAAAACGAATCACAATAAGTACAACAGTATTTTATGACAAAAGAGGGCCCACAAGAAATAAGCTGCCCATGCCATGACACAAAATGGCCAGTTAAAAATGGACCAGAGAAAATTTTAAGGATCCATACTTATCTTAGTAACTTTGGCGAATGTTACTAATTCCCAAATGCCAGTGTTTGGCGATATTTTTGTAAGAAGATTCAAATTTCTAAGGATTTTGTTTAGTTTCTAGAAATTTTTACTGATAGAGTAAAATAATTTTATACTACAGAATTTGGGCAAATCATATTTTGTAAAAAATGGAAATTGGTGAATCTTTTTTGGAAAACAAATATAGAAAATTAGCCCAATGGAAAAATTTAACCCCCAAATTTTCCCTGAAGCTGACATGACAACTATTCATAAGACTTCCAGAAATTCACCATAAATACAAAAGATGTAACAACTAATGCCCTTCCAATTGTATGCATTGTTGAAAATTGCCGAGGAAGAGTTTGTTCACCTTGTGATGCCTTGGAGTGGACATGAACACTTAAAAAGTTATGGTCCCTAGTATTTTTAAAGTGAGAATGACTTTATTTTTTAAAGTGAGTTTGAATTATTTTAAAATTTAAAAAGTGACTTCATGAGAATTAAAAAGGTGGGTGAGTATTTAATGCATCATTTATTATATAAATGTGAGCTAATATCATTTAATGAGGAAAGTGAGCATTAATGAGGGCCTTTGATCTTATGAAGTTATAATTTAATCCGAGCCATTGATTTTGAGATGGTAGTTACTCAAACAAAAAGGTTAGGGAAAGACATTGAGAGTATCATTGTTCACTTTCACAAAGAGAATTTGGAGAGAAGAGTTAAAGAGAAGAGAAATCGATTTTGAGAATAAGAGGGTTTCTCTTGAGAGAGAAGAAGAAAATGAGAAGTTTTCTAGTGGGCACAATTCCCAAAGTAAACTGGTGCATTTAAAGCAGACCGTACAGTTATTAATGGTGGGCACAAAAATCGAGAAGGATTGTTGAAGTGACTACTGAATTTAATGATGTCATACTGCTGTTTTTGTTGGCACGTGTGAGGCCATACAGCTGCAGATTTGGCACGAATTCCAAGACTACTGATAAGCATTTATTGTTGCCTGTATAGGCAGAAATTTTGAGGTAAGGGCACAGACCATACAACAGGAAAAAGTATAGTCCATACAGCAAATGTGGCACAGTTTTCAAGAAATCCGTACAGCTGTCTGTCAAAGAGATTTGGGCACAAATTTCAAGATGAAATGGTTGAGATAAGTACTGCTGTAAATTTTGGTTAGTTTTCCTAAAGAAACAAAAATCTCTCTGAAAACAGGTTTTCCCTTGGGGGTTTTACCCTGGACTGATTGGTCAAAAATATTGGGTCAAATTTCATGTGTGTTGGCTATCATAATTTTCTGTGTGAAAAGTAGGTTGCCATAAAAATTTCTGAGTTATTTATGTTGAAAAATTCCATGTGTTTCAAGCAAATAGGCAAAAAATTTTAATTATAAATGATTATGCATGTTGGGGTTTGGGCATTAATGATTAAACTACATGCAGAAAAACTAAACTTGAAACCGGGTTGGGGTTCCAAAATTTTCATGGAATCAGAGCTGTAATGAAGAGCTGAAAATAAAATTCAAAAAGAAATTTCAGACTTGGATAAATAAGAGAAAACAGGGTTTTGTGAAGAAACGGGTTCTTGAACTGACTTGCAGTGATGGCTGCCGAACTTGGGCTAGAAGATAGGTTGGATGGGGCACTAAATTTTAGCCCATGGAAGGAAAGAATAGTGTTGATACTATAAGAGAATGAACTATGGAACATAGTGAATAGCACCTCTACCAATCTAGTCACAGTTCCTATAGTTGCAACTCATAAGGCCGCACTTGACAAACAAGAGTCGGGACATTAAAGCAAAAAGAATCATACCTGATGCCATAAAAAACAATGTGATAACACAAATATTTGGGAAAGATTATGCTCATCAGATGGGGGAAGCTTTGACCAACCTCTACCAAAGTTCCAATGAAAATCAGAAAATGGTGTTGAGGGAAAAGCTGAAAAGTACTGGATGAACAAGGGGGAGAACATGGTTTCTTACCTTACCAAGATTACATAGGTTAAAGATGAGCTTGAAGCAACATAGCTCTGAATGGTGTGACAAAACCATGGCCTGTATTTGTGGAGTCAGTGGTTGCTCGTGAGCATATGCCCACATGGGATCATCTTTGGGACGATTTCATATAGGAGGAGACTCGTAGAGGGTATGTACAGGGGAGTACATCTCACAGCAAATATGAAGAGGAGAATGTGGCTTTAGCAGCCAAGAGTAAGAAGAAAAAGTTCAAGGGTCCTAAGGGTGGGACCAAGCAGCAGACAGGTGAGAAAAAGGGCATGAGCAAAGTGAAATGATTTGCTTGTCAAAAGTTTGGACACTACGTTGGGAAGTTTCCAAACAAGAAGAAGAAGAAGAAGCAGTTTGCAGCAGCAGCAGAGATCGATGAGTATGCTACGATATTTGAGAGAGAGTTTTCTCTTTTTGTTGGTGATTGTATAGAGAGAGCATCATCTCTCACCAGTGATGATAGGGAGGACCAGACGGAGCATTCCATGATAGTTGGGCATTCACTGAATGCTTCCACCACTACTTCCACGTGGTATATTGACAGCGAGGCTTCGAGCCATATGACAGGTGTTCAAGACATGTTCACCGAGATGACTAAGATAGAGTTGGATATGGAGGTGGAGTTGGGGGATGATACAATGATGAGAGCAGTTGGTCGTGGGACTGTCAGTTTGGAAGGGAGTCCATGGAGCCCATGACACTGAGGGATGTCTTGTACGTCCCTGGGCTAAAGAAGAACCTTGTTTCAGTTTCCGCTATTGAGGACAGGGGTTTTGGAGTATATGTGCTAGATGGGAAAGTTTGTGTCTTTCTTAAGGAAACAGGACCATCCGCTTCATATGCCATCAAAGTTAAATGTGGGAAATTGTACAAGCTTCTCTTCCAGCCTCATCATGCACTGACACATACTAGCAGCAGCAGTGAGTTATGCAAGTTGTGGCATAGGAGGATGGCCCATCTTCATCATCCAGCTTTGAGGATGTTGAGAGACATCACTACAGGTTTGCTAGATTTCAGCACAGAGCAGAGTGGTGTGTGTAGGGGGGTGTGCTTTGGGAAAGTACACCAAGACTACTTTTCCAAGCAGTGACACCAGATCAGAGGGAGTGCTTGATCTGTTTCATTCAGACTTGTGTGGTCCCATGTCATCTACCTCTTTGACAAGTTTTGAGTACTACATCACATTCATTGATGATTATTTCGGGAAGACCTGGATCTACTTCCTGAGGAGCAAGAAGTCAGAAAAAGTCTTGAAGAGGTTCTACAAGTTCAAAGCTCTTGTGAAGAACTAAACAAGGAGGAGGATCAAAGTACTCATATCAGACAATGGGGGTGAGTATACCTCCAAGGAATTTGATGAGTATTGCAAAGAGGTAGTTGACAGTTCCTTACACTCCACAACAAAATGGAGTTGCAAAAAGGAAGAATCGTGCAATAGTGGGAGCAACAAGAGCCATGCTACATGACCAGAGTATTCCTTTCTTTCTATGGGCTCAGACCTGTAATACTGTTGTTTATGTTCAGAACATGAGTCCTCACCGTGCATTGGGGAGTAAAACTCCTAAAGAGATGTTTACTAGGAAGAAGCCTGAAATAGGCCACTTCCGCATTTTCGGATGCCTTGCATATTCACATGTGCCTTTTGAGAAGAGGACAAAGTTGGAAGCTACTGCAGAGAAAGGCATCTTTGTTTGGTATGATGAGACTTCAAAGGCGTTCCACATATACCTTCTTGAACAAAGAAAAGTTGTAGTGGGGAGGGAGGTGATATTTGAGGAGGCGCAAGCCTTTAGTAGACCTCCAGAATCTGAGATGGAGGAGCAGCAGGTTTCTACTCCACAGGTGACAGCAGCTCAGAGTACAGGATCACAGGTCTCAAGTGTGACTGGTCCACAAGTGTCAAGATCATCGGTTTCAGGGATAGTCTATAGGAACTTCTGGTACAGGGACAAGTTCACAGGTTTCACCTTCACGTGATTCAAGATCACTTGGTTCAAGTTCAAGTTCACCAGGCACAGGATTTCAGACCATAGGTACTTCTTCAGGGAGACAGTCGTCAAATGAGGATGTAGAGTAGGGTCTGCCACAAGAAGCTACTTCCAAGAAGAGAAAGCCAAGTTGGCTTAAGGAGCTTGTGAAGGAAGTTGAGGAATCTATGGGGCCACCCAGGAGGGAGATCAGGGAGAGCAAGGCACCAAAGAGGTTTTCCAGCTACATGGCAGTGGTGACTAGCTTGCATGAGTTTGAGCCTTCTACTTTTGAGGATCCCACCACACATCAGGTTTGGACAGATGCCAAGATGGAAGAGTACAATTCCATCATGAAGATTGATGTGTGGGAGATTGTTCCCTAACCAAAAGGGAAGTCAGTTGTGACTTCCAAGTGGTTGTACAAGATAAAGCATGCTACGAATGGAAGCATCAAGAAGTACAAGGCTCAATTTGTAGCGTGGGGGTTCTCACAGGTTGAGGGAGTTGACTATGAGGATACTTTTGCGCCAGTTGCTCATTATTCTTCCATCAGATCAATGATATCCATAGTTGTGGAGATGGGTTGGACTATCCACTAGATGGATGTGAAGACTGCATTTCTGAATGGTCTTCTACAGGAGGAGGTGTATCTAGAGCAGCGACAGGGCTTTGAGTTGCATGCGAAAGATTCACATGTATGCATGCTGAAAAAGGCCTTGTATGGGCTGAAGCAAGCTCCTCGAGCTTGGTATTCAAGGATTGACTCATACTTGTTGTAGATTGGATTTCAGAAGAGTGAGGTTGATCCCAACCTATATTTCATTGCGGTTGGACAGTTGGAGATGATCCGCTCATTCTTCTGTTATATGTTGATGATTTATTTCTCACAAGGGAGGAGCACTTGATTGCAACTTGCAAGAGAGATCTTGCTTTAGAGTTTGAGATGACTGACCTTGGGCTAATGCATTATTATTTGGGTATGGAGATATGGCAGGAGGATGGACATGTTTTCCTGGGGCAAGGAAAATATGCAGTTGATGCTCTGAAGAGATTTCAAATGGAGGGTTGCAGACCGATGTCCACACCCATGATCACCAACTGGAAGAAGCTTCATGCTTCTGAGGGAGAGTTGGTTGATCCTACTTTATACAAACAACTCATTGGTTCGTTGATTTATCTGGTTAACACCTGACCAGGTATATGTTTTGCAGTGAACACTCTCAACCAATTCATGATTGAGCCCAAGAGAGTGCACTAGGTAGCCGCAAAACATGTTTTGATATGTATTGTTGGGACAATAGACTATGGTCTATACTACAGGCTAAGTCACCGGATTTGTCGATTTTTCAGCTTAAAATTTGAGATTCAGCGATTTTTTTTAGCCCGCGAATTAAATCGTTTAAAATCGACGATTTTTAGCAACCTGTCAGGGAACCCATGTCCATTGAAAATTACCACCGTGCTCATTGTGTGGTGCCGTCATTGCAAATCCTGAGTCGCACTGTGCAGACTCCATTGTGAATCTTGAGTTGCACTGCGCAGACTCCAGAGTGTTGGCGGTACAGTCGCAAACGCAAGGGTCGAGGGTGCTACCGTAGATGCAAGGGCCAAGGGTGTAGTTGGTGACGGTTGTTGACGGCGTAGAGTCACAAAGTCAAAGAGAGTTCAAACTTTCGAACTTCACCGACTAGTCTCTCGAGGCCGAGCTCTAGTTTGTTATTGACATGTATTATAATACACAGTTATATTATAATAATAATATAATATTTCGATAACCATAGCCCAAACCTATTCTTTTGATAACCATAGGCCAAACTATTGTTTGTAAAGTTATGTATGTACATATTTAATATTAATTTAGATATTATAAAACTATATAATATGTTTATGTTTATCATTTTATATAAGTTGTATTTATTATTATATAATTAAAACAATATATAATTAAAAATGAAATTTAGACAAGTTATATATATATATATATATATTCGAATTTAATGACGAATTTTATCCAAAAAAAATTCCTTACGATTTTTTTCCAAATTTCATTCATGCCGAATTCGAACACGAACACGAACCAGGTGACTTAGACTACAGGAGATCAGATGGAGTGAGCTTGGTTGGCTTCACAGATTCAGATTGGGCAGGCAATGCCTCGGACTGAAAGAGCACTTCCAGTTGTTGCTTTAGTTTGGGCTCGGCAGCAGTGTCGTGGTTCAACAGAAAGCAAAAGTCCGTTGCTTTGAGTTCTGCTGAGGTTAGGTATATGGTAGCCAGTCAGGCTAGTTGTGAGGCATTGTGACTTCACAAGTTGATGGTTGACTTGTTTGATCAGGAGTTGAGGCCTACAGTTATATACTGTAATAATCAGAGTTGTATCAGGCTCTCTTAGAATCCAATATTCCATGATAGGTCTAAACACATAGAGATCAGATATCACTTCATCAGAGATCATGTTCAAAGGGGAGTTATTGAGTTGCAGTGCATATCTACTGAGGAGCGGGTGGCTGACATTCTTACGAAGTCTTTGGGAAGAGGGAAGCATATTCATTTCAAAGACAAGATGGAAGTGTTTGTTCACCTTGTGGTGCCTTGGGGTGGACATGAACACTTAAAAAGTTGTGGTCCCTAGTATTTTTAAAGTGAGAATAACTTTATTTTATAAAGTGAGTTTGAGTTATTTTAAAATTTAAGAAGTGACTTTATGAGAATTAAAAAGGTGGGTGAGTATTTAATGCCTCATTTATTATTTAAATGAGGGTTAATATCATTTAATATAAAAGTGAGCATTAATGAGGGCCTTTGATCTTATAAAGTTATAGTTTAATCTGAGCCATTGATTTTGAGATGGTGGTTATTCAAACAAAAAGGCTAGGGAAAGGCATTGAAAGTATCATTGTTCACTTTCACAAAGAGATTTTGGAGAGCAAAAGAGAAGAAAAAATTAAATTTGATAAGAGGGTTTTCCTTGAGAGAAAAATAAAATGAGAAGTTTTCTAGTGGGTGCAATTCCCAAGATAAACGGGTGTATTTAAAGCGGGTCGTACAGTCATTAATGGTAGACAAAAAAATCGAGAAGGATTGTTGAAGTGACTGCTGAATTTAATGAGGTTGTACTGTTGTTTTTGCTAGCACATGTGAGGCCGTACAGCTACAGATTTGGCATGAATTCCAAGACTGTAATGACAGGCACTTATTGTTGTCCGTACAGCATCCGTACAGGCACAAATTCGAGGTAAATGGCACACAGATTTCAAGACTGAGATTTGGCACAAGTTTCCAGAAAAAGTACAGATCGTACAGCAAGAAGTACAGTCTGTACAGCACATGTGGCACAGTTTTCAAGGAATCCATACAGCTGTCTGTCAAAGATATTTTGGCACAAATTTCGAGATGAAATGGTTGAGACAAGTACTGCTGTAAATTTTGTTTACTTTTCCTGAATAAACAAAAACCTCTCTCTGCAAATAGGTTTTTCCTTCGGGGTTTTATCCTGGACCAATTGGTCAAAAACACTGAGTCAAATTTCATTTGTGTGTTGGCTGTCATAATTTTCTGTGTGAAAAGTATGCTGCCATAAAAATTTCTGAGTTATTTATGTTGAAAGAATTCCATGTGTTTCAAGCAAATAGTAAAAAAATTTAATAATAAATTATTATGCATGTTGGGGTTTGGGCATTAAACTACATGAGAAACTAAACTTGAAACTGGGTTGGGGTTACAAAATTTTCATGCATATCACGATTATGAATAATAGAAGCATTGAGGTTGCAGCCAATCGCTTTCCATGACACCCCAACCCACTAGCAAATGATTCTTGGTCGTGACCATTGTAACCCTGCAATGCTTTTACAAGTGCCTCAGGGAGCAAAGGATCCCAACCGTCCACCCCCATTTTATTCTTCATGCTGGCCAAAAACAGAAATGGCCTGTCACACACTTTTTCAAAGACAATTTTAACGAAGTATTATGCACAGTATTTCTTGTTAAACTAGCAGCAACAAGGAAGGTCTTCCTGCATGCATGTGTTCTTACATGCAGAAGACTTAAATTAGGAATCCAATTGTATTTAATTATTTTTTTCTAAAATAATTAAAGTGATCTAATTGTTTATTGACTTTAAGTAAAAGTAAAATTAGGGTTTTCGCTTTACCTAAAGTTATAAAAGAGAGATCAATTGATGGAGAGGACACAGTTGCATTCTAACAGAGACGAAGGAAGAAGTGTGAGAGAGAATTTTGGCGAAGAAGACTGAGGAACACTAACTTAGGAAGACAGCCCTAAATTATAGAGGAGAGAGATAGGAGACTTTGGCGGAGGTACACCATACAACAACAGCAGCACCGTACAGCCGTACAGCAACAAGCTTCCTTGGGAACCGTACCATCTCACAAGTTTTTCTCAGTGATTTTTGGGTGTTTCGGTTTTGCCATCTAGGGCATAAATCTATTTTCTGATATTGTAAAAGCTTTGTATTTTCTTAATAAAAATATCCTCTCATACTGATGCACCGGTTTTCCCATCTTGGATTTGTACGGGGGTTTCTACCCAAAAAGATTGTGTCGTTTTTATTGATGTGATTAATGTTGTAAATGGTTCTCAGTTTTATATTCTGTTGCATACTGTAAAGAAGTTCATGTGTGGGTATTTCAGTTAAATTTTAAATATATTGTTTTAGCCCTAGTTGTGCTTTAAAGAAAAATTTACATGGTATCAGAGCTCTGGTGAGTTAAAGCTGAGAGATTTGCAGCAGCAATGATAGATCACGGGCAGATCTATAAGAAGACACAAACCTAGACTTCCAAATCTAGGGTTTGACAAGTAACACTTCACTATGGCCATGCAATTGAGAGTTGAGGATAGACTCCGGGGGGCATAGAACTTACCTATATGGAAAGAAAGGATCACAAGGATCCTGGACGTCAGTGATGCAGAGGAGAACATTAACTCCACAAAAGTTGCACCCACAGATCCGGTAGATCTGATAGCTTGGAAGAAGATTGATTCCGAAGCCATGTTGATTATCATAGATAGAGTGAAGGACCATATAGTCCCTCACCTTTCTGGTAAGAAGACCGCAGCAGAAATGAAGACGGCTTTGGAGAGTCTGCACCAAAGCAAGACCGAGAACCGAAAGATGGTGTTGCAAGAGAGGATGCGCAACACCAAANTAGCCCTCAATGGCTTCTCTAAGCCATGGGACACCTTTGTCAAAGGTGTTGTGGCTAGGGAGAAGCTCCCTGATTAGCAGAGACTATGGGATGACTTTGTGCACGAGGAGACTCGCATGGGTCAAGGATCAGGCTCATCCAACAGTGCCCCACAGATTGTGGATGAGGAGGCTCTAGCCCTTATAGGAAAGAGCAAGGGTAAGGCAAAGAGGAAGAAGGATGGTAAGAACCTTGACATGTCAAAGGTCAAGTGTTTTATCTACCACAAGCAGGGACACTTTGCCTCCCAGTGCCAAGACAAGAAGAAGAAGAGTAACACTCAGATGGTTGGATCCGCAGAGGTAGAGTTCAGCAAAAACTTCGATGAGGAGTTTTGCTTGATAGCTTACATGGCAAGCACCACAGGGAGCATCATATGGTACCTAGAAAGTGGAGCATCTAGTCACATGACTGGATAGAAGGGATTCTTCAGAGACTTGTAGGAGGGTGGAACAAGTATCCACGTTGAGCTAGGTGATGATGCGCGGTATCAGGCGCAGGGAGTTGGCACCCCTTAGTTTTGCTGATGTGTTATATGTTCCAAGATTGACCAAGAACCTCATATCAATCTCCACTCTAGAGGACAAGGTATATCAGGTGAAGTTTCGAGACAATAGAGTATATATCAGGGCCAAGGGGTTAAATAGGAGCTTGGATCACGTGATTTGCAGAAGGAGCGAGAAAGTGTATAGACTACACTTTAAGCCTGCAAAGGCTCTAATCAGCAACAGCAGCAACAGTCAAGGTGAGTTGTGGCATAGGAGGAGGGCACACTTACACCATGGAGCACTAAGGCACTTGAGATAGGCAGTCATTGGAGTTCCTCAAGTACATGAGGAGAAGCATAACCATTGCAAGGGTTGCGCATTGGGGAAGAAAATCAGGAAGCCTTTCCCACAGAGTGAGCACAAGTCTAAGGAGCCCTTGGACTTGGTGCATTCGGATGTATGCGGACCTATGAGTGTCCATTCTTTCAATGGTTACAGTTACTACGTAACCTTCATTGATGACTATTCCAAGAAAACCTGGATCTATTTCCTAAAGGCCAAGTCAGAAGTCTTTGAGAGGTTTCAAGAGTTCAAAACTCTCGTGAAGAACCAAACAGGGAAAAAGATCCAGGTGTTAAGGACAGACAACGACGGTGAGTACACCTCCAATGAGTTCATGGAGTATTGTTCGGTAGAGCGGATTAAGAAGGAGCACACTGTGCCCCATACCCCATAGCAGAATGGAGTTGCAGAGCGAAAGAACAGGACTATGGTAGAAGCAGCCAAGGCCATGCTATTTGATCAGGGATTACCACTATTCCTCTGGGCCGAGGCATACAGGACTGCAGTTTACATTTAGAACAAGTGTCCCCACACAGCTTTGGGGAGGAAGACACCCGAGGAGGTCTTCACAGGCACTAGGCTAGATGTGAATCACATTCGCATATTTGGCAATGTATGCTATTGTCATGTTCCTGCTGCCACTAGGAAGAAGCTAGACCCTTCTGGTGAGAAGGGGTTACTTGTTGGTTATAACAAGACTTCAAAGGCATACAGAGTTTACATTCCTACTCACAAGAGGATCATTGTGAGCAGGAATGTCCAGTTCGATGAGGACAGGGCCTTGCGGAGATTTATGGACTTACCAGTAGAGCAGCAGCCAGCACAGGATAAGGGGGTCAAGTTGGAAGAGCCAGAAGTACAAACACAAGGCACAGGTTCTGGTAGTCAGAGGGAGTCAGGTGGACAGGATCCTCCTATCTTTGATGGGGAGGATGGGCAGCAACAGGAGACGGACATCCATCAACCGCAGCAGGCAGAGACTAGGCCAGGGCCTAAGTGGTTCAGGTCCACAGTACAAGATTCCAGGCAGGTGGATCTTCCACAGAGATCTTTTAGACAGAGTGTACTACCAGAGAGACTCAGTTATATGGAACTGATGACAGAGTTGATTAACTCTAAACCTTCCAGTTTCAAGGAGGTTGCACAACATGAGGTGTGGCAAGAGGCCATGGTTGAGGAGTATGACTCAATCATGAAGAACCAAGTATGGGAGCTTGTGCCGAGACTTGAAGGCAAGAAGGTGGTAGGATCCAGGTGGATCTACAAGGTGAAGCATGCAGCAGACGAAAGCGTGGAGAAGTACAAGGAACACTTTGTGGCTAAGGGGTTTTCACAAAAGGAGGGTATTGACTATGAGGTGACTTTCACCCCTGTAGCCAGGTATTCTTCCATTCAGACCATTATCTCACTAGCAGCTAAGATGGGTTGGCAAGTCCATCAGATGGACATCAAGACTTACTTCCTCAATGGAGTGATAGAGGAGGAGGTATATATTGAGCAACCAAAGGGGTTTGATGTGGAGAACAGGGAGACGCATGTATGAAGACTGCATAAAGCTCTTTATGGGCTCAAGCAGGCACCTCGACCATGGTACTCAAGGATAGACAGCTATCTACAGGAGATGGGATTTCGACAAAGTGAGGCTGATCACAACCTGTAGTTCTTGACAGGTGAGGTGCCTCTCATACTAGTCCTATATGTGGATGATATCTTTCTTACAGGAGATGAGAGGTTGGTTGGAGACTGCAAGTCCAACCTTGCATTTGAGTTTGAGATGAAGGACCTTGGGTTGATGCATTACTTTTTGGGCTTGGAGGTTTGGCAAAGAGATGGATGCTTCTTCATTGGACAAGGGAAGTATGCAGTAGAAATTTTGAAGAGATTCAGGATGGAGGACTGCAATCCTATGGCCATACCTCTAGTTTCCAACTGGAAGAAGATTGATGCATCAGGGTCAGATGGATTTGATCCTACCTTGTATCGTCAACTTATCGGATCGTTTATGTATCCGGTAAACACTCGACCAGACATCAGCTTTGCAGTCAACTCTTTGAGTCAGTTCATGGTGGACCCTCGGAGAGTGCATTGGACCGCTGCAAAGCACATACTTCGCTACATCAGAGGTACAGTGGAGTATAAATTGGTTTATGAGTGCAGGGGGAGTGTGCAGTTAGCAGGTTTCAAAGATGTTGACTGGGCAAGATGTGTAGAGGATAGGGAGAGTACTTCAGGATGTTGTTTCAGCATTGGGTCAGGGGTTGTCTCTTGGTTCAGCAGGAAGCAGAAGTCAGTTGCATTGAGCTCGGCAGAGGCAGAGTACATGGAAGCCAGCATGGCTCCATGTGAGGGTATGTGGATGAGGAAGTTACTTTCAGGGTTGTTCGAGTGTGAGCTAGAGGCTACAGTAGTTCACTGTGACAATCAAAGTAGCATCAGACTATCTGAAAATCCAGTGTTCCATGACCGGAGCAAACACATAGACATCAGGTACCACTTCTTGAGAGATTGTGTTAAGAGAGGAACCATTCGATTGGAATACATACAGACAAATGAGCAAGTGGCGGACATTTTCACCAAGGCACTTTGCAGACACGGTTTTGTGAAGTTCAGGGATAAGTTGGGGTTGCAACAAGGAAGGTCTTCCTGCATGCATGTGTTCTTGCATGCAGAAGACTTAAATTAGGAAGCCAATTGTATTTAATTATTTTTTCTAAAATAATTAAAGTGATCTAATTGTTTATTGACTTTTTAAGTGAAAGTGAAATTAGGGTTTTCGCTTTACCTAAAGTTATAAAAGAGAGATCAATTGGTGGAGAGGATACAGTTGCATTCCTACAGAGACGGAGGAAGAAGTGTGAGAGAGAGAAATTTGGCGAAGAAGGCGGAGGATCACTAACTCAGGAAGAAAGCCCTAAATTGCAGAGAAGAGAGATAGGAGACTTTGGCTGAGGATCACTAACTCGGGAAGACAGCCCTAAATTGCAGAGAAGAGAGATAAGAGACTTTGGCGGAGGTACACCATACAGCACCACCACCACCACCGTATAGCCGTACAGCAGCAAGCTGCCTTGAGAACCGTACCATCTCACAGGTTTTTCTCAGTAATTTTTGGGTGTTTCGATTTTGCCATCTAGGGCATAAATCAATTTTCTGATATTGTAAAAGCTCTGTATTTTCTTAATAAAAATATCCTCTAATACAATTGCACCGGGTTTCACATCTTGGGTTTTGTCCGAGGGTTTCTACCCAAAAAGATTGTGTCATTTCTATTGATGTGATTGATGTTGTAAATGGTTCTCAGTTTTATATTCCACTGCATACTGTAAAGAAGTTCATGTGTGGATATTTCAGTTAAATTTAAATATACTATTTTAGCACTAGTTGTGCTTTAAAGAAAAATTTACATTTCTATCCCACTACATACCTTCACATACAGTTTAATAATATTTAGAATAAAGTTCATCTTCGAGACGCATGTCTATTTGGATTCGCAATTCCTGGGAATTTTTAACCCCCAGTTGTGCCTACATTACTGGAGGGTTAAGATCCAGCAAGATTCCATCAGGCTGGTCACATTGTTCGTTGATCCAGGCATGCACATTGATCAGGAGGGCCACATGACATGGATAATCATGCATGTTGGGTTTGTAAAAGAAGCAAGTCCCAATGAAAACAGCTTATTTGTTTTTTTACTATTCTATTTTTTTGGGTGCATCTAAGATTTACCATTTTTGTATGTGGCAGGTATAGCTTTAATGTCAAAACTTCGAGCAAGCAATGAGGGTGGTCAAGGTTTGGTGGATACAAAAATGTTGAGTTACGGACACAAGGCTGATTTTCATTTTTTCGCTGATTTGACAGCAAACATATCCCAGTCTTGGCTTCCAGATCTCTTTCCTGTCAAGACAGAATTGTAAGAAGCAGCCAGAAAACAGTGATAGCAGCTAAACAATTGCAGGTTTGGAGGTTTTCTAAGACAAAAACTCAATAGACATCAGACTACTGGTTGCAGCAAATCAAAAGCAGAGATCTGATCTCATATTTTACAAATGGATATCTACAAGAATGATGATTGAAAGAACACCAAGAACCTGCAGTCAAAGTAGCATATTATGAGGTGAATGAAGTGCCAAAATCTGCTGTCCTAAATGCCTTTGACAGTAAGGAAAGCCTCCAAAACACCTGCATTAACAACCCAAAAAATGTACAAGGAAAGCACACATGTGAGAGCACATGCATCACTGTTGAAGAGGCCAAGAAGAAGGGTGCATTGGAAAGGAGAAAGGTGAACTTAAGGAAGATGAAGACCACAAGTTAGGGGAGGAGCTAACCCTTCGTTGGAGATGTGGGTTCACGCATGAGAAGGTTACTTGAGTTAACTAGTGGGCACATGCATGGAGCAGAGGTCTTGTTTTCTGTTAATTAACAAGCAGGGTGCATGGGCTCAAGTCAACTAGCTTTTTGAAACATCGGTTTCAGCTGGTAGTTAGAGGAGGCACTACATTACCAATTCACATCCAACATTCTCTGACCACCACCCTCATTTGCTGGCAAGGAGATCACTGGCAGCCTGTTGCACATCAACCACTATGGTGCAAAATAGTCTCTTTGTAATGTATGATAGATTCGATTATGCTTTATACTAGTTCTTTGTCTTGTTGGATGCTAATGGTTTTTTTGTTGGTACATGTTCGGTGTTTCCCTATGTTACCGGGCAAATATTGCTCTTGTTTTGGCTTATTTAATCACTCAAAGACACAAATTTCTTCATTTCTTTTCATTGGGTTTTCCAGTTAAAGTCTCTTCAAAATATTGTTCTCAACCTCCAAATTCGACATTTTAAATAACACTCCCTGTTTAACTGTTTTAGGATAGTCAAAAGGGAGCTATAGCATGCTGTTTTCTCTTACTTTTCTATGCATATTTGCAGATCAAATCACAGTGTGTTACCTCTAAGGACACCCCCCTTGGACTGGAGAAGCACCAGTCAGAAGCGGAGAGGCATCTAACTGTGATAGAACTAGGTATGCTTTTACTAAATCTTACAAGACACATTGACCAAGGGGTACCAATCCTGGGGATTAATTTGATGTCTCCCAAGTTGATCAATACTCCCCAAGGATTGTTTCTTGTTAACCTCTATAGGTCAACAAATTTCCACATAGCTTTATAATATTTCAGCGTTTCACGTGAGAAGTGTGGGGGACTTTTTTAAAACCATAACATTCAGTGCCTCATAAAGATCCTTGAATGTAATTGGGGAATCATATTGAACTCTCTAGGGCCCTGAGAGCTAGAGAGGATAACATATTTGTAGGTCTACAATGTACATAGCTTCTTACCTGAAGAAATAACTCCCTTAGGCTTGAAACATCATCGTGTGGTGCTTCATGAAAGGCAAGAGTTGTTGGTTGTGTCCCTAGTTACACCCTAGTCACAATGTACATCACTATTTAATTTAACTAGTACAAAGAGTCAAGCCCTTAAAAAGTCATTTTGTAGGACCTACCTGTTGAAATTTAGGGCTAGAGTTTTTAACATATGTAATAAACTTTAATGCATGAAAATATAAAATCAGATTCAAAATAGTACTGCTCTAATAAAATTTGAACTGTAATAAAACAAACATAATTTTCATCTCTTTCAACTTAACGCTCTATTAGTCACTGCGTTAAAGTCGGTCCTCCAAAATCATCAAATGCCATGTACAGTAACAACATGATAAAATAATGTGCAGTAGATATCAGTAGTAAAGAATCATAACCAATATTTGTATTAACCTTATACTCAAATATTTCAGATTTGATCTTGTCACCGAAGGGACAAGTCAACTAGGCAAACAATTTACGTAACTTGAGAGAGAGCCTAAGAGAGTTAAAGCAGAAGCATACTGACCTAGACTTCTTAGTCAACAACCACAGTCATACCCGGTACAGTCATGCTGACAAAGGACACACAGTCATGCTAAGTAAGGATGCAGCCACATTGTGCAAAGAGACACACAATCATACTTTTGCACAATCATGCTTTCACGGTCATACTGGAAAAAAACATAGTCCACACATAAAGTGAAACTCACCGTCACGTTGGGAAGAAACTCACAGTCCACCCAGGAAAACAAGCTTATGGTCACACAAGGAAGAGCCACAGTCCATACATGAAGATGAACCCACAGTCACGCTGGGGAAGGCCCAGCGTCCACACAGGCTCACAGTCACGTTGGGGAAAACCCAGCGTCCACACAAGCTCACGTCACGCTGCTGGGTAGAGACACACAGTCATGCAGCAAGCACACACAGTTTTACTCAGTAGAGACACACAGTCACACTTAGCAATACAGGCAGGAAAAACCACTGAATCAAGTTGCTGGAAGAAATACGGTCACACTTAGTGACACACAGTCACGCTAACGCTGCAGGAAGGAATGCAATCACGATAGTGACACATAGTCACGCTAGACACCATGTTACAGCAGAGGAAGATGCAGTAAATGCCAAGGCAAAGACTACCAACACGTTGGTGCAGCAAAGAAAAAAACAGTCTCGCGGGTAGCAGTCACGCAGGCAGCACGAGGAACAATCAGCGGGTAGCAGTCATGCTGGAAGTGGTCCCGAGGCACAGTTAGCGGGTAGCAGTCATGCACAAGCAGAGGAGTTACTCAGAGGAAGCAACACGCAGGTAGCAGCAGGTAGCAGTTACGCAGAGCACCATGCGGAGTACCCAATGTACAATCACGTGGATGGAATCAATGTAAAGTCACGTGGATGGATAAAGAGCAAGCAATCACGCGGATGGATGAAGAGTTGGGATAGACCAGTCATAGACCAATCATGCAGAGCAAAGGTAAGATATGCAGGCAGAGGTTCACGTTGCAGGTGGTGGCAAAGGGAGAACGGTCGTGCGGCATGCGGCAATCAAAACGTTGGTGCAGTCACACGGAGGAAGCAACGCGTGAGGGAACACTCACGCTACGGAATCACGTGGAGGAACATCATGCAAGGAGCAGCCACACTGAGGAATCACGGGGAGGAACTGACAAGGAATCTGATCCATGAGTTAAGTTTTAAATTAAACCTTAATTTATAATCTTGATACTCCTTAAGATAGGGTATCAAAGGTTTAAACATTAATAAAATTGTCCAAGTCAAAACTCATAAACATAACCAATGGTCCAAAGGTTTTAATAAAATAAAATAATCGAGGGTAGTATCAAAGGTCCAAATAAAATGAAAGGTCCAATGATCATAAAGTAAAATCATAAGATAAAAGGGGTCCAAAGGTTTTATTAATAAAACTATAATATGTTTTATTAATAAAACCATAAAGTAAAAACATGACTTAGAATAAAACCCATAAGGTAACAGTCAAAGGTGCACACATAATAGGATTGCTAGGACCAAGTAAGATAAAGGACCATGAGTCAACCAAGGGGTTCACAATAAAACAACACATACGCACATGATAAGGTGAACCATAAAAAGTGGACAAAACAACTCCTTTAGAGGACCAACAAGATCAGTTATTCTTTTCTTTCTCTCAAGGTACATTGTTTTATATATTTTTGCCATCACTGTATAAGGGGAAGATCCAAACCGGATGGTACGATCCTTTAATCATCAATACTATTCATAAGGGTTAGGTGCTAGTGACACCATCAAGGGGTGGCCAGTCCCTTGAGAAGCAACCTAGTAGTAACAATTAGGAGAGCGGACATCACACATTATCATCTTCCATTCTTAAAGAATGGGTCTCAACGCTAGGTTGAGTTTCAGTCCCAGACTTAATCAAATTCCTGGTAACTGACCAAGTGCCTCTATTCTCCCAGAGAATGGCTCTTAGTACTAAGTTGAGCTTCAGTCCCAAACTAAATCAAAATCCTGGTAACTGACCAGGTGCCTCCATTCTCCTAGAGAATGACTCTCAGTACTAAGTTGAGCTTCAATCCCAGACTGAATCATGTTGATCAACTCCTAGACCCTGACCGAGTCCTCCATTTTCCCGAAGAATGGTCCTCAGTACTAAGGTGAGCTTCAGTCCCTGACTAAAAGTTGATCAATTACCTGCAAGACCTACTTGGACATCGTGTCCCTGGTCCCAAACCAGAATATGTCTCTGCCTTTACCTACAGGATCTACTTGGACATCGTGTCCCTCATCCCAGACCAGAATACCCTAGAGGCATATATGGGCCCTAGCGACATGCTAAGGGCTTTGCCATGGCATCAACCTGCTTGGTCCCAGACCAAAAACCCCAGGAGACTACTGGGGGCCCTAGGTTACCTTCTAGGGTCTTACTCTGCCCTAGTTAACTAATAAGGGTACCATCCTCCCTGCAGCTGCACTAATTTTAACACTCATTCTTAGCAAGAGAGGCATTATCAGCAATACTAAGCTTGTGTCGAAAGTGCTTAGGCTTTGATAGAGGCTTAGTCAACACATCAGTAAACTTGGCTACTTGACAAAGCAGCCTACATCATGTCCGAGACATGGTTAACCTTCTTCTTGATGTGTTCCTACCTGTCATAGAGCACAAGATTTTGTGAGAGCTGATCTTTTATAGATCCACTTGAAAGTTATAACTAACGTCCCGCTGAGAACCACTTTTCGCACGTCATTTAACATCTTCCAAACCTGATGTTTGGTTGCCTCCTTATAAATGGAGGTTTCTAAAACAGTGACATGACTTATCTGAGATATCAAACTAGAGATCAACTGAAGACTCCCTGATATCCTCCCTCTGCTCATCTAAGAGATATGACTCATGGATTGGGCTTATTTCCATGTCTATACAACTGGGGAGGGTTCTCTGAAAACTTTCTTCAAGGGAGATTACAACTTTTCTTTGCAATCCCATTCTACTGGGGATTGAGGAGCACTTTTGGCTCCCACTTGATCTTTGGACTTACCAATTGTTTCATTCTATCAATAACAAATGCTTGGTAGTTTTTTTGGAGGATGACCATCCAACATAACTGATCCTGTAATTTGTGGGGCCTCTTGCTCCCTATGTACATGAGTACTCAGCTCCCTCTTGAGTTGTGCAATTAATTCTAAGCATAAACAGGATCTGCAAGCATTCATTACTTGTCACATCAACCTCCTTTATAAGTTAAGATTGATTGTCATCAATTCCACATACTACCATTTTATCATTCATATATGTACACTGCAACTATCTTAATGCTATCAAGAGCATATCCACATGTCATGACAATACTAAGAGTCAACATGAACTGGGTGTTATCACCAACCTTGTAGTTGCCTATGTGAGATGGATCCAGGATGGATGGTAGAGGGACAAGCAACTAAAGAGGTGGAACCAAGATTGCCTCGACTCCCAAATGGATGGTTGTCACGCCAATCGAGGCAATCTTCACTTTATGTTATCTTAGCCCAAGACAACAATGGGGGAGACCCAGATCTACTCTCAACGAGAGAGATCAGACGTAGACACCAGATCAGATCAAATCAGTGTTATCGAAACCGGACCAGAACCGACAAAACCGACCAGTCTGACCGGTTTACAGGGTTGGCCAATCCAGTCAGTAAAAAAATTTCATCAGACCGGATTTTTTTCCAAACCGGGTATGGAACCGGTCAAAACCAGCCGAACTAGTCAAAACCGGCCAAAACTGGCGGTCCATACTCTGTCATACGACCGCGGACTGGGGACTCATCGGAGTATTTGAAAAGGTTGACGGAAGAAGGGAAGGATCAGAACCCCACTAATGGACCAGTGCCGGTATACCTAAAGGGAGAAATGGAGTCAAGGGAGAACCCACGAGGGCCTTGTGTCAGAGGGGTAGTTACTAAGTCTTCTTCTTCCTAAACGCAGGAGATGCACTATGCAGACAAAGGAGATGCTACACCATCAAGCTTGATAAGATGCAGGCATTCGACCCGTGCATACACACTCACAAAGGGGAAAAGAAAGCAGCTGCTAGGATTTCCGCCTTCCAATAGGACGGGAGTGTTGATTTATGGTCTCCAACGCAGATATAGAAAAAAAGAAAGCCTAAAACAACTAACACTCAATACCACAAGTTAATGCCACACACCATGAAGGGCACTCGACTGAACAACCATCTAAACCAAAAAGATAATTTTATATTAAACCTGGGGAAAATTCCTCCCATTTTTTTCCCATCATGTACAATGGAGAAGGCAGGCTTCTTTTATAGGCCAAAAAGCCTTTTCCCACAATAAAGAGAAAATAAAACAAAATAAAATAATAGAGAAAGCATTAGGATCGTAGATCCACTTTTCTCTCTAAATGACTACTCTTTTATTAAAAGCACTCACACTTAGGATAGTTTTTTCCATCCAATAAGTGGGAAAACTACTGCAATCAAGTGGTAGAACCTGAGTGGGTTTTCCACGTGGAATTCCACAAGCATAAAAGAAAACCATGGTTTTATGATAAAATCGAAACTCCATGCCAATCGTTAACCGAGCAACCTCTCAACAAGTGATGTTCTCTTCGGCTGCCAACAAATTTGAAAACGTGGTCCACCCAAAAGAGCTTGCCACCTATAAAAAACTCTGTGGGTAGAAAAAACAAGAAAGCGGCGGCGTCTTTCTTCTGTCTCTACAAATCGGCTGCCAGATATGCAAACATCCACCAATCCACTCAGCTGCCACTAGTTGCAGGTCCAATTCTACACGGCATAAGTCACGAATCTGCAAGTGATAACTCATGATCTCTGGAAATCTACAAGTCATCGGTTGTAGTCACCCTCAAGTCGTGCCAAAATTTCAGACTGTTGTCTATTAAATAAACTGATAATTTTGATATTTGGCAAACTACACTTGAGAAGTCAGGCTTTGCCGTTTTAGCTTTGATCGTGGAGTGATTTCGGCGTGGGATATGGTTCGATATGAAAGCCCCATGAAATCCTGCAGCTTACGCCGAGCAGAGCTGCGGCTCTCAAGTCCACCACGGAGTTAAAAGTTCCAGCTAATGGTTCAAAACGTTGCTCCAGAGCACCACGCAGCCACGGTGATGCCTTGAATGGCTGTCAAAAAATTCGATTCGTTGTTTGAAAGAGATTGTGCCAACTGTTCACGAGTGATGTGAAATTTGATCTCCACGACATGGCGGCTACACAAATAAAACGCCAATAGAAGGAAACTGCGGTGACTTCATGCAATTGGCAGTTACAGAATGAGTGATTTCATCCAGGATTGACTGTTGTAGATCAAGGATCTCCAAACTGGTTTTCTCATCACTGTTTACAGAATTTTCTTTACCACTACAGAAAGAAGATTGTTCAATCTACTCAATGAGAAAGCCAAATTTAATTTCTAGAGGGCCGACCTTGGACGTAGACTGAGTCGACTTGTGAAAAGAGATGTAACTAATCTGTTTTGGCAAGTGGGACTAGTTCAATCTCATTGTTGATCTGATTGAAATCAATAATAATGTCTATTGTGTGATGGGATCTGAACTATGTAATGTCCAAATCCATTGACAATTGTACGCTGAAATCCAAAATTGCTGCCAAAGATTGGTAGTCGCCAAAAGAAAAAACCTTTCCGTTGGGTTCATGAAAACCAGGCTTGGATGATCAAATGTAGCATTCCAAATGGACCATACCACACAGGCCAAAGTAACAGGCCATATCCTTCAGCTGCATGGTCAAAGCTTTTATAACCTCTTTTGCAGCTTTACACCTGGCAGTCTCCTCTCTAGCAAGTGCCCAAGCTTCCTGGACTTCTTTTACATATTGCTGGAGACAAACGTTAACAAATCTCTCAGGCTGAGACTGATAGCTGTGCACACCTGGAAGCTCTGCTTCATGTTCTCACGTTTCTCAATAGGGCTTGGGTAATGATTTCTTTTTATTCAAAGACTTTGATCTTCGTTGACATTTTAATCATTTTATGACCCCCTACTGCTGAAAACATGTCTTATTTCTGCCACAAGCCAAAACTGATATAGCTCCTTGCTGGCTTTGTGGTTTGAACATACCCAAAAAAGAAAACTAAATCATTTCGTTGTATTTTGCAGGCTGCGAAGGATACCTAGAAAACAGAAGAAAAAAAAACAAGCAGCAATCTATGTGCACAAGTCATGATTTCCACAGCTGCTCTGTGGACACCTCTGTCACAACCTATCATGAACAAGGGGTAACACATCCATCTGATGTAACTTCCATTTCATATTGGATGTCAAGGCAAGAATGGTTCTAAATGAGGTGTACCTAGCCACTAGTGCAAAGGTCTCCTCGTAGTCGATTCCTTCCTTCTGGGAGTGTTATCACATATACATTCTGCAGTTGGGATACCTTGATGCAACATACAGACTTGTTTCTTATTCTATTCCGGGTTATTTTTCACATGGGGTATAGCATGGATCTATACAACTTCGGCCATTCCAAAGCCTTGTTCATCAGATTTTCCTTACCAGGACTGAGATTCAAAAGTCCATTGAGATGATTTCAATGATGATCTAGTTCATTGGAGCAGAGCAGCAGATCAAAGTTGGAACACACAGGGGCTTATCAGTTGGAGACAGGTATATATGGCGAGATCAGGTATACGCTTCTTTGGTTTGATTTTTGCTCTATGATGTATGTTATCACATATATAGTAGTCGGGCTACCATATTCTATTTTTTTAGATACAGTACATTTTTCAGCCAGATCTCTTACATATGAGATGCTGAGATGAGCAGTTTTGACGGATCATTATTGTATTCATGGACTATTGTACTCTCCCATGTCAGGACTGAGTCTCAGGACACTCAAATTTGAGGACTGATGTAGCCATTTAGTCATTTACAGAGCAGTTATTGATGCCCAAATTTATATCAATACTTTCTCGTTGGACAAATGATGGTTCAGATGGATTATATGCATGATTGTGACTAAGCTTTTATTATATTGTGTTATGGTTATCATTGCTCTTATACTCAACTTTGTGACATGTATTAACATGTAGTGTCATGATCTAGCGGTCATAATTATATGGACTTGGATGTATTTGTATTATGTACTGATGTCCCTACTTAGACTTGGAAGTTCTTGATCTATACTCATTGGTTTTACCCTCCCTAGGGAGAATAGAGGTAGTCATTTCCACCACAATCTAGCTTGCTAGTGTTGGCTTCATTATTCATTGTCTCCAACCATCCGTTACCTTCCAGTTTTGTTTTAACCCGACTTACTACTTGACTTGTGGCATGGAGGACCTTTCCCCGCTAGAACCTTTGTTGGACAAGCCTCCCTGTTTATATTGTGTCTCGGCTCTGAGTTGGTGACAAAACTTGCCTTTAGTGAGTTGGATTGTATGCCTAAATCATTCTGGCCGGTTGTCCCGATGTTTGGCACTGTGCAGAACTCCTCTTGGTCACTTGAGATGTTGTTGGCTAAAAATGAAAGCTCATGTACTACTTGTATTGGAAATGTTTATATATGCGCCCATGGATAATGAAAATTCTAAAAAATGTGTTTCTTAAAATATGTAAGCAAAGGGCACGAGCAATGAAATGCTAAAATACCCCTTGAAGGGTATAAGAAAAGGTCCCAAAAGCAATAGTTAAATATATGCTATATCCAAATATTGTTGACCTTATAAATTTGAATATGTCCCAAATGAAAGCTGCAATTAGTTGTGCTTTTAAGCACTGGTGAAGTCTCAAAGGGTCATATAGGCCAAAAAGGCCATGGAAATAAAATTGATGGTCCTAATGAAACTGGATCAAACTTGATGTAGACATGATGCCTAAGTTGAATAAGCACTCTCTGAACAACTCAACCATTTGTAAGGCACTGCCCCTCCCTATGTT